>CM053793.1:403820574-404420574 GCA_028749045.1 Cupressus sempervirens | reverse complement strand
TTTTGAATGTAGATCTTTTGAAAGTAGAAAAAATAATAGAAATGTTGTGATTCAAGGAGACATTGAGAGTTTACCAAGTGCACTTGAGGCTGTAGAAAATCTAAAGGTGAGAAGAACTTTATGTAATAAGGGAAGTTATGAGGAACCTATCCTTAGAAGAAGTGTTTTCAAGACCAGATGTAAGGTGGCTAGAAAATGCTAAAAGGTAATCATTGATAGTGGAAGTTCTAGAAATTTGGAATCAGAAGAGCTTGTTACAAGTTAAAGTTGTAGAGCTTAAACATCCCAAACCTTAACATGTTTCATGGATCAAAGATGAGCACAAGATATTGGTAAGTGAGAAATGTATTGTGAAGTTCAAAATTGGACATTACTTTGATGAAGTATTGTGTGATATTATGCCCATGGATTTTTGTCATATTTTGTTGGGAAGACTTTGACAATATGGTAGATATGTTGTACATGATGGAAGATTGAATCAATATACTCTTTGTGTAAATGGGAAGAAAGAAATATTGCTACTTTTGATTGAATGTCTAGATGAGGTCAATTTTACTACAATAAAAGTTTGTATAGTTAATGGAAAGTAATTTGAAAAGGAAGTAAAAAAGAATCAGGTTTGTTTTGCTATAGTTCCTAGAGAAATGAATGTTGGTAGTAATGACCAAGCATCAAAAGTAGGCAATGACAAAGTGAGAATAGAAATTGTAGAATTGATAAATGAGTATAAAAATATTGTTGTTGAGGATATTCCTAATTGTTTACCTCTAGTAAGAAGTATAGGTCATTGTATGGATTTGATTCCTTGAGCTAGTTTTCCATACAAAGAACCATATAGATTGACACCTATAGAGAATGAAAAACTTAATAGACAAGTGGATGAGTTGTTGTAGAAAGGTTTGATTAGAGAAAGTTTGAGTCCATGTGTTATACCTATTTTATTAACACCTAAAAAGAATGAAGAATGGAATATGTGTACTAATTCCAAAGCTATTGACAAAATAACAGTGAAATATAAGTTTTCTATGCCAAGGATGGATGACATAATGAATTGTTTGAGTGGAGTAAAGTATTTTACCAAGTTTGATTTGAAGAGTGGCTATCATCAAATAAGAATCAATGAAGGTGATGAATGGAAGACTACTTTCAAGACAAAAGATGGTTTGTATGAATGGTTGGTTATGTCTTTTGGTTTGATTAATGCACCTAGTACTTTTATGAGGTTGATGAATGAAGTTTTGAAAAGATTCTTGTGTAAGTTTTGGATTGTTTATCTGGATGATATTTTGATATTTAGTAAGATTGAGAAAGAAAATCTTGAGCATATTAGACAAGTATTACAGAGGTTAAAAGAGGAAAAGTTGTTGATTAATCTAAAAAAGTGTTCTTTTATGCAAGAGGAGATTGTGTATCTAGGATTTGTGATTTCACTTGATGGTCTGAGAATGGATCCAGAGAAGGTTAAAGCAATTATGGAGTGGCCTACACTTGAGAATGCGGGTGAGATAATATCATTTTATGGTTTGGCTATTTTTTATAGAAAATTTAGAAATAATTTCAGCATTGTTTGTAATGCTGACTGAGACAATGAGAGGAGATAAAAAGGAATTCTACTGGACACATGGAGCTGATAAGAGTTTTGAGACTTTGAAACAAAAGGTTGTTGAATTACCTATATTGGTATTGCCTAATTTCAAAAAATTATTTCAAGTTGAATGTGATACAACTGGTAATGCAATAGGAGTTGTATTAAGTCAAGAAAGTAAACCTATTGCTTTCTTTAGTGAAAAGTTGAATGATGCTAAAAGGAATTATTTTGTGCATGATCAAAAATTTTATGCTATTGTTCAAGCTTTGAAGAAGTGGAGACATTATTTGATTCCTAAGGAGTTTGTTTTGTTTACTGATCATTAAGCTTTACAGTACTTGGGAATTCAACATAAATTGAATCAGAGACATATGAAGTGGGTTGAGTACTTGCAGAGTTTCACATTTTTCATTAAGCACAAGAGTGGAGTTACTAATAGAGTTTTTGATGAATTGAGTAGAAGGCATTCTTTGCTAACTAAAATGAAGGTTGAAGTTCTTCATTTTGATGAAATGAAAGAGTTGTATGATACTGATCTTGATTTTTCTAAGGTGTGGAGAAAGTGCAGAGCACCAAATTTGATAGATCACATAAGTAAGTATGATGAGTATTTCATTCAAAAAGGTATGTTGTTCAAAGGTATTCAATTATGTATTCTCAAAAGTTCTATGAGGTTGAATCTAATTAAGAAAAAACATAGTGGTGGATTGGCTAGACATTTTTAAATTGATAAGACATTGAGTTTATTGAAAGTGAAGTATTATTGGCCACAAATGTATAAGGATTTTTAGAAATTTGTAAAGAGTTGTGGAGTTTATCAAGTTGCAAAAGGAGTGAGTCAAAATACTAGTTTGTATACACCGATTACTACTCTTGGGAAACATTGGAGTGACATCAGTGTGGATTTTTTTCTTGGATTGACTAAAATAGTGAAGGGGTATGATTCTATATTTGTTATTGTGGAAATATTTTCTAAGATGGCTCATTTCATACCATATAAGAAGAGATCAGATGCTAAGCATGTTGCTGAACTTTTCTTTAAAGAGATTGTGAGATTGTATAGATTACCAAGAAGTATTGTTTCTGATAGAGACAATAAGTTTTTTGGTTATTTTTGGAAGACTTTGTGAAAGAAGATTGGTACTAAGTTGAAGTTTAGTTCTATACTCCATCCACAAACAAATAGATAGTTAGAGGTTGTGAATAGAAGCTTGGATAATTTGTTGAGATGTTTAGTTAGGAATAAGCCAAGTAATTGAGAGATGGTATTGGCACAAGCTGAATTTCCATATAATATTTTTGTAAATAGGAGTAGAGGGAAGACACCTTTTGAAATTGTTACTAGAATGAATCCTAGAGGAGTATTAGATTTGAAAGATATTTCTGGTAAAGAAAAGATAAGTGTTGTAGGAGAAAAATTTATTGATTTTATGGAGTCTTTACATAAGGAAGAAGTTGAGGATAGAACAAAGTAATCAAAAGTATAAGAAGAATGCCAATTAGTCTAGAAGACATCATGATTTTAAAGTTGGTGATGAGGTGATGGTTCATCTAAAGAAAGAAAGATTTCTAATTTGAACATATAGTAAGTTGAAGATGAAGAAGTTTGGACCTTATAAGATCTTGAAGAAGTTTGACAGTGGAAATGCTAATAAAATTGAGTTACTTGATGACATGGATATATGTCCTATATTGAATGTTGCTTATTTGTACAAGTATCATAAGTTAGATGATGAAGTTATTATATTAGAGGACTATTCCAAGAAGTAGATTGAAAAAGTTGAATAAATATTGGATGAGAGAATTGGTAAGAGCACAAGAGGAAAGGATTATTATGAATGTCTGGTGAGGTGGAAGAATAGACCTATGGAAGATGCTTCATGGATTTCTCAATTTGAGTTAGATTCAATTTAGGTTGTGACATATAAACTATTTAGGAGAATTATTTCTTCCAGCCCTGGTTTTTTGATGTAGGAGCATCTTGGGTTGCACTGTAATCCTGCATGTTTTTAGTTTTGATATTGTTGTTGAAACTATGTTCTACTAAAATTGTGTTTTTTAGTTTTTAGGTTCCTGTTTCAGACTATATAACTAATTTTTCATAATGAATGAGAGGCTTCACACTTTAGGGATTTAAGAGGGCCTATATTATGATCTATGATCTAAGGTACAAGTTTTAACTCCTTATAAGTTAGGAGATATGGCAATTATTCCAGAGTATCAATTTCTGGTAGTTTTGTATGACAATCTTTTTGTGCTTAACTTTCAGGTTGGATGTGCACTTTTCCTTAGTGAATCAACTTTTACACACTTAAGGGATTTTAGAGGACCTAAAATAGTACCATAGTTCAAAGCATGAGTTCTAATTCAATAGGAGCTAGGAGATATCATGATTTTGCTCAAACATTGATTTATGGAAATTTAATTGTTGATGCATGTAGTGCCTACCCCTAGGTCGCATTTTTGTTATCATTGTCAACTCTTTTAGAGCTAGTTTTATGTTGTTGGTTAGTAACATCGTTTTGAGACTGTCAGATATTGTGCTATGGATTCAGTTTATTATGTGATAAGATCACTTAGACTCTATATTTCATGTATGTATGATGATTATTTTCAGTGTTTGTAGTTATTAATGATGATTAGTAAGATGATTTATTATCATATGTGCTTTTCTATGGATACTTACCCCATACTTGCATGTGTATGGTGTGCATGTTTGCTTTTGTATAGCGTGTCTGATGTGGTTAAGGAAGGGAGTCATAGTCACCTGCTAGTCGGGATCTACACGATGCACCACTTCCTACCATTGCCTATTTAGTTAGTATATATTGTGTTTGTACATGCATGGTTTTTATGCAGGTTGCAGGTACCAGGTATCGACTTCCCTAAATTGTCAGGATGAGCATACCCTATCACATTATCTCAATGATAAAAGAGGGGAGATAAATTCTCAAGTCCAAATCCCAACCCTTTAAGCCATTTGTTCTAATTGAAAAATTAGGACAAGTATCTGAGTTGAGTACCCTCTGAATACGTTGGATAACGTAATTCGTGATATAAACCCTTGGTCTGATTTTGTATGTATTTTACCCATGATGGATTTTCGTATTTTACCCTTGTGAATCTTTGATGTATTTTCTATTAATTAAGCCTAATTAAAAGATTTAATTAATGGTTTAATTAAATGGAAAATTAATATGGTATTTTAATATTTATTTTATTTAATTAATTGGGAAATTAATTAAATAAAATAATTAAATTTGAAAATAAAATAATTAAACTTTAAAAGTTGGAATGTGACAATATTTATTTTAATAATAATAGATTTAGAGTTCATTTTTAAATAAATGACTAAATAATATTATTATTAAAGCTAATAAATATTTTAGCAATTAAGTTTTGGAAAATGAAATCTAAAAGTGGAAAATATATTAAAATTATTAAAAGATTCTAAATCTCATGTGATTAAAATATAAATATATTAAGATTGAAAAGTGGAATTATTAAAGTAAGTGCATGAGATTTAATAAATAAATTTGATTGATGGAACATTTCTTTAATTAATTAATTATTATTTTAATAATATAAATCACATTTGGTTTTGAAGTTAACGTTAGTAAAGTTTTCTTAGTATGATTAAAGTTTTAATAGTAGGTTGTAATTCATTAACATTAATATATGATGATATTTAATATCTATATTAATACTATTATTGTATTATAAATCGATTCTATTTATAAATCAATGCTCATGAATATTGTTACTCAACACAAATAGTATTAAGTATCAATTAATGTAAATTTTCATTGGACTATCAGTATGAGTATTAGTGATATAGTTAGATTGAACTTTAATATTTTAAGTTATTTGTTATGTTGGGGTTCTCAATCGACCTATTTAAAATGAAAAATCATAAATCATAAATGATTAATAATAATTTGTCAATTATTATTAATAAAGGAAAGATATTAATATAGTCTATGTAGTAAAATTTTAATATTAATTATTTAAAGTAAAGTAAATAGTTAAGAGGTGGAAATTTATAAAGATGTTTAATGGTAATTTTAAATGAAGAGACTGTAATGATAATGGATTAATTGACATGGAGTCATTGTTATAACATTACTATAAGTAGAATTGTTATGTTATGTATTATTAGATAATTATCGATATACTTTAATGGTGATTAGAGTTAGCCAAAGAAGTTTTATGTAAAGGTTCTCTAGATCGATTATTTATAGTTGTGATAAGTTTATTATTTATTAATGTTTGTTGGGTCTAGCAAATTATTAATAAATAATAGAGTAATGATCTAAATGATTATGGATAATGCGAATTAATTAAGGAAACATTAGCATTCTTTGATAGAATGACGAACGTGGTCATTACAAAATTATTATTAAGATTTTCAATATAGCTTGTTATTAATATTAACAAGTTATTATTATTGAATTATTAATATGATCACTTGAGTATTGAATTATAGTTGACTTTTATCTTACAGAATTCTAGTTAGTTATTAGTCAACTGATATTAATTGGAACGTTGCTATGGTTATGCAATTATTAATTAAATCAATTAATGAGAGTTACTTAGATTTAATTAATAATTATGTTATGTAATAGAGATTTAATTGATATAATTCTTTTAATGAGATTATCTATATCGAAGTTGATAAGTCTTATGACTTGAATTATGACTTTAGATATTATATGGTTGTCAATGATGATAACGATTAAATTAAAAGAATCAAACTTTAGTAATACTTAATAAAGTTTCTAATTGAAAAATATTAGAATGTTAATAGGTCATGGATGGTGTACCTATGTTAATTGATTAATTTAATTGATCATTTTAATAAAGTTATAATCTTCTTATTTGAAGATTAGTAACTGGCTTTCTTATAACCTAAACGAATAATGATCCTTGATTTATGTTAAAAGTTGAAGTAACATTAAAGAAGAGTTAATCAATTAGAATATGGATTATGGTTAAAAATAGAGAACAATTTAATTAAAGGTCAATGATGAATAGTTTAGTGAGTATTTACCCTTGATTTATTCTTAGAATATTATAATGGAAAGAATAATGCTATCGAGGAACAAATGGGTTGACATGTAGGTCAAATGGTAAATCCTATACACTTGAAGTATTCTTGCAAACAAAAAACTGGAAACCTCTACACTTAATTCAACTATGTGATATTAGTAAACCAAAACATGTGTTTGCATCATGTATTCTCTATGCTTCTTGTTTTGGGTTTTTGGGTTGACTAGTGTTGACCAGTCTTAGTTTGTTACCAGAGGCTCGAGGGTTATGAGATTGTGATGGCATGTTGATCTTATTTGGTCTCAATCTTTATAAGCCCAACCATGGTTATGTGATCGTATGCTCTATGAAATGTTTTTATTTATTGATTGTTATTGTTCATCAGTCTTCATGTGTGAAGCTGAGATGTATGTGTAGGAGACACTTGAGCTAATCATTTTTGAGTCATTGATCAATTATCCTTGGATTATTTTCTAGTCGCCATGATGGGATTAAAATGTGAATTTATTCTTGATGATGTCATGTTTTGACTCAACCATTTTGGAGTCTTCGATCAATATGATTTTGAGATATTCTTGGTTGCTTGTTGAAGAACCAATGGATATGGTGATTTATTTTGAGATATATTTTGGTTATTAAGGACCAATGGATACTTATGATTATCAGTGATGCCTTCAATTTCCAATAGACGACTGTTGTGGTCATGATTTTCTATGGATGCTTTTCCAGATCCTCATGGAGATTTGATGATTCTTACTATGGATATTTGATGATTCTTATTATGGATATTTGATGATTCTTTTTATGGATTATCTTTTGGATTTTCTTTCCAGTCGCTTGTACAGGACTGTGGTGATTTTATGATTCCATAAGCTTAGGGTAGGTTATCTACTTGTAGTGTCGAGAAGTGGCTTGCAATGGGGGTCAGGGCCCTAAGTGGCTGCTAGGGTAACTCATTGTAAGTTTGGTTAATAAGTGATAACATTTACACACTAAATGGAGATTAAATGAACCTAAAAAGATAATTTTTTTGGTTCTCGCCCATGCCTTGAGTGCTTGTACAGGCTAGGATCGGAGTAGTGAGAACACATGGTTGTGACCTTGCATTCTATAGTATGCCTCGTCAGTATGAGAGGATACTAGTGGCCGCATGAGATCAGTATGGACCCATGGAGTTTAGCTAACTGCCAGGGTAACTTGTACATGATAGATGTGATGACACTTTCCCGCTTGCAGAGTAGGTTTCCTACATGTCATTGTTGTGCTTCTGGGAATTAGATGTCGATTTTGTGTAATAGAACCTTTGAGTTACTATACTTTTAGGATTCCTGGACTTATAGAGTAATTTTGTTATGTGGTTTTGATAGCCTATTTGGGACTTGAGATTATCTCCTCAGCATGGTCAGAGTGGACCACTTAGGTTCCACATGGTCGGGTGGTAGTGTTTTTCCACTCTTATCATTTGAGATCTGCTTGAGACACCGTGGCTGGAGTATTCTTGGTTGGTATTTATCTTCATTCTATTCTTGGATCATTATGATAGATGATATACCTTATGATGAATGTATTTACTGGTATGTTTCTTATATTGGTGTTTTGCATATGTTAGATGATGTTACTTTATGCTTTACTTTGCATGTTAGTAGGATGTTTTAGGAGTGACTTTCCCACTATGTTAATATCGATGATCTCTTCGATGCTTTGAAATATTACACACAGAGGGATGGCTAGGATCCACGATGGTCTAATGATGCTATTTACGATTGGGAGGAACTGTCCACTCCGTTAGTTATGTTTGTGATATATGGTTGTATTATATGATGGATGTTTATATCTTCTATGATGATGTATCATGTATGATTTGTGATTTAATTTATGTTATTGCATCATGGATTAATATTGGATGATGATGTACTTTATTTACATGGATGTTTATTCTTTTAAGCTTTTCATATCCTGTGACATGTATATTGGATGATTGAGCAATTCTAAAATGTAATTACTAAAAGGACACTTGTATATGGTTTAAGAATGTTGGATGTATCCTTGTTATTTCATAAGGATGTGATGTTAGATGAATAGTTATAATTAGATGTGATTCAATGTTAAGGGATCTTTAAAGAATGTAATCTGTTATGTTATGTTATGTTTACTTTCATTTGATTTTTTGCTATTGCTTCTACTATCATGTGAATGATTTATCTTTCATGTTTAGAAAAAAAAAATTGTTTGGCAAACTTAGTGAAATTCTTTGGATCCCTTGGCAGGGCATTACAATGCAGGCTAACTTGTGTCTCTTCAAGAATTTAATGTTAGGTTTATTTTCATTTAATATTTTCTAAGAGCTAAATTTTTCTTCTCTATGATTGTATAATAATCTATAAGCCATTTTGGCTAGTATAAATAGAGTGTTTAGGCTTAGAGCTAGAACAATTTTGAAGACAATTTTTAAAGTGGATTTGAGAGCAAAATTGAAAAATGTGAATTTGCTACCAGATTTTTGTGTATGAATGTATTTTGTATCTAGCTGTAACCTAGAAGACCTTACAACTAGGCATGTATGTTGAATATTTGAAGAATCAATGAAAGTATTTTACTCTTCTTCCTCCTTTAGTGTTGTTCTTTGTGTTTGCTTCCATTGTGTTAACTCTTGTAGGGTGGTTCAGAGAGCTGGGCGTGCCATTGGCCCTAGTTTTCCCTATCTTTCCTGGCATCATCCTATTATGATATTGGATTTTTGCAACATCAAACAAAATCAAGGAGAACCCTTTGCAATGTATCTCCAATGATGGAGATCTTTGCATTCTAAATACCCTCAGCAAGTTCCTCAGACTGAGAATTTTGACATCTTTTCAATGCATTTGTACTACAAATCTACTTTGACCATAGAAAATAACTATTCACATCCTTCAATGCCATGGTTCAAAGTGCATACCACATTGAGGATGTTGCTATTAGAAAAGGTGAAATTTTCTTGAATAAAGAAAAAAAATGGCAATTGAAATCGCAAAGACAAGAACAACCATTGGAATAAAAACAAATATGTTATCAATGATGAAGTAGTGGATTCTTCTAAGACTAAAGAGTGTGCCTTTAACCTTTACAATTCTATTTACATTGTGAAACAAAAAGAGACTTCAAAGTCTCAAACATTTGATACAAACAAAAAAAATATAAGAAAAGATGTGTTTACACACCTGTGGTTGAAACTTATGAAGTTTTCTTGAAGACCTTACTTGCGAATAAATTGGTTACAATTCCAAACAAATCTTGACCCTATTATTCACCCATCATACCTACTTGGTGGAGAGGGGACCATGCATATAGTTATCATAGGAGAAAAGGCCACAATACTAACAATTGTTTTAAGCTCAAAGATGTCATCCAAGATGTTATTGACATTGGAAAAGTTGTAACAAACGACTTAGTTAAAAATTCTGATCACAAAACTTTCAAAAAATTATTACTAGATTATGAAAAGGGTGAATCATCTAAAGCTAACAAGAAAAACCATGATGCAAAGAACAACTATACATACATTGACACTGAAAATATCATAAACATGATAGAACCCATTGAATGTCTTTGCATGATGGGCCCTAACTTAGACAAGGAACTTAATTATGATACACATGATGGAACTGTTGACATTCTTTAGAAAAACTAAGAGTGGGGGTGAATTAGTTATCCAAGGTCCATAAGTACTATTAAAACTTTTCATAGCTTAGTGAATCCATAAAACATTTATCATCATGCATGCATCCATAAGATTATGTAATCACTTAAAACCTGTACTTTACTATCAAATGAATTTATAGAAATGTAAACATGAAACATAACAGATTCAATAATACACTTGACACAATGATTTATGTGGAAACCCAATTTGGGAAAAACCACAAGTAACAGTCTAATCTTTCTCACTCTTCCGAAGTGATGCCTATTAGAAATAGGGAATAATGAGAGGGGGTGAATCAATATTCTATAATTTTTTGTCACCAAATTGATATTATTAATTACTTTGTACCATGCATAAGAAAGTAAATAAGTAATATTGAATGGAAATAATAACCATGCATAAAGAGAACTCATAACACCATATTTTGTTAACCAGGAAAACCCTAGCCAAGGGAAAACCTGGATGGGGATGATACCCACTAGATAATATACTGATATATATGTTCCTTTTTAGAGGATGGACCCTAATAGGAGTCAATGAGAAAATTTAGTATAAAGAGTTCCAGTTAGGAGACTTTGAATCTCTATTAGGAGATTCCAACCCTGTTAGGAGTTGAAGTATAATAGATGCAAAATGAGCTCATCACCCAAACATGCACTTTCAATTAAAAGAAGAGTTCACTACCCAAACAAATAATTAGTCCTTAGGTATACAGGTGCTATAAATTCCTTCTTGAGTAATCTCTAACCTTAGCTTGATCTCAGATCACAAAATTAGGTTCTCAAAAACTTCCCATATATTGCTTCACAAAAAGTTTGCATATCACTTATTACAATACAATTGCACACTTCTTTTTGCAAGATGTCCTTTGTGTAAATACCATGCCTTTTCACAACTTGTTTTTAGGTCAGCTAAGACCATAATATACTTTTCCAACTTAGAGTAAAAATCTAGGATGTTGGCCCTAATTGGTCAAGTAATTATTTTGTAAACAAAATAATTCCTTTACCTTTAATACTATTGTTTTGATTCATTGGTAAAACATGATTAACTCTTTTCTATATTGTTCATACTGATGTCTAAGGTTATACAAATCATCATCAGTATGTATACTATCACTACCTAAGTTTGATAGTTATAATATGATGTTAGAAACATTTTACATATAAAATAATGTATTAATGTTAACCAATTTCATACTTAGACAATTTTTTGAGTACCAAAAGCTAAGTATCTTTATTTTTAAGGTTTACTACAAGTATGTACATCATGTGTTTTCACTAATGAAAAAAATTACATCACTACATATAGCCAATTTCCAACAATCTCCGACTTTGGCATTGATGGTAATAAAGTAAGAAAAATTGGCCAAGTGACAAAACCTTAACAAAAACTTACAATACTTATCATCTATTACATTTCATATTACAAATAATCAATCACTTAATTTCTCCCCCTTTAAATATGATTGCTACATACATAAATTATTGTACAATTTTCTTCTACAACTTTCCCCATTTGACATCCATGGAAAAGGTCAAAAGATCAAACAACTTGTCAAAAAAGGTTGTCTGACTATTGTTAAAACATAGTCTTGTTGCCTTAAGCTATTAAAATCATCATATAGTCATCAAAATATTCCTTTAAACTATCCATACCTTTCTCCCATGTATTTCTTTGCTGCTTCAATAGTAGTGAGCATTTTACCTAAGGCATATGATGCAATCTCAACTACATTAAGTCATAGTAGGTGAAGTTTGCATAAGTTTCTTTAGCTTTGACACATTCTTCCAATTGTCTTTCAATGGCTGATATCTTTAGAGAAATAGATTCTCTAAATTCTAATAATCTTCTCACAATTAGATATTTTTCAAATTCTAGTTTCTCAATGTCATAGTGTACACTGATAACTTGTCCTTCCAATGCATCAATTCTACAATAAAGGTTGTTGTACTTGACTGGTTAAGCTTCCCTTGAATCTTTTATCCACATCTTTGGTCAACATATGAGATAAAGTACATTTGATGTATAGTACCTTGCCAACTTGTTGACATTTTTGAAGTTCCTTGATACAAGTATCAAGACTCAACAAATCATTTTGAATATTCTAACAAATGGTGCTAAAAAGAATAGAATCATGTGAAATTTGAGCCTTAGACTCAGTAACATTCAATAAATTTGTAAATTCATCATCAAACAATTTCACAACTACTTGTACTCTTAGTTCGGGATCTACTCTAATGTGATTGGTTGTGAGGGTGTTGTGCAATCTATCAATCACCTCCATTAGTGCTCTCTATAGACTTTTTACCTTCTTATTCTTCTCAAATAATTTTGTCAAGGATGAGATCAAGTTAGATTGGTCATCATCATCACTTGTAAGGTTTGTAAGAGATATAGGAGAGGATGAGCTAGATGCCTTCATCTCATCTTCCTTTTGTTTCTCCTTAGCTACTTTTTTTGATCTTCTCTCTTCTTCTTCCTTCTCTTCTCTTATTTTCTTTTCTCTTTCTTTCTTTTCTTCTTCCAACTTTTTCTCTTTTTCTTCTTCTTTCTATTAGAAATAATAGTCCACCAAGATAACTGCGGGCGGGGGGGGGGGGGGGGGGGGGGGTGGGGGTGGGGGGGGTGTGAATTAGTTATCCAACAATTAAGACATTTATCCTCTTTAAACAAACTTAACCATTCAACCAAACTAAACAACAACCATAAAGATGCACATAAATAATTACACCAGATATGTTGACTAGGGAAACCCTTAATCAAAGGGAAAACCTTAGTGGGAATGATTCCTACAAGATGATGTACTAATATAAATATTCCTTGTTAGAGGATGGACCCTATTAGGAGTTGTGGAAGATAGTTGAACCCATTATTCGAATAGCTTCAAGATCAGATCAATGAACCCACTATCCAATTGACCTTGATTACAAAATAATAGACATGGAACAATCTTCTACTTCTTCCTCTATCTAGTACATCATATTTCTTCTCCCTCAAACCATGCAATGAGATCTAGAACTCAGTTCTTAATAACAATAACCCTCAAGGTCACTTACATGCATAGGCAAATCATTCTACTTTAGTGCTCTGCTTCCTCAATAGTTCACAAGTCTCATGTATTCCTATATGTTAAAAATAAAAAAAAATTATTTCTTTTATACCATACCCAATAATAAATCCTTGAGTCAGCTTCCCACTTAATTAAAATATGTCAATTAAATGAATACACATTTAATTAATGCTATTAGCTCATAGTCATAAGAAAAAAATTTCTCATGCAACCTCTGTACATGCACATTATTTGACATCATCACTAGTTAATATACTATCTTTAGTTAACTATACAACCTTTCATTATATTTTTGATGAACCACAACAACCACAATAGAAATCACTTTCCTAGTACTCTAGTTTCATACAGTTCTTTGTAGATCAATAATATCTTTTGCATACTGTCAATTCAAGTTTTGTGTACTTACCCTTGTAACACACACATACTTTTTTGTACTTTGATAGCTATGCATCAATAGATGAGTAATGTACTATTCTTAATACGAAGATCATATAGTCTATTATTTTATCAGTCTTCACAAAATTACCACTATGTTGTCATCAATGACAAACACAGTCATGAATACATCATATCAATGTTCTGCAATGCTCCCCCATAGTGATAGCATCATAATTCATGCTAGCAATCTCCCCCTTTGGCATTGATGGCAACATAGATGAAAAACATCTAAGTTCCAAGAATACCAAGTATATAGATCAATCAATTCTTACTTCATTTTCCTCAAGAAAACATCATGCATCATGTTCTCATTTCTTCCCCATTATACATCATAGAGTTTTTTTCATGTCACTCTCTCCCCCATTGACATCAATGTCAAAGGTTAAGGTGTAATACACAAATAGTTTAGTTTCTCAAAGATATAATAACCTATTGACACAACCACAAGTTGTTCTATTGCTTTACAATAAATCCATAAATAGCTCAAGTTTCTAGAGACACTATTGTGTACTAATTACCAATTTTCAAGAGTCCTTTTCTAACTTTGTGCATCAAAGATACTCCCCCATTGAGGAAGCATCAACATTCTGTCCAATCTAGCAATGGTGCTATGTACCCTAGACTGATGCACTTTTACATCTTCTATTATGAAGTAGGTAGGGTCATAACCCCAAGCATACCTCTTAGGTACTCAAATGTGTCCTTTGGTAAGGCCTTTGTGAAAATTTCTGTAATCTATTCCTTAGTGTTAATATACTCTAGTCTAATTTCTTTCTCTACAAATTTCTCTCTCAACACATGTTACTTTATAGAGATGTGCTTAGTCTTAGAATAAAAAATAGGATTCTTAGACATGCTTATTGTACTTTTGTTATCATAGTAAATAATAAAAAGTTCTTTGAATGTAATTCCAATAGCCTTCATCATCTACTTCATCCATATAACTCGATTACAATTGTTTTTTGTTGCAACATATTCTACCTTTGTAGTACTTTGTGAAGTGCAATCTTGTTTCTTACTAAGCCAAGAAACTAATCTTCCACCAAGAAAGAATTTCCCTCTACTGGTGCTTTTTCTATCATCCATATCTCCTACCCAATCGACATCAGTATAAGTGTAAAGAGTAAATCATTACCTCTATTATACCAAATGCCATCATTAGATATCCCTTTTAGATATCTAAATATCCTTTTTACTATTGTGTAGTGATATTCTTTAGGATCATCCTAAAATCTTGTCACAATTCTAACCACATTAGCTATATCTGGTCTACTATGAGTTAGATATTGACTTCCTCCAATCATAGATCTATACTTCTTTTGTTCAACAATAGGTGTCTCATCCTTGCTAGATAACTTGTGACTAGTTACCATAGGAGTTCCAACAAGTTTACAATTTTCTAGTTCAAATCTTCTTAGCAAATCTTTCAAATACTTAGTCTAAGAAATAAAGATACCTTCTTTGTTTTGAAAAATTTGCAATCCTAAGAAAATTTTCATTTCTCCTATCATACTCATCTCAAATTCATTCTTCATATCTTCTAAGAATTTTTTACTGGCTTCATCATTTCCTCCAAAAATGATATCATCAACAAATATAATGATTATCAACAAACTATTTTCTATTTCTTTTAGGTACAAGTTGATATCTATTTTTTCTTTAAAAAATCCAAGCTTTTCTAAGCATTTATCTAACCTTGCATACCATGTTCTAGGTGCTTGCTTTAATCCATACAAGGCTTTCTTTAATTTGCAAACCATATCCTTCTCTTTTGTCAAAGGAAAACCTTCTGGCTGCTCAATATAAACTTCTTCTTTAAGTTCTCCATTCAAGAATGCTAACTTAACATCCATCTAATATACCTTGAAGTTTTTATTTGCTGCATATGCCAAGAATTTTTTGACTACTTTCATTCTTGCTACATGTGCATATGTTTCCCTATAGTCTATTCCTTCTTGCTAAGAATAGCCTTTGCATACTAGTCTTGCTATTTTTCTTATTACATCTCTTTTTTCATTCATTTTATTTCTAAATACCCACTTTGTGCCAATCACATTCTTGTTCTTAGGTATAGGAACTAATTCCCATGTGTTATTCTTTATTATTTGTTGAAGTTCTTCCTCCAATTCTTTCATCCAATGATCATCCTTGATTGCTTCATTTGTGATTTTTGGTTCTACTTGAGATATTAGACATAGTTCTTCATTGATTCTACTTCTTGTTATTACTCCTTTTTCTTTACTTCCTATTATCTGATCAACAGGATGATTTATTAACATATTATTATTTAGGATATGAATTGCTACTTCAACTCTTATTTCTGGTACTACATTCTATTATCCTCTCATTTCTTTAGTTTACACATTATTTTGCAAGTCATTGTTAGTCTTGAGAAATAATTCATTACATCTATTGATCATCACAAAATAATTATCTTCATTAGAGTTATAATCCATCATTTTTTCTTTGTTGCCAAACTTTTCATCTATTCTCACATTTGTACACTCTACTATAGATTTCATTCTATAGTTGAAACATTTGTAAGCTTTAATTTTTAATGAATAGACAAGAAACATACCTTCATCTCTCCTTGGATCAAAATTCCCCATATCATCATCTCTTCTGATGTAGCATTTTCTTCCAAATATTCTCAAATATTTGATTGATGGTGAGTATCCAAACCATAACTCATAAGGTGTTTTCTTCATATCTTTTCTGATCTATAATCTATTCATAGTGTATACTATTGTATTGATTGCTTCTCTTCAAAATGCCTTCAATACATCATTCTCAAATAACATAGCTCTTATTGCTTCAACAATTGATCTATTTCTTCTTTCAACAATCCCATTCTGCTCGCGTGAATGAGGTGAAGATATCTGTCTCATGATTCCATTCTCTTCATAGTAGATATTAAATTCTCTAGAAGTGAATTCTCCTCCTCTATCAGATCTTAAGCTCTTGATTTTAACTCCAGATTCATTCTCTACTCTATTCTTGAATATATTTAATTTCTCAAATGCTTCTAATTTTTCTTTAAGAAAAACCACCCACATCATTCTAGTAAAATCATCAACAAAAATCATAAAATAACTTTCTCCATAGAATCCTCTTATTCTTGAGGGACCACTCAAATATGTATGGACCAATTCCAACTTCTCTATAGTACCAAACTTATTGCTAGGAAATGAAACTTTCTTTTTCTTAGAAAAGATACATTCCTTACAAATAATGTTAGTAGGTTTAGTGATCATAGGTAAATCTCTCACAACATATGTATTACTAACTTTCATAATTTTATCAAAGTTTATGTGACAAAACCTCCTATGCCATAACCAACTATTGTCAACATTAGCTACTAAACATCTTTTTGCGGTGTTGTTCAACTAAAATACATTACCTCTGATTCTTGAGCCAATATCAAACAATTTTACTTCCTTATCCTTAATTATACATGTGTCATTACCAAAATATAATTGGTAACCCTTGTCTATAAGTTATCCAACACTTAACAAGTTATGCTTTAGTCCATCAACCAAGTAAACATCATCAATATTTGTTTTACCATCAAGTGTAATAGATCCAATTCTTATAATGTGATAGGTTGCATTATTCCCTAAACTGACAAGACCTCCATCATGACTTCTAAATTTGACAAATTTGCTCATATCAGCAGTCATGTGATGTGAACAACCACTATCAATGATCCAATCTTTTCTTTCAACTTGTGAGACCAGTGCACTTTCTTCTCTAATTTCTTTGTCAAGATCATCCTCCTTAATAGCTATGAATCTCAATTCATCTTCACTTATGCTTTGATCAAATTCTTCTTCTTCTTCTTCATTAGCATATAAGCAATTTCTAGATTTTCTAGGCCTAAATCTTCCCTTATACTTATTTTTTCTCTTTTAGGAAACTTAGATGCATAATGACCATATTTGTTACATGTCCAAAACTTAAAGATATTCTTGCCATCTTTTTCTCTTTCCATAAGAAGAGCCACTCCTTCTTTGATCTTTCCCTCAACAGTCTTGTTGCTACCAGCAATGTCTTCTTGTGCTTTTGTGTTCTTTGCTAGACCAAGTTTAATATTTAATGCACTAAATGTTGTCTCAAATTTTTCTAACTCTCCAAATTATTTTAGATCAAATTCTGTGTCTTCCAATCTACCAAGAAATGTTTCTTTGGTGAAATTACTAGTATAGGGTATCATCAACTGAATCATCTATGTTATTATTTTGAAAGGTGTTGTTAGAATTTTCAAGATCTTCCATATTACTTCATCATTTGATTTATTTCCACCATGAGATGTGATTCCTGCAACAATCTAAGATATTCTACCAATATAGCCTCTTATAGATTAATCTTCCATCATTCTAGCATCTTGAAATGCATACTGCAAATTTTGTAATCTAACTTTTTTTGCATGTGTGTCACCCTCATAATTAGCTTCTAAAGTTTTCCAAATTTCATGAGATGTTTTGAGTAGTTTTACATAACTATACTCACTTTTAGGTAGATCTAAAAATATTACTTCTCTTGCCCTTATGTTTCACATAAATACTTCTCTCTGCTCCTGAATACAACTTTCAAGAATGTCTTCTTCTACAATATTCTTAAATGCCTTGGTTACAAGCCAATATCTTGGACCCATGCACAAAAGATGAGTCTTCATCTTATCCTTCTAGCTATCATAATTGGTGTCATCAAATATCATACTTTCCTTTCTAAACATGCTTTCCATGGATCTCCCAAAGCTATTAAATTTTTTCTTCAAGGACATAGAGCTTTGATACCAATTGTTAGAAACAATAGTCTACCAAGATAACTAAGAGGGAGGGGAATCATGTATCCAACAATTAAGACATTTATCTTCTTTAAACAAACTTAACCATTCAACCAAAGTAAACAACAACCATAAAGATGCACATAAACAATTACACTAGATATGTTGACTAGGGAAACCCTTGATCAAAGTGAAAACCATGGTGGGAATGATGCCTACAAGATGATGTACTAATATAAATATTCCTTATTAGAGGATGGATCCTATTAGGAGTCTATTACAACATTTGGTACAAAGAGTCCCTCTTAAGAGACTCTGAATCCTTATTAGGAGATTCCAACCTTGTTAGGAGTTGTGCCAACCCTATTAGGATTTATGGAAGATAGTTGAACCCATTTTCCAAAGAGCTCTAGGATCAAATCAATGAATCCACTATCCAATTGACCTTAGTACTATTCCTTTTAGAATAATAGATGTGAAATAACCTTCTACTTCTTCCTCTATTTAGTATGTTAGACTTCTTCCTTAGGCCATGCAATCAAATCTAGAACTTATTTCTTAATAACAATAACCCTTAAGGTCACTTACACACATAGGTAAATCACTCTGCTTCTTTAGTGATCTACTTCCTCAATAGTTTGCAAGTCTCATGAATTTCTATATGTTAAATGTGGAAAAATATCTTTCCTTTACACCATGCCCAATAACAAATCCTTGAGTCAGCTTCCCACTTAATTAGAATATGTCAATTAAATGGATACACATTTAATTAATGTTGTCGACTCACAGTCATGAGAAAACTTTTACTCGTGCAACTTTTGTACATGCACATTCTCTAACATCATCACCAACCAGTATATTATCTCCTATTAACTACAAAAATTACACAATACAACCTACTTTCCTAATACTTTGGTTCCATATGGTTCTCTAAAGATCAATATTATCTTCTATATATTGTCAATTTAGGTTCCATGCACTTACCCTATAACACACACAGATTGTTGTGTAATTTGACATTTGTTCATCAATAGATGAGTAATTAATTTTTCTTAATAAAAATATCAAAATCTACTATTCTGTCAGTCTTCACAAGCTTACTACTATGTTCTCAATCAAAAATGACAAACACAACCATGAATACATCATATCGATGTTCTTCAATGCTCCCCCATAGTGATAACATCAACATTCATGCTAACACTTTCCTCTTTTTATCTTCTTTTCTTCTTCAAGAAATTTCAGTTTGGCTTCTTCAACCTTTTTCTTTTCTTCATTTATTTGTCTTTTCTCTTCTTCTATTTGTTTCAATTGATCCTAAATATCTTTGCAAAGGGGATCAGGTTAATTGAATTGGTCTTCATCAACATTAATATTAACATGTGTTTAATCAATTTGTATAGTATCACCACTTATTAATACTTCCAAGGTTTTCTTGATAGTGAAGGGTTCTCCCTTTGATTCACTCATCATTTGATTGATAGCCACTTAGTTTTACTTATGATTACATTCTTTTCTCCTCCCATGAATAGAAATTTCCTCATTGTACTTCATAAGTAAGATGCTAGTTTCTTCGTCAATTTCTTGATTTCATCATCATTATCTATCTTACACATAGTTCTCAACATTGACTTCCAAAGTTCAATGTCTTCTTCATGAATTGATGTCTTCATTGCTATAGGATTATCATAGACCTTTTGATTTACAAAGCCTTTAATGTTCTCAAGTTATTAATGATCATATATCTCATAGTAAAGATATCAATTTTTTCCTTATCAATGTCATTGTACAAATCATAGAACTTATTCATTTGTACAAAGTTCCCTTCATTAATAATTGATGTATTAATCTTTTCTATCTTGGGTTTCCATGTGCCTAGTTTTACTTGCTAGCTACTTAGAAATAGTAACTTTCTCTGGTTGTTTGTTTTTTGGTTCTTCTTCTTCTTCATCACTAGAGTCCTCAATTGTCAATAATGTCTTCTTTCTATTTTTTGGTCTAGTAGCTTGTTGCTTGGCTCTCTTTGACTATCTTTTGGATCCACTTGGTTGTTTAGCTGATACAATAGCATATGGAATGCTTTTTTCTATAGGATTTTCTACAATAGATACACTAAATGCTTGGTCAACTGATAAATTTATCACATACATTGCACCTTGTTCACCAGTTTGTTTCATTCTAGAGATAGTCTATCTTACTACTTGTGATTCTTCCTCTAACATACTAGCCTCTAATAGTACTTTCTTTATCATAGATGCAATCTTCTTATGACATGCCTTTTCTAATGATGCCTAGTAGGCTATCTAGGTTAATTCCTCATATGTTCCCAATCTATATGATGCTTGATCAATATCTAATTTCAACAATAAATCAATATTACTAATAGCTATATCATCACTCAATTCATAACCTAGGGCTCAAGAAATATTTCTCAAGGTTCTACTACTTCAATATAAGTTAAGTCAGTATACACCATAAAACATATATCATTCTTGAATCTATCAACAATTGCAAGGGCAATTCTATATCTCTATTTCATCTCATTCTAAAATGTTCTCATGATCAAATTTCCATTGTCCAAGATTTTCTCTGTTGGATGCCTTCTACATACATCTGTTATCTTGTCCATAATACATCTTTTGATACTCCTAATATCAGTAACTGATAAGAATGGAAATCTCTTAAGTACATGAAATGAAATATGATTAGTTAAAGATTGAAATTTGAACACACCATCCATTGTTCTCTTAATCTTCTCTATGTTTTCATAAGTTGTACTCTCAAAATTTCACTCAAATTCACTTGTTCTTTCTCAACACATATCTTATAAGCTACATAAATAAATCATACTGATAATTCATCCTTCTTAGAACATGCACATAGAGAATATGCAATGATTCTGCTCAAGAATTTTACATCATGTTGTCAGATGGTGTTGATCACCATTGCTTTTCCATTGTAAACATCTTTAGTGTAATCTGCAAATTTCTTCTTAACTAATTTCTCATCAATAGGTACACTTCCTTGTGTACTAAGACCAGTGACCTCATGAATAAGGTTAGTAGAGATGTCAACTACATTATCTCCCATCCAAATCTTTCTGTTATGGATTCTACTTAATATGATCAATGTCCATTCCTTAGTATTAAGTTCACAATAGAAATGTTATTTGACAAAGTCTTAGTCTTTCAAATGCTCATATCTACGCTTAATAGTCATATCATTATTGAAAAAAATTTCCATATCTCTAGTCATAAACTCACTCCCAATAGTTTCAAACTTACCTTATAGATAGATTCCTACATCTTCCAATAACACTACGTTGTTCAGAGTAATTGATAAGGAAAAATCATGGTTTTCCTCTAGGGGTTTCACATGAAAATCCTTCAATTTGGGTCTCTCAATATTCTCAACATTCTAAACAACTGGCACATCCATGATTACACTGAAAATAAATTTGTCAAATAATTTTTGTCCTTAAAATGATAAGATACTTTTTTCGGAGTAGGGTTTTTTTTGAAATCAATTTTACAAAATAATTTTGGGTTCTCTTGGCTTTTGAGATGATTCTAATGTAAAAATAATCAAGTTTGTACTCCTTTTGTTCATCTTGAACTTGCATTAATTGCATACTTTGCTCAATCAAAAATGCTATTTATTTCACTTTGAAATAAAATATCTACTCAAGACCATTTTTTTAATCTTTGAATGCTATTTGAGGTTCACCATAGCTTCCTTCCATCATGACAATGCTCCATAAAAATTCACTTCACTAAATTTTCTATAGAAATATAGATTTCATCTTTTGTCATAGAGTAAACTATCTTTGTTATAACAATGACTCTTATTTCCTTCGTAACTTGTTCCAATAAGCTCCAATTTGTAGGTAAGCTTAACTATAGTCCAAACATATTATAATACATCTTCTTGCAACCTCACTATGAGTAGCCTAGTCTCTAAATAAAATTTCCAATTCTGGTGCTGTGAACAAGCTTAATTCAACTTGGTTGAATCAAACTCGATTGCTAACTTCACATTTCCTATCTTAGCATCATTTAAATTTTCTTCTAAAATATCCAATCCCTTTACAAATTCCTCATTGAGTTCTTCTCAAAGTTCACTAATTACATTTTTTTGTTCCTCATTGTATTTCTTAGTTCTAGAGTTACTCTCATGATTCCTTCTATTATTTCTGTAGTTCCTTCCATTGTTGCTTCTATTTTTGAAGTTTCTTCCATTATTCCTTCTATCATTTTTGAAGTTCCTTCCATTATTACTTCTATCCATTCTATTTTATTTTTCTATATGTCCAAATTTGTTGCATAACTAAGATATTGGAGTTCTTCTTCTAGGATTCTATTGATCAATAGGTGATTAACAATTTCAGGCAATGTGTCCAAAGTTATTACACTATAATACATGATTTGCTTCCTTTCTTCATATTTCCTTTCTTTAGATCTTCTTCTATCTATAGGGTTCATGTTTTTAGACATTCTTCTATTTCTTCTATCATTATCATCCTTAGGTTTCCTACGATAAATTGCATTATGACCAATACCATGACAATTATAATAGTAAAATTTTGTAACATGATTAAACGATTTATTTGTACAATCTCTTTTCATATGACCTATTTCATTACATGAAAAACATTTACCTCTAAATTCATACCTAGTTTCCTTAGGAGATTCTATTTTCTTATGTTCATCGAATTTCACAATTTCATTCTCATGTTCAACTTCTTTGGATTTATTAGCAGATTGATTGGATTCAATTTTATCATTAGATTTATCTTTCTCTTTCAAATCTGATCTACTTTCAAGTTTTTTTGTAGACATGTTAAATAAATAACCAAGACTAGTCTTATCATAAGTAGGTCTTTGTATTGACATTGATTCATCAAGATTTTCTCTGCTAGTGTAAAGATTTTCAAGCTATTGCTTGCACTTAGTTAATTCACCTTTCACAATATTATTATACTTGTGAATTTATTTATGATCTTCTTTCAATGTTTCAAATTTAGATGTCTTCTTTGCTAGATTTGTTATAAGATCTAAATTTTAAGTCTTCAAATCAGATTCAATTTTGCTAGGATCATTCTTCAAAGTCAAATTTAGATTGGTAATCTTCAATTCATGCTTCAAGATCTTGTACTCTGTCTTCAATTTTGAATAATCATCATTACTAGTTTCAGATTCAATAGATTTTGGCTTAGATTTGAGATGTTCAATCTTATCCTTCAATTATCCAATGTATACTTTTGAGTCTTCATATCTATCTTTCAACTTATCTCTTTCTTTAGTAAGGAGATCAATTTTTTCAAGTGTCTCTTCAAGGTTCTTCATCAACTATTCCATATCCATAGGGATCTTACTCAAGCTATTAAGCCTCTTTTGAGTAACTATGTTGTGATACCAATTGTTAGAAATAGGGAATACTAAGAGGGGGGTGTGAATCAATATTCTAAAAACTTTTCTCATGAACTGGATATTATTAATTACTTTGTACCATGCATAAGAAAGTAAAAAAGTAATCCTAAACATAAATAATAAACATGCATAAAGAGAGCTCATAACACCATATTTTGTTAAGTAGGAAAACTCTGGCCAAAAATCCCAGTGGGGATGATACCCACTAGATAATATACTGATATAAATGTTCCTTATTAGAGGATGGACCTAGTTAGGAGTCAATGAGAAAATTTAGTATAGAGAGTGCATGTTAGGAGACTATGAATCCCTATTAGGAGATTCCAACACTATTAGGAGTTGAAGTATAGTAGATGCAAGATGAGCTCACTAGCCAAACATGCACTTCGAATTATAAGAAGAGCTCATTGCCTAAACAAGTAATTAGTCCTTAGGTATATAGGTATTGTAACTTTCTTCTTGATTGATCTTTGATCTTAGCTTGATCACAGACCACAAAATTAGGTTCTCAAAAACTTCACATATATTACTTTAGAGAAAGTTCACATATCACTTATTATAATACAATTGTACACTTCTTTTTGTAAGATGTCCTTTGCATAAATACCATGCCTTTTCACAAATTATTTCTAGGTCAGCTAAGACCATAATATAATTTTACAACTTAAAGTAAATATATATGATCTTGGCCCATTTGGTCGAGTAATTATTTTGTAAACAAAATAATTCCCTTACCTTTAATTTCACTATTATGATTCACTCATAAAATGTGAATAACTCTTTTCCATACTATTCATACTATTGTACAAGGTTATGCAGATCATCATCAATATGTATACTATCAACATCTAACTTCTCTAATCATAATATGATGTCATAAATATTTTACATATAAAATAATGTATTGTTGTCAACCAATTTCATACTTAGACAATTTTCTAAGTACCAAAAGCTAAGTATCTTTATTTATGAGGTTTACCACAAGTATGTACATCAATTGTTGCCATTAATGACAATAATTACATCGCCACATATAGCCAATTATCAATAATCCCCTGTGAAAGGCCAACCCTATTAAAGGTTATAATACACACTATTAAATGTGACCCTATTAAAGAATTTCAATCACCCTGTTAGAAGTGAGCCTTGTTAGAGGACTCTAGAACATTCACTTGGAATGTCACCTAATTAAAGGATTTACAAATAACTATTAGGTCCACCTTAATCCAAAGGATTTATCCTAGATTAATACAATTATTAGAAATTAATAGTAAGGCTTGATTTGATAATAACTTACAACTCCATTTATAGATTACAGATCTTTGTTTTAGTCTTTCATTCTGCTTGGCTTTTGCACACTTCATCTCTGTTTACTTTTTCACCTTTCAAGCATCCATATCCTTAAGCCTTCTTGCTTAACTTTCCAATATATACTCTTCTCTTAGGTCACTAAATGAAGTGATATCCTAGACTCCTTGTTTTCCTTAGGTTCTCGCACATAACAACCATTTCTTCTAACCAACCATCTCTATAAACAAAGAATTAAGATTTTTTTTGTTCATTCTCTATCATCCAATTTAGGTTTAGGATAGATTAGGTAGGATTTAATGAATCTACCCCTTATTTCATTTCATTTGATTTCATTCCATTCTCTAAACTCCTCCTTCAATCCTATTTGAATTTTTCTAAAAATGGTTTACCATGAATTTTGTGCCATATTAATCTTATCTTCCACATGGTTCACATAATCCAAGAAATGAACTTTGACAACTTAGATCCATCAAATTTATGATCTTTCTAATAATGTTGACATTCGACATTAACTAGCTTTTGATTCTTGGCACATACTACGTTGCTCAACATCCATTATAAAATCACTTGGCATGAACTAAAGTTTACTAGTGTTCAACATAGACTATACTTTACTTGGCATCAACTCTTTTACTCAGCTTCAACTGTTTCATCGGCTTACACTAAAATTGACTTTTCTTGGCTCCAAATATTTTTTTTCTTGGCTTGCACTAACTTTTCTTGACACCTACTATCCACTGAGTCAAGCTTGGTAGAAAAACTTTGTTTAAGTTGTTCTTCTAACCTTACTTAGTGTAACCAACCTTTGCAACCATAAGTAGATTATCAATGTACTATGATATCACTATCTTAGCTGATTCTTATACTCCTTTTCCATATCATAACTCAACCTTTCCTTTAGGTGCTATTGTTACCTCATTTGATCAAATCCTCTTCATAAAATAAATGATAGTACTTAAATCATATAAGTAGTTATCTTAGAAATAAATAGTAGGTTTGACATCAATGATAAAATAATGATTGAAACACATTTATCATACTTGTATCAATCTATTTTCAATAGAAAGACCCAAGGTAGTCCTCAAGATGAAAAATGTTCAACAACATAATAGGGACACTTGACCTAAGGTAGTTCTTAGGGTGGTGGAATCTTCCTCCTTGCATGGTGAGATGCTTAATTCTATTATTAGGGGGCAATCAAAAGTTATCCTTAAAGTTGCAAATGATCCTAAAAATGCCTCATCATCTAGAAAAGTAGTTGCCTCAACAATCTCTAGTTATGACCTTCTTAGTTAGCTACAATGAACCCCAACAAAAATATCTATCTTTGAATTGTTAGATCTATCTCCTTTGCACAAGGATATTCTTGAAAAGACCTTACACTTGACCAACATCCCAATGGATATTGATGTAGAGAAGTTCAAAGCTATGGTGAATCACATTTCTTCACCTCATTACCTCACATTTTTTTAAGAAGATGACATATCTCTTAGTCATCCCCATAATATCACCCTCCACATAGGAGTCCAATTTTTTTGCACTCACATCTATTGAGTCTTGATAGATAATGGTGCATTGTTAACCATTATCTCTTTCAATGTTATTCAGTAGTTTGATATGTCTAAATTTTCTATCAACCCTAGGTAAAATATCACCATCAAAGCCTATGATGAGGTTGAAAGGCCTTCTAAAGGTCTTATTGTTCTACCAATCCATGTTGGTCTTGTTGAAAAATATGATGTCTTCCAAGTTCTAGACATCTCATTGGCATATAGTTTGTTTCTCAGAAGGCCTTGGACTCATAACATGTAGGCAGTATCGTTTGCATACCACCAATGTATAAGGTTTCCCTTTAATGATTCTAAAATATGTAGGTAATATCATCTATGTACCACCAATGTATAAAGTTTCCCTTCAATGGTACTAAAATAGTTGTTCATCGAGATAATTATATGTCTATCAATACACTGTCTAGTCTTGATACACTTGTCTCTCACAATATCTCATCTCATGACCTTAAAATGGGAGAGTATACTTTGGATTTGATTTCTTCTCTAAAAATTTCTCCTTAATCTTATCATAAACCTTCTCCAAAATTGAAGCCCTCAACTTCTACTATGACCCTTTTTTGCACTTTTATTCAGTCCTCAATTCTCATAAAAGAAGAAAAAGAAGACCAAGTTATCATAGATTGGATACATAGGGAAGAGGAAGATGTGGAGGAAGTCATAGTCACTACTCCTACCTCTCCTAAGCATAATGGAAAAGGATACAAATTTCTAAAAAATGGGCTATCAAGGCCATAGTTCCATAACTGGTAACAAAAAAGCTCTCATAGAACCCTTAAGTCATATCAAGGGTTGTAAAACTAGAGATACTATTGGCCTAGGCTTTAGGCTAGAAGATGAATTACCAATATTTGACAAAAGAGCTCTCATGTTTAACAAATTAGAGGATGATGAACCATCCTTTGCTAAAACTATTCAAAAAGAAGAGAATTATATGCCTCCTACTTCTCTCCTTTGGGGAGAAGAACCTATGATTACCTTTAATTATGGTGAAGCTTCTACCTCTTGACAACACCAATTAGATGAATTTGATTAGGAAGACCCAAATAGAAGAAAGATAAGAGAGAACATTGCTCACTTGATTGGTAGGAACAAGATTACATATTCTATGAATAAGAATGTGAAAGTCTCTCCTATGCATCTTGTGAATTAGGATTGGATGCCATCCTTGTCTATTCTACCCAACTAAACATGGTCAAAGAGTCTAGTTTAGGGTCTACTAAATTTGGTTCAAAAACTACTTTAGTGGATCACATTGATCACTCTAGGCCTTCTCTTGATATTGATTCCTTTCAAATTTCACTATAGGCTCAGCTTCTCATGTCACTAGAGATGACTCCTATCATATCAAAAATCTTGAATCCTTTACATCCCTCTCATTAATCCATCCCAATATCATAGATTGGTCTACTCAAAGATATGAACTACCATCTTTCTAAAATGACTATGAGATAGCCTGCTACCTCAATGCTATGAAACTTACGATATCTTCCACCAGTGAACCCGTGGTTAAAATGATAGAAACATATATCAAATACCTCAATCACAAAATAAAAAGTAAAAAAAAGTTTCTAGATGACAAAAAACTACTTTGTGGTAGTATCTAAACCCAAAAAGAGTAAAAATAAAAAAATATCTAAAAGTGAAAACCTCCTTGAGGCACCTACTAATGAGGTACTTGGTAGTCTACCAATATATTTCTAGGATAGATCTTCAGTTATCATCAAACCTACACAATCTATCAACTTTGGTACAAAACAATCTCCCAAAAATCCTTCACATAACTTACTCTCTATGAGTTGAAGAAAAGGAGAACTTTACTAATTTCTTTCAAGAAAAGAATATCAATTTTGCTTGGAGCTACTCAGATATGCTAGGTCTTTAAACTTATCTATTTATGCACCATCTATCTATTTCTTCTAGTTTCAATCCTATTAAAAAGAATTTGAGGAAGATGCACCCACACATGGCTCTTTTGGTCAAGGTAGAACTAGAAAAAAATCCTAAGTACAAACTTCATCAGAGCTATTGTTTATGAAGAATAAATCTCCAATATTGTACTTATGTCTAAACATGATAATTTCATTTGAGTATGCACCAATTTTTAAGACTTAAATAAAACATGCCTTAAGGATGATTTTCCACTACTTAACATAAACATGATAGTGGACATGACTGTAGGTTATGAGATGTACTCTTTAATGGATGACTTCTTTGGGTACAATCAAATCAAAATCATCCCTAGAGATTGGGAAGAAACAACTTTTACATGTGCATGGGGTTCCTTTTGTTAGAATATCATGCCATTTGGGCTAAAGAATGCAAGTACTACCTATCAATGAGCCATGACCACCATCTTCCATGACATGATGCACAAAAAAATAGAACAATATGTTGATGACATATTGGCCAAATCTAAACAAATAAATACATATCTTGATGACCTTTGTTTGATACTGGACTATATGGTACAATTTCAACTTAGGTTAAATCCGAAAAGGGCACCTTCAGTATCACATCAAGCAAATTGTTAAGCTACATTATATAAACAAAAGGCATTGACGTTGATCCTAAAAAGGTGAAATCCATCATGGAAATGTCTCTGACTAGAAATATTAGTCAATTTAGAAGTATTTAGGGACATCTACAATCCTTTAGGAGGTTCATCTCTCAGCTAGTTGATAAAGCTCAATCTTTCAATGAGAACTTGCATAAAGGATCCACATCTATGTGGAATGAAGAATATCAAAAAAGCTTAGATCAAAGAAAAGGGTATTTGGGTAAACTCTAGTATTAATGTTACCTATCCCTAGAAAACCTTTGATTCTATAAATATTTTCCCTAGGAACACTCTTAGCACAAAGTGATGAAACTAGAAAAGAGCATGCTATTTACTACGTTAGTTGCACTTTTGTGGCCTATGAGATGAACTACAATAAGATTGAGAAGGCCTGCCTTGTAGTGGTATTTTCCTCCCAAAAGCTTAGACAATATATGTTGGCTTACATAGTCCAATGTTATCCCCTAAATTACTTACTGAGTAAAGCTACACTTACCAACCACCTGGATAAATGGATAATGATTCTCTATAAATTTTACATTCACTATGTCAAACACAAAGCTATCAAGGGGTAGGACATAGTTGATCAACTGACTAATTTTATATTAGAAGTCAAAAGTCCTATGCAAATTGAATTTCTAGATGCTTCCATCATGTATGTCATTAAAGAAACCTAGAAAATGTTCTTTTATGGTTCTCACACCTAAGATGGGGTTAGTGTAGGCATTATGTTAATCACACCTCATGGTTACATGATCCCTAAGTCCTAAAAACTTTTGTTTCCTTGCACTAATAATATAGTAGAATATGAGCCCTTAACAAACAAGATTAAAATGTCTTTATGAAGGAGGATCATAGAGCTACATATCTATGGAGATTCCCAAATTGTTATTAACCAAGTCAATAATAATTATCAAACAAAAGATGACAAGTTGGTACCTTATAAGAAATTGATTGAAACTCTATGAAACTATTTAAAATTTGTGACCTTTCAACAAATTCCTAGAGCAAAAAACAAGGTTGTAGATGCTATTGCCACCCTTGCATCTATTCTTTAGTTACAAGAACATGAATCACATTTTGAGTTCTTGTTGGAAGAATTAAGTCACCTTGCATATGAATCCTTCGATAATTATGTGATTTTCATTTTTCTCAACCATGACTCCTCATGTTAGTCCACCCTTTTCTCCTACCTATGTGATTAGATCATTCTTGAAAATCTCATGCAACATAAAAAATGCCAACTCCTTCACAATTCATCACACTACACCTTGGTCTTTGGTGACTTGTATAGGAAGGGTCTAGAAAGGATACTCCTTAGGTGTCTATAAATAGAAGAGTTGAAAAAGATATTAGCCAAACTCCATGACGATATTTGCAAGACACACTCTAATGGTTTTGCACCTTCTTGGAAGCTACTTAGGGCAATAAAATATTGGCCAACCATGTAGGATGATGTTGTTTGATATGCTAAATATTGTAAGAAATGTCATCTTGATAGTAACTTGATTCATGCTCCTGGATGTAAGATCATACCTTTTGTTACATATTGGCCATTTCAACAATGGGCCTTTGGCTTGGTAGGAAAAATACATCCTAGCTCATCTAGTAGTCACAATTTTATTTCTACAGCAATAAAATAATTACAAAATAGTTTGAAGTTGTACTTTTATCCGTGGTTATAGGGAAAAAAAATTCCTTAGTTATTCTCAACCATAATATCTATCGCCATGTTATCCCATCCTCCATTGTTACTAATAATGGAGGACAGTTAAAAAATAAGGATCTTAAATAGCTTTGTAAGAAATTCAAGATCAAACAACACTGGTCTTCAATCTACTATCCCCAAGGGAATGGTCAAGCTAAGGCCTCTAATAAGACATTGCTTAAAATCCTACATAGAATAGTTCACAAATCAGGAAAAGATAAGCATCTATAGATCAATTTGACATTAAAGACCTACAAGACCACCATCTATACTCCTACAAGGGCTAAGCTTATTTCTTTAGTCTATGGTTATGAGGTTGTCTTACCCTTATAATTTGAGATTCCCTCACTACAATTCTCCCTACATGGGTTGATAATTGATGAAGACCATAGGTCTATGAGTATACAAGAGCTAGAAACACTCGATGAGCATCGTAAGGATACTTTTGATCACATGAGGGAATATCAAAAATGACTGTCTATTGCATACAATAAAAAGGTTCATCCTCATAAGTTCCAAGTTGGTGAGCTTGTGCTTACAGAAAATCCTAAAAATTGAGAAAATAGAGAGCAAAAATGGAAATTTGAGCCTAACTGGTTGGGTCCTTATATTGTCACAACAACATTTGGATTTGGTGCATATTAGCTTTCTACTCCTAAAGGGGAAGAACTTTTTGAGCCCATCAACATTCTACATCTAAAGAAATTATGTGCTTAAGGCTTACAACTCAACTATTTGTATATATTTATTGATGTTGAAAAAATCCTAAAAATTAGAAAAAAACCTAAGAAAATGGTCATCTTAGTGAAAAACTAGCAATAGGTGCTTTTATGTATCACCAAAATAAAAAAACAAAATACAAAAAAATTGAAAAAAGTCTTGAAAAAATCTGCCAAGTGTTGAGAATCTAGAAATAGATGCTACTTAAGACCCTCACACCTATGTCTACCACTCTCATTCATTCACTTTATAACACATTTCCTAGCTTGGAATTATCTCTTGTCCTCATCTTAGGGGTACAACTTAGCCTATTAGGGTCTCCTTATGCATTAGGGTTTATTTCAAAACTCACAAAATAGTGTATCTCAACACTTCACCCTTGATATTGAGTGTTTATCAATATTTTTTAGATACTCTATCTAAATTCTAGGATGTTGTGATATTTCTAACTATCAAATTGAAGTATTGAAGAAATTTCCATGTGACATACAAACATGTACTTAAGTACTAAACTTGTTGAGCTATGATGAACTTTATCTTCTTTTTGTGTTATTTATGACAATTTCTTTGTTGATTTTTCCCTACCTAATAGTCTTTTGAGGATGTCTAGACTAGAAGATTAGGCACATGGGGCATGTTTTATGTGATTTCAACTTGTGAGTATACTTTGTTATTCTAAGGTATTTAGAGAATTCTTTCTTGTCCTACTTGACACTTTGGACCTAGAACATATCATCCTTGTTTATTTTTGCAAGACCACACTCAACAGTTATCTTGGCAATTATTCCTTGATACAAGTGTAATCTTGTTGTATTAAACCTAGCAAATCTAACTGCATTAGCTATCTTGACTTACATATCTTTGATGCTTAGGTTGGATTCCCACATTCCTATCCATTATAGATCATATTCATATCTTCATAGTTATACTAGTGATCATTGTATGGTCTTTCGATGTCCCTAATAAACAATCAATGATGAAATTAGAGTCTAAATGATGTGCATTCCTTGCAAGTTAACTATTTTGCATGCTAGTTTTCATATAGGCTCATTTTAGCTTAGTCTTGCATTTATGCATATGGAGAGAGCTCTCTCTTCATCTTTTCTTGGACATATCATCTAACTACTTTCATATCTTCTTTACTTTATTCTCAATCACATCTTTCCATTTTCTTGAGCTTTTTCTTTGTCTCTTTGCTATCCTGTCATCACAAGGGGTTAATCTAAAAATCACATCTAATCTATCCATGTATTACATTGTCAAAATATGAGTCTACATCATACATATAAGTGCTAAAACTGTACATGAGAGAGATATGAGCATATAAACATGAACATAAAACTAAGCACATAAACGTGAGAAAAAAACTTAAAAATACATAAACTAAAAAATGCTAATACATCATATGCAACATTCATAAAATGAGGCAAGTACACAATGATATCGATGAAATTTAGTATCTCATATATATCAAAGATGTCACAATACATATACAATTTGGGATCCAAAATCTAGATGAATATCTCAAAATGCATATTGTACAAAAAAAGTGTCATAAAGACATCAACCTAGACCAAAGACTAGCTTCCCCCTTCATGAGTAGGTTGTGCCTAGGGAGGATCCATTAGTGCTCTCAATGGTGGCTGATATAATCTACTAGTCCTCTTTGAGTACATAGGTACCCATCAGTCCATATGAACTATAGAAATGTATACACCATGGTAATAGGCCTCCCTAGCTATTTTTCACTCCACATCCTATCAAGCCTCTACTAAATCATCCCTCAAGGATCTCTCTCATCTGTTAGCCTCTGCTCATACATCAACTAGCCACTAATCTCTTACTACTACGGTCATCTTTAACCCCTATAGCTTTGTCTCCAAATCCTAGATCCTAGCATCCTAGTTATCCTCCTCTCCATCTCCTCTGGCATACTACTCCTATCATAACTCTACCTTCTCCACTCTCCTACATCTTAATGGACAATCCTCCTTCTCCTCCTCCTCCTCCTCCTCCTCCTCTCTCTTGGCTTGGGTCTGCATATGTCTCCTCCCACCAGATCAAGAACCACTCCTGAGCTCAATATGCTTAATACCCCTACCTCAACCTCCATCAAAATCTCCTCCATCTCTCCTGGTCCTTCTACCATGGGTGGGCATCTTGTTGTGTGAATATATGGAAAGGATGCCTTTACATCTCATACAAATATGTCGGGTCTACTCCCACATCTACCACATCTAGATGGTAGTCCTAAGGCTCCTGCATCAAATTTTTTGCATCCCTTAAGGTGACATAATAATTTAACATGGGTAGCCAACCATGTGCCACCTCCTCATGGAAATGTTCACAAGTGGTAGTCTCTACTAAGATCCCTTTTCATTGGCCAAACTGACACTATACTCAGCTAATAACAAAACACTCCACTATATCTTAATGTCTCTTGACTAGTGGCCAACTATAGTGCATATACTTAAGCTCCTACACATTAGACCATCTATGGCACTTATGATATGGCCTCCAAGAAAAAAAGGTGAGCTCATCAAAGATATGTTGGTAGTAAGTCACATCTCCACTATGAGTCTATAGAATAAACCCTACATACCTAAAAAATGAAGGGTTTACTATGCTCTCACAGTTGCACCCATGGTTGAATCATGACAATATATTCTTACACCCATATCTTGACCAAAATTGTACCACATGCCCATGTCTTCTCCTCTTGGTAGGATATCTTGTGAAGAACCTTATAAATATATGTAAGAATCACAAGTCCCCATGCCATCCTCTGTGGCCACCAAAGATTTGCCACGAATCTACTCCATCTAGCTCCTATAAGTGACTAGAGCCTAAGAAAACAATGAGCATAGAAGGAAAGGTAATGGATACTCATTCCCATATGAGCCTCTCCCAAGTCAAGTGGTGATCTAAGATGGTCACATCTTAAAATATTTGTTGTATAATTAATCTTCCCTCTATCAGGGTTGGATCATAATAAACCCGTGACATGCAAAACTCACATCAATACATCTCTTTTTCATATCATAAACTTAACAACAAAAGAGAAATGAAACATAACAACTCACTAGATCTTTGTAGCATGGAATACAAAGGATGCAATATACATCCTCCAAAGTGATGGTAGCCTTGCTAGTCAATAGATGGAAAGTGTCACCCAGAGGTGAAAGTACTCAACAATCTATGGTTTTCCCATATATGGGGCATACATATCACCCACTTTAACTCATGCTCAATATAGTGTCCTCCTCCTCATCCTCTAGATATTGAAGGAAGCACAACCCCACCACTGTGAGGGCTCTAATATGAAGAGCAAGAAAAAAAATCTGCAAAACCAAGTTAAACAAACATTATAAACATTAGGATCTACTATGAACATCATCAACCAAGCAAAATAATAGAAAACAATTCTCAAACATGAAAAAAAGCCCAAAAACATACTATGTGACACTTTTCACTATGTGCATGCAATACTTTATGATGATTAAGTATCACATGATACTTCTTATAATACTTGAGTGATACTTTTTATCTTGGTGATATTTCGTACCATGTGACACAAGATTTGGGCATTACTGATACAATATACCTTTTGAAGTCATATAATACTTTATGTTTGACAGAAATATCACAGGATATTTCTTAAAGTATCTGTATACTTTTAAAGTATCATTTGATATTTCTTTTCAAAACCCTTAAAATGTAACAAAAATGTAATAAATGCTCCAAAACATGACAAAAATTTGAAGACTTACCAGGGTCGCGTACTCAAGTGGCCAGTTGTGCAACTGTCTATACTTGAAATGGTGTCTATGTGTCATAATGCCTGCTAAAGAAATATACTATTAGCAAAGAAATGTTAGGAAAGGTTCTCCAATATTTTTTTAAGGTTACATAAATTTCGTATGTTGATTGGGTGTTGTATATTGTGTGAGTATTGTTGAATAAACATGTTAGCAATCTTGTCAAATATTTTAAAACTAGGATGTAGTTTTGAAAACCATTCCATGGCTTAACCACCTAGACTCTATGGGAACAATCGTATAAGATATTTTTGGTTGTGTACAAGTTCCATAGACAAAACACTAAACTCCCTCAAATGATCTTAGGGATCAGATGTTCCTAAGTATTTTTCATATTTGGGTAACTCCACTCCTTGAGGAAAAGGAGGCATGTACAAGTCCTTGTCAAAAGGAAATGGACAAATGGTGTCTATCATGTATGTTTTAGTTGGTTTATCTTTATCTGTCATCATTTGGATCAATTGTTCTTGCATGGCTTGAAGTTATTTTTGTAACTTGGAGGTTTCAATTTCCTCTTCTTGTGTGATTTTTGTTTCAACATTGAAATGTTGAGGTAGTTTTTCTCCTTCTTCAGCAAGTTTGAGGAAATATTTTTCTTTCTCAACATGGAGCAAGATTTCCATCATTTAATTTTTTTTTTATCATTACAATATTTCTCTATGTCTTCTAGGGGTATCTCTTTAGTATCCCCATATTCATTCGTGTAGGTTTAAGGTTCTTTCATCCTTTGATTTCTTTGTTAGTCTTTTTGGTATTGTCTTCTACCATGTTTTCTTGTTTCTTGATCTTGATTAGCCATTCTAGGAGTGTAGAAGGTTTCAATATATTTCAATTTTATAGGTGTTTGAAAAAATAAAAGTAGTTGTTCTATTTAAAGATGTGGGTGTCTTGTCAATATTTGGATGTTCTTGATATAATGGATTCCTAGTTTGTTGTGAGTTTATGGAAAATATTTTTTGAGTACTAGGTGGACTAACAGAAGAAAGAGATTACAAGGACCCTTCACTGAATTCAAACTATATGTAAAGCTAAGAGTGACTTCTACCATGATTTCTACCTCTATCTCTACCACATCTTGGTCTATTGGGAGGAAACACATTTCCACTCCTTGTTGCAATAGTCATAAACAATGACTTAAGATAAAGTTTGAACAAGGATCACACTAGAATGTTGTCTTAAAGTAAGAAAGCATGTTGTATATATAGGTATAAATTTTCTACAAAATGGAGAGAATAGCCAAGATTTTTGACTATCATGATGCAAGGTATAACAAACACAAGAGAGAAAAATAGGAAAACCAAGTAAGAAGACTAGTTTGTGTGTGAATCACAAGTGATCAACTAAGAAAGAAATATGTGTTTTACACTATTACAGAAAGAGGAATGACTTTATGTTTTCAAACAAAGATCAAATTTGGATTGAATTTTGATGAGGGAGCTCAGAATATCTCATTGTAGATAGAGGAATGACTTTGTGTTTTCAAAAACAAATCAGATTTGGATTGAGTTTTGATGAGGGAGATGAGATTAGCTCATTATTTTTGGATAATTTTAGACAAGATCATGAGAGAAAATGACTTTCAGGTGAGGATATACAAATAATTAGGCAAGGAAACACCTCTAGTAGACCAATTTAAATATTTTTATGACCAAATATTGCATAAGGATTCATATAGAACCACACGAGGAAGTATAGATAATCGTGTGAAGATTTAGAACATTAATTTTTTTGGTGTTTTCTTGCACAAATATTTGGATAGAGTTGCATGAGGAAATGATAATCTAATAGAAAAGATGAGTTTTTGACCAAAATTTTCCAATAGTGGCATGTTGTGATGGTTAAGTTGTTGAGTTGTTATCCTTGCCATCAAGGTTCAAATCTAATGGGGATGAGGTCCCCCATTTGTGGCCTCACTAGTTCATAGCTCTAGGTCAAAGCGTTTACCCCTCTTTAAATTTTAAAAAAAAAAAAGTTTTTGACCAAAATTTTAGTGTTTGCATAAAATCTCATGCAAGGATTCTCAGCTTCTCATGTGAGGAAGTATAAAATACTATAGGAAGAAACACTAATTAACAAATCTAAAGGTGATTTCTTGCACAAAGTTTTGCCGAAGTGTAGGTGAGCAAAGGACAAAACTGATAGTTTTGGACTATACTTGAAAAGATTTTGATGATTTTGGTAGTTTCTAAATAAAGAACTCACAATATTTGGAAGTTTTAATCAGACAGGGACCTTTATTTTTAGATTTTGGACATCATGTTGGTTTGTAAGTAAACAATTTTTTTTTCAAAAAAGGGATGCAAATAGTAGTCATAAACAATCTAACCAAGGAAAAAGAAACTTGGAAGGATGAGGGAGTTTTGAGCTTTTATTATTTTGATGATTTGGACAATTTGTAGACTCAAAAAAGACACTCTTTGTCCCTATAACCAAAAATGGTAGAGGCAAAAAAATCTTTGTCTCACAACTTATGTGCATGTGTTCACCTTACACAACTGTATCACCCCACTAGGGGGCACTCATTTTTTTGATGTATTCCAAGGATTCGATGAGATATATTCTTAATGATCACCCTTTTGGTAAGGGTCAAGGGCATATAACACCTTCTAGCATCTAGGTACATGCCCATGGTGAGAATCTATAGGAGAGATTCTTCCCCCTCCTTGCACAAAGATTATGCCCCCTTTCATAGGTGAATCGGGTAGATATTGTCTACAAAGTTTTTACTTGGATTCTATTCATATTAATCCTTAATGGCTTCATGAATGAAGTTGAGGCCAACATCCCACACTGATATCTATAAGTGCACACACTTGAATAGAAAGAGTAGGGTTGGCACTATCCAGTGCCGTAGACATGGCCTCTTCTTGATATGCAATATTAGATTCAAGTAGAAGACATTAACATGGATTTGGAGTCTTTCCCTCCACAAAGATTCTTTATTGGAGTCTTTCTCTCTACAAAGATTATTTATTAGAGTAAGTTGGAGTTACTAGTGATAGAGGTGTGCTCACTTGGGTTATTCCTAGAGGTTGGATCGCTCTGGTAGGCCCTCTAAAAGTTGACCCAAATTGTAGCTTAGATTCAAGGGTCAAATTTTCTAATTTTCTCAAAGGGAAAAGAGCATACTCCTCTACCTTGTTACCTTTCCCACACACATAGAACATATTCATATCTGAGTTAATTTATCAATCCCAATATGTCTTTTTCCAAGATTTTGGTTTTCCTATAAGAAAATTATCATCTCTTCGTAAAAATATTTTCTTGGGAGAATCACTAACTTTCTTGCCTCCCTTGAGTACCATCTACCAAAGGTGTTTATGTTTTCAATTTACTCTTGGGAATCACTTCCAAGTAACAAAGAGCATACTCCCTAGTTTCTTTGTCTAGAGTCCTATAAAGTTTGCAAGTCCTATTAAACTATGTATGTATGGAAGCATTAAAAAAGACACATTTGTTCAAGTTTGAATTTATTCTTTGACAGATCATCTTGCATTCAAATTGTTAGCGTTGTTTGTGTGTTCATGATAAGGTATCTTTGACAATAAATCTCGACACCATTGTTAGGCTATTTAAAAAAAAAAAAACACAACAACAAATGCTTCAAAAAAAAGTGTTAGATCAATCGATATTATGAAAAAAAATTTGAATTTGTAATTTTGCCTTTATTGATGTCAAATTTCACGTGAGGTTCTATAGGGTTTCACACAAGATATTTCTTTCTTCATGCAAGCATACACTTTATCACATGAAAAATTACAGAGATGAATGTGAAGGTTCAGTTTCTTCATGTTAGGAATGATCTTATCACATGAGAACTTGTTGAATTGTATGAACAAAAAATGTCATAATGTCAAAAAATTATTAAAAATTGAGGCCAAAAAATTGATTTTTTAGCCCCATGATGGGTGCTAGAAATGTGAGTGCTAATTATGTGCCTCTAAATTCACACACTTCAACATGATTATTACATGTAAGAAAGATCCCGAAATGAAAATTGGACTGCCCATTCAGTATGCTTGAACAAGGTGATCTGTTACCTTCTAACTAGATAGGGTTTTTCTATTCACTCTTAGGATTGAGAGATCAATAACTAGACCAAGCTAGTACAAAGGATTTTGAAGAATGAAAATGCAATCTATTCTATACTTTTTATATTTTTCAAATGCAAAGATATTAGATTAATCTAAATAAAATTAAAACTAATCTAAGAACAATGGAAAATAGTAACTAGATGAATGTATTTTAGTATAAATGATGAGCATACAAAAGAAAGAGAAATTCAACTACAAGCACTAGAGTAATAAAATTAGCATCAATTCGATACTTTTCATGTGCCTTCTCCAAAATCAAAGATTGAAGGTTTCTTTTATAGAACCTTAGACCTAATCAATGGTCAAGATTGAACCACATGTATGTTCTTGATTGAAGATGAGATTGAGTCCTACATTTTTTAGAGAGTTGAATGGGAGGAAATAGGAGATAACAATTATCCATTCAAATATGTGATCATAATTAGATTTTCTAATTAATTAAATAATTAGTTAAAAAAATTATGAGGACATATTTGAATTAATAAATATTATTAATTCCTTTTTCATGTGAGATGAAATAGGAAAGGGTATTGATCCATTCAAACATGTGATCATAATAGAATATCCTAATTAAATAAATAATTAGTTTGAATAATCATGAAAAATATTTAAATAAACCAAAGTATTTAATTCTTTCTTTATGTATATTAGCTAAATGGGTAGATTTAATTTAATTTAATTACTTAGGACTTATAATTAAATTAACTAAATTAATAGATTCATTCAGTTAATTCAATTAATATTTAGGAATTAACTAAAATAAGTGATTAATATAGATTAATAATTTTCTACATTTGACACTTAGGTCGAGTAGAGATAATCAGAATTAGAAATGCCTAGTACAATAGGACTTGAGTAGGATTGATAAATCAAAACTGGTTCAGAATACCAATGTGCCAATTTAGGGGAATTACATTTTCCCCTCTTTGAATAAATGTATGAGGAAAATGTTGATTCAAAGAAATCAAAGCTCTGAGAAAATAGATCAAGAACTAAGATTGGTTCTGAGATAAACAACACAAGGACCAATTGATGGGAATCCAAATAGAATTCCTAGATACCAATATGAAAGAACAAAGATTATCAAACTTCACAAAATTGTTCCTAGAATGAGATTCAATTCTCAAGAGTCAAGGTTAGATTTTCCTGGTACATGTCCATTAGAAGATGACAAGATTAATCATGATTCATATGATTATCCCTGGAATGAGGCTTAATCATCAGGATTCAAGGTTAGATTACCCCAATACCTATCCATTAAATAGTGATTGAAAGAAAGAGTTTAGAATTATCTCCAAACCAAAGCTTAATCCTCTAGAGTCCAGATAGAACACCTGAGTATTAGTCCATAAAAAGATAACAAGACCTAATCATGAGTCATAGAATTATCCCAAAAATGAGGCTTAATCCTCAAGAGTCTAAGTAGAACACTCAAATACCTATCCATCAAACTATGACTAGGATTGTTATAAGATTGACTAGTTGAATAACATATGATGCTAGTTAGGGGGAACAAAGATGCCCTAAGTAATGAGATGCCCTTAGTGAATAGGAAATTATATTTAGATTTGAAGTCACATTTGAAAGATTCAAAGATGTTCAATGATGTAATCATCATCCTACCCCCTTAGGAGAAAAGTTAGAAGATGACACATTAGAATGAAGTTGACTTGAAGAAATTTGAAGGTCTAGTTGACTACGGTTGACCAAATTTGACCAAAGTTTACCAAAATTGACTTTTTCAAAAAAAAAAAAAAAATTTTTGGAGTTATGTGTGAATTGAAGATATTCTTAGATTCAGAAAGTATTAGTAATAGGAAATGCACAAGTGTTCAATCATGTCAGTCCCAAAATTTTAAAGTGTGTTTTTGAGCTATTTAAATGTGTCAAATTTTGATATTGGTCCTAAAAATGGGTTCAGTGCAACAAAATTAGCTAATGAGGTAATTTTCATGTCAATTGGGTCACTTTGAACATTTAGGTCAAAACTTGTATAAGGAGCCAAAAGGTCATTTTGAAATCATTTATGCATTTGTCTTTTATGAAGAAAAGAGCTTTGAGGTGGAAACATAGTGGTTCCCATGCATTTGCATTGTTTTGAGCATTCTAGGTGACATAGCCTGCTGAAGGACTATGGAGCTCTGATGAGTAATTGTTAATCCTTCCTTGCATTTTAAATTTGTTTCACTTTGATGATTTTTAAAACTTTTTTTTATGCATTTTTAGTCATTGTCTCTAGTGTTCTTACATAGGAACCCAATTTTTCTCACAAGACACCAAGGAAACTTGTATAAGGAAGTTCCACTAAGGCACTTTCTCATGTAAGGTGTTGAGTTTCCTCATGTGGAAGGCACTAATCTCCCATTTGAGAAACCCTAAATTTGTTTGGTTTTTTGGATGTGGTTGATGTTTTTCTCACACAACATCATTTTGTTGCACGGTCCAGTAAATTTCATTGTGCTAGGAAGTCATTTCTTTGTGCAAGAATATACATGAGAATGTGAAATCTAATGTGATATTTTAACTTTGTTTGCATGATTAGTTTGTCAAAAACATGATTTTTAGCAGTTATTTTGCAACATCATCAGTCTTTATAGCTTGTATGCAGTCCATTTTTAGTGCATTAGGAATAGTATGGTGTTTCAAATGGTAGATACCAATCATGTTATGTTGTTTGCATGTTTGGAGGTTGTGTTTCCAAACATCTCTTTTAGATCACATTATCCTTCCATAGGAGCATTGATTAGGTAGCTAGATGCTATAAAGTGGGTGCATATTGGAACTCTTGGCTTATCTTGTCTATGTGATATCCCCTATCTATGGATGGATCATAGATTGTTGTCAACACTAGTAGAGTGTTTCCATTTAGAGATGAACACATTCCATTTGACTCTAGGAGAGATAACCATCACACTAGAGGACATCTACAAGTCACTCTAGATCCCATTTCATAGACCTTAGATAGAGAATGACATTCAACCAAGACTTGGTATTGAGGGCCATCTTATAGGATTAGATCATAATGGGTAATGATGTAGGAGCATCCAAACTATAAGAGCAATCTTTCATCACCCAAAAAAATATTTTTTCAATCTTTTCTATTTTAATAAGGGCTAATAGACAAGGTGGTTACTATTAATGGGAACTTGCTATTTTTAGTAAATTTTTCATACAAGCTCAGAATGTTCTCATTTTCTACATGACGTTTCATTTTGGAATTATAAATCTACTATAAAAAAAATCATTACTTCAGCTTAAGTATCAAAGAAGTTATTGGAGATTTTTGGTGGAAAAATTTGTAGAAAAATCTTCAGGCTCATAGTTGAAGGCCTTAGATTGCCTAGATGAGGTTCAAAAAGCCATTCCAAGCTTATAGATTAGGAAATGACATTTTTGAAAAGTGGATATAATAGCCAACTAGAGCACTGGTTCTAGAGTTTGTTGGGATTGTTTTAGAATAACTAAGAATTGGGGGGGGGGGGGGGGGGGGGGGGGGTTGAATTAGTTATCCAAGGTCTAAATTCTCTAATAATACTTTTTCACCAATTATAATGAGCCCATTAAACTATTCATGCATCCAAGCTTAAAACAACCATCTTAGCAAGTTATCGCAAATCAACATGCAAGACTAAAACATGCAAGATCAACACATAACACAGTGATTTACATGGAAAAACAATTTGGGAAAAACCACCAATAACATGCTACTCAATTTTCACTCTTTTGAAGTGATGCCTTGTTAAAGGCCTACCCTGTTAAAGGCTTACACCACACTGTTAAATGTGACCTTGTTAGAGGATTTCACCATACTGTTAGGAATGGGCCTGGCCAAAGGACTTTGGAACATTCACTTGGAATGTTACCCTATTAAGGTATTTACAACATGGCTATTAAACCAACCTAAGTCCATAGGATTTATACTAATTGTTGCAATTGCTAGAGAGTAACAATAAGGGCTTTTGATCTGATACAACTCACAACATATCTTGCAAATTTCAGATCATACTTCAGTTCAATCCTTTGCTTGGCTTCAATCATTGTGGCTCTGACACCTTTTCTTCCTCTCAAGCTTGATCTCCTTGAGTCTTCTTTCTCATCATACCAATGCAATCATATCAATGGTCACCTATTAAAACAAAGTTTCTATGCTCTCTTCCTCCTTAGCTCCTTCTTTAGAACTTCATGCTTTCATACTTGACCAACCTCTTAGCTTTGTGACCTTATGACTCCTTAAATAGAAATTTGGAATAATTTTCCTACTCAATTCTCCCTCTTCAACTTTAGGGTTTCAAAAGATTAGGTAGGATACAATGTATTTGTTCGATATCTTGTTTTTATCTAGAAACTTCGTCTAGAATCTAGTTATATTCGCCAAAAATGTTTTACATAGTGTTTTGTGCCACCATCTCATCATTCTTATCTTCTATCTGGTTCACAAAATTTTAGATAACAACCATGTCAGCTCAGATTTGGTGAATCATCGACTTTTCAAATAATGCAGTAGCTCAACACTTTTGACTTTCTGATGCTAGGCACATGAACACAACTTGGCACTTGATCTTTTCTCAGCACTTGATCTTTACTTGGTACTTGATCTTTACTCGACACTTGATCTTTACTTAGCTTGAACTAGTTTTCTCAGCTCCCTCTGATGAATTTAATCAAGATTTGCAGATAGTCTTATTATGACTTCTTCTTCTATAGTTTCTAAGTGTTGCCAACCTCTTCATCTTCAAGTATATTGTCAATACATCACTTTATCATTGTCTTAACTAATCTTTGCACTTCATTCAAAAACCATAACTCAACCTTTCCCTTAGGTGCTTTTATTACATCTTATTGATTCTTCATCAATCAACTAAGTGATAGTGCTTGGATCTTATAAGAAATTGCCATTCCAACAAATAGCAGGTTTGACATCAGTGAAAAAATAATGATTGAACATATTCTGTAGCAACAATATCTTTCATACAATGATCTTTTTCAATCAAATTACAACAATCTCCCTCTTTGGCATTGATGGCAAACCAAACTGATCAACCAAACCAAAATTGACTAATCAACCAAGCTAACAAAATTCTAACTAGGCTAAAATAGTAAGTCAAATGCCAAAAAGAAAACTTGTTGACTTTTGTATTTTCCCTATGATCTTATTCCTTCTGATCTATCTTTTTATTGAATCTCCTGAGCTACTCCTTCTAAGATCTGTCATCTTGATTTTTTTCTTTGCTTCTACTCCTCCCTTTCATATCTCCTATCCTTTTCGCTTCATGAACTAATTAGTTTTTGCTATTCCTCTATTTCGGGGATTTGACCAATTGAAACTATTTCTCCCTCTTTCTTTGCTTTGACTAGTTTCCTCTTCTTTCTACTTTCTCCCTCTTTCTTTTCTTTGATCAATTTCTGATATTTCTCCCTCTTTGAAAACAATGCCAAAGACACATTATTTCACCATCTTATCATGCAACTGTAGCATTTACAAGAACTTCCAATATCTCCCTCTACCATCTTGCTTGTGACTTGTTTGGAATGTTAGTACTTTGATTACTTCAGGCTAAACCTAAAGTAAGTACACTCTTCATCAACTTATATCATCTGATCAATCAACTTATTTGATGTAGGACATTCTTGCTATTACTTAAGCAGCCTTGGTTAGGGGTATCACCCCTAAGTTACCTCTAAGATATTCAAATGCATCTTTAGGTAATGGTTTTGTGAAGATGTCAACAGTTTTTTCTTTTGTATTGATATATTCCATCTTCACTTGATTGTCTTCCACCAATTCTCTTACATAGTAAAACTTGATTGCAATATGCTTTGTTTTGGCATGCATCATAGGGTTCTTGGATATGTTGATAGAACTTGTGTTATCACAATAAAGTATCATAGGTTTAGTTATTTCTTCCTTCATTCCTTTCAACAGATGCTTGATCCACACAATATTTGTACAATTTATAGTAGAAACAACATACTTAGCTTCTGCTGTGGACTATGATGTACAACTTTGCTTTTTACTAGTCCAAGTGACTAATCTTTTTCCTAAGAAAAGTGGTCCTCCACTGGTGCTTTTTCTATCATCACTATTGCCTCCCCAATCTGCATCAGTGTAGGCCTTTAGATCAAATTTTTTAGTCCTCTTGTAGTACAAACCAAAATCTTTTGTACCTTTTAGATACCTCATTATTCTCTTGATAGCCATAAGATGATTTGCTTTTGGGTTTGCAAAAAATATTGCCACTATTCCAACAAATAAAGCAATATCTAGTCTATAGTGTACAACATATTGTAGCTTTTCAATCATGGATCTATACATTTTTTAATTTATTTCAGCTGAATCATCATTCTTAGATAACATATATCCTATTTCCATTGGTGTACTTACTAGTTTTGATTCATCTAAACCAAATATTTTGAGTATATCCTTGATATATTTTGATTGGGTTACAAATATACCATGTTTTAATTGATGTACTTGCAATCCAACAAAAAATTTGATCTCTCAAAACATTGACATCTCAAATTCATGTTTCATTTAATTAGAAAAATATTTGCATAGAGCATCTTTTCTTCCAAATATTATATCATCAACAAAGATCTCAGATATCAAAACATCTTTACCTTTCTCCTCCTTGATATACAGATTGTTGTTGTCAACTATTTTCTCAAACCCTATCTTGACAAGATATTTGTGAAGAATTTCATACCATGCTCTAGGTACTTGTTTCAAACCATAGAGTGCTTTATGTAGTTTACAAATCATATCCCTATTGTTCTCATCAACAAATCCCTCTGGTTGTTCAACATAGACTTCCTCTTCCAATATACCATTCAAAAAAGTAGACTTTACATCCATCTAATAGACTTTAAAACCTTTATATGCAGCATATGCAAGTAAAGTTCAAGCTCCTTCCATTCTAGCAATAGAGGAAAATGTTTCCCCATAGTCTAATCCTTCTTCTTGAGCATAACCCTTACATACTAGTCTAGCTTTGTTTCTAGTAATCTCACCATTCTCATCTAGCTTGTTTCTGAATACCCACTTGGTGCCAATCACATTCTTGTCAGATGGTCTAGGAACCAAACTCTAGGTTTTCTTCTTCTTTATTTGATCAATCTCTTCTTCCATAGCTTTATACCAGCCACCATCTTGCAATGCATCATACACCATTTTAGGTTCAAATTTTCTTAATGGACATGATTCATTTCTTATTCTATTCCTTATCATTGGTCTTGCATCTTTGTTACCAATTATATGTTTAGTAGGGTGATGTGTTTTCACATATTTGGATAATCTTGGTTCTGTTCTTATTTCCATGTTTGATCTTTCAGATTTAGGGTCACTATGCACATCGATGTCAGGTAGTTCTACATCTCTTTCATGTGTACTGACTTCAAAGTCAGAATGTGCATTTTTTTCATTTTGCAACTCGACTTCTAAATGCATCTTGACATTCACTGGTTGTGACTCAACTAAAACTAAAACTTGTTGTTGAATCCCAATTCGATTGATAGAATCCTTGTCAATAGGAATTCCTTCATAAGAATACACAAAGGTTCTATATTCATCCATTCTCTTTGGTTCTTCAAATTGGACTTCTATATGCTCATCAAATTTTACATTTGCACTTTTCACAATTTTGTCAGTGTTAGTATTTAAACACTTATATGCTTTGCTTCTAGTGGAGTAACCAAGGAATATGCCTTCATCACTTTTGCATCAAATTTTCCATTTCTAGTATCTTTAAGGATAAAGAAATTGCAACCAAATACTTTGAAATGCTTTACATTGGGTGAGTGACCATATCATAATTCAAAAGGTGTTGCATTTGAACCTTTCCTGACTTGTACTAGGTTTAGTGTATGAACAGCTACACTTATAGCTTCTCTCCAATATTTCAAAGCAATAGTATTTTCCATCATCAATGTTCTGGCACAGTTAATCACATATCTATTTCTTCTCTCAACAATTCCATTCTGTGGGGGAGTTCTAGAAGCTAATGTTTGTCTCTTGATTCCTTTGTCATTGCAAAATATCTCAAATTCATTTGATGTGAATTATCCACCTCTGTCTAATCTCAGGCATTTCAAACTCTTTCCTATTTCCTTTTCAACTCTAACCACATACCACTTAAAAATTTGAAAACAATCAAATTTTTGCTTTAAGAATATAACAATCATCATCTTGGAATAGTCATCAACAAACAACATTATATATTTATCTCCTTTTTATTTTGGCACTTCTATTGGACCACATAAATTGGTATGGACTAACTCAAGTACTTCTTTACTCTTGAAACTTGACTTAGTCATCTTTTCTAGTTGACATTGTTTGCACATGATGTTGTCAAGCTTCTTCAGTTTAGGTAAACCTCTAGTTTCCTTCATTTTATTGATATTGACCAGATTATCAAAGTTGACATGACATAGCTTTCTATGCCATAACCACACATCATCAAATTTTGCAACAAAAAAAGAAGCATTTTCCATATCAAGATAAAATATATTACTTCTTGTTTGATCTCCTTTCAGTATCATAGATTTTTGCAGTTTTGTTTCCAAATTCTACTTTGCACCCTACATTGCTTAACTGCAAGACACTCAAAAAATTGTAGTTTAGTCCTTCAACATAGTATGCATTATCACATGAAATTTTCTCTGTAGGCTTCATGGAGCCTTTTCCTTTGATTTGACATGGAACATCATTTCCAAATCTAACACTATTTCCATCATACTGAGTAAAGTTAAAAAACTTACTTTTGTATCCTATCATGTGATGTGAGTACCCACTTTCTATGATCCATTTGTTATTCTTGTTCATACATGTTACCAGTGCTATAGGATCTTCTTCATCAGATTGGTCCTTCATGGCCACATAAACAATTTCATCATCATTATCATCAGAATCCTCTTCAACAATACAACACTTCTTGCCTTTGTCTTTGTAATCTCTCTTATCATCTTCTCTTCTATTTTTGTACTTGTTGCCTTCCTTGTATTCCTTTTTCTATGTACACCTTGCAGCAATATGTCTTACTTCATTGCAATTGAAAAAAATGATAGGCAACTTACCCTTGAATTTTCCTTTGCCTCTGTGAAATCTTCTAGCCAGTAATGCTTCCAATTGTTCCATATCTTCCTCATCAGTGCTACTATCACTGGATACATATTTCATCTTTCTTCCCTTCTTTGATTTCACCTATTTAGTATCTTTTAATGATAGCTTGGCCTTGAAAGCAAATTCAACATTCTTAGGTTTGTAGTTATCAAAGATAACTCAAATGTAGTAAGTCTACCCACTATACCTTCAAAACTTAGATTTTTTCCTAGCACACATCTTAGCTCTTGTATAGCTGATACTCTAATAGCATAGATAGGGAGAAAGGTTATTAAGAACTTACTATTAATAGTATCATCATCTAATTAACCATTCAAACATCTTATTGCACTTACCTTTTCCTTTATTCTAGAGGCATACTAAGAAACATTCTCACTTTCCTCCATTTTCATGTCATCAAACTTTCCTCTAAGGCTTTCTCTTTTTGCTCTTTGGACATTCTGATCTCCTCCATAAATGTTTGACAAGGCTTTCCACATCTTGAATGCAGTGTTACATCGTTTGATATCATCAAATGCAGTGTAGTTGAGTGCAGAAGCAATCTCCAACATTGTCTAATTATGATTTTGTTTGTTTTTCAAATCTTCTACAGTAAGAGTACCAGTTGGATCAACATGTTTAGTAACAATTGAATTTTGGGCATAATCACCTATGGATCCAAGATCCAGCTTCATCAAACTTTTCCATGCAACAAAGTTGTCTTTGTTGAGCTTGGGAACTTTTCTCTTAGGAATTTTGATCTATTCTACTTCTAGTTCCTTTAAACTAAATCAGCAACAGTGCTCTGATACTAATTGTTGGGATTTTTTTAGAATAATTGAGAGGGTGTGTGTGTGTGTGTGTGGGGGGGGGGGGGGTTGTGAATCAGTTATCCAAGGTCTAAATGCCCTAATAATACTTTTTCACCAATTATAATAAGCCCATTAAATTTTTCATGCATCCAAGCTTAAAACAACCATCTTAGCAAGTTATAGCAAATCAACATGTAGGAATAAAACATGCAAGATCAACACATGACACTGTGATTTACGTGGAAACCCAATTTGGGAAAAACTACCAGTAACATGCTACTCAATTTTCACTCTTCTAAAGTGATGCCCTATTAACGACTTACAACACACTGTTAAATGTGGCCTTGTTAGAGGATTTCACCATACTGTTAGGAATGGGCCTAGTCAAAGGACTTTGGAACATTCACTTGGAATGTTACCCTGTTAAGGGATTTACAACATGGCTATTAAACCAACCTATGTCCATAGGATTTATACTAACTATTACAATTACTAGAGAGTAACAATAAGGGCTTTTGATCTGATACAACTCACAACATATCTTGCGGATTTCAGATCATACTTCAGTTCAATCCTTTGCTTGGCTTCAATCACTGCGGCTCTAACAGCTTGTCTTTCTCTCAAGATTCATCTCCTTGAGTCTTCTTTCTCATCATACCAATGCAATCATTTCTATGGTCACCTATCAAAATAGAGTTTTTTTTCTCTCTTTCTCCTTAGCTCCTTCTTTAGCACTTCATGCTTTCATACTTGACCAACCTCTTAGCTTTGTGACCTTATGACTCCTTAAATAGAAATTTGGAATAATTTTTCTGCTTGATTCTCCCTCTCCAACTTTAGAGTTTTAAAATATTAGGTAGGATACAATGTATCTATCCCATATCTTGTTTTTATCTAGAAACTTCATCTAGAATCCAATTGTATTTGCCAAAAAATATTTTACATAGTGTTCTGTACCACTAGCTCATCATTCTTATCTTCTATCTGGTTTGCAAAATTCTAGATAACAACCATGTTGGCTTAGATCTAGCAAATCTTTGACTTTTAAAATAATTAAGTAGCTCGACACTTTTGACTTTTTGATGCTCGGAACATGAACACAACTCAGCACTTGATCTTTTCTCAACACTTGATCTTTACTCATCACTTGATCTTTACTCAACACTTGATCTTTACTCAGCACTTGATCTTCACTCAGCTCTTGATCTTCAATCAGCACTTGATCTTCACTCGATACTTGATCTTTACTTGGCTTGAACTAGTTTTCTCAGCTCCCTCTAATGAATTTAATCAAGCTTTGCAAATAGTCTTATTAAAACTTCTTCTTCTACATTTTCTAAGTGTGGCCAACCTCTTCATCTTCAAGTATATTGTCAATACATCACTTTATCATTTTCTTAATGAATCTTTGCACTTCATTCCAAAACCATAACTCAACCTTTCCCTTAGGTTCTTTTGTTACATCTTATTGATTCTTCATCAATCAACTAAATGATAGTGCTTAGATCTTATAAGTAATTTCCATTCTAGAAAATAGCAGGTTTGACATTAGTGACAAAATAATGATTGAACATATTCTATAGCAACAATATCTTTCATACAATGATCTTTTTCAATCAGATTGCAATAGAGTTATGGCCTTCCAAGTTTGGGCTACTTGAAATATCTAAAATAATTGTCAAAGATGTATTTGGTTGAATCTATATGTATTTCTAGGGTTTGTTAGCCCTAGTTATTAATTTTAAGCATTTAGAACCTTCCAAGGCAACATAAAATTACCTATTTAAGAAAGGCCCAAACATTGTCTAGGACAACTCTGGGTGATAGTTCATAGCTTTTCTTGCAAATTATTGTAATCAAGGTGCCAATGTGGGTTAGAATATTGTACTTGTGAATTCTGTAATTCCACATTTGCAACACAAATAAAAAGTTCATATTTTTTCTCACATTTTTAATTGTTTCTTTGTCTCTATTATGGTTTATGGTATTAAAGGGAGTACCCTTCATTAGGTAGAGCCATTGCCTGGGAGGAGTAGAAACAAGTATATGGTGATATGCATAGATTGACAATGGTACTTGGAGTTTTTCTTAGTTTTTTTCTTATGTCTGATAAAGACCACAAATTGGATTATGGTTGGGGTTGGATGTTATAGAGATGTTAGAGAAGTTCACACATTTTGGATGGGGCCAGTGTATGCTAGCCTACATGTATCACAAGATGTATTGGGTTGTGTATCAAGAGAAGAAGAGCATGGCAACAGGGGTTTAAGTTCTATAGGTATGGGCATGGGAGAACTTGCCAATTAATAGACCCATTTGTGAGGATATGAGGTAGCCCCAGGAGCCTTATATTTGTAGGTATCAAGGCCAGATGACCTAGAATGCTTTGGGTAATACTGAGATGTGGAGAGCATAGCTAGATGAATTTGTGTCAATGCTATGGTAGCCATGGAGAGAGATAGAGGCATGGGATGATGCATAAGTAGAGCTTAGATATATGTTTGCCTTTTAGCCACTGATTGGTTGCTCAATCCAGGTGATCAAGAGATTTCAATTGACACATATGTGGTGGTAGTATGACATGCCCTAGGATATATCCCAAGTGTATTGCACCTATGCCCACTTCACCAAAGAGGTGAAGAAGGGTTGGTCAGTTAGATTAGACATTAGGAGATTCATGATTGATGTATGCTCTATTACCATGGGACGCTAGGATTATATGGCTACAATTGTAGATGGGGGATGAATTTGACATGTAGGGAGAATTTTGTGAGTCATCCCTTTCCTTGATTTATAGATCCAGTGGGGATGATAGTGTCAATACAACTAGTGTAGGCACTATAGCAACAATTAACTAGGCAACATACATCACGAGTTTAAATCCCTCCACATCAAATTAGAGTAAATCTAGGTGTTGGTTGGAGTTGGACTACACATAGGAGATCACAAGGAGAGATGGGGACCTTGGGTTCCATAGGTGGTGATGCATAGAGGTAGAATATAGAGGATCAACTTATATAGTTAGAAAAGTAGGATGTGGAAAATGAGAAGATGTAGGACCAACCTTCTCTAGAGCCACATAGCAGAGAGGTGCAAGCACATACTTAGGATACTCTGAGGAAATCTAGAGAGTGAGAATGACATAATGATAGCTGGGTGAGCTACAAGTTTAGGTTATAGTTTGTGATATACAATCAGTAGAGCAAGATTGAGAGATTTGTGAGATGCAGGAGTAGTTGGAGAAGCAACAAGGTGAGGCTCGATTATAGGGTGCCAAGACAAATTACTACTATGTTGGATATATTTTCATAGTTTTTGATTCTATAGAGAAGATGCCTAGATAATCTGAATGCTAGAACATCATAGGGTGTATGTATGACACTGCGAGTAGATGCTCCTTCTCCTCCTCCACCTAGGGATGAGGAAGAAGGACATAGTTAGTTTTTCTCTCTTCTATCTTAACTTCTAAGAATGTGTTTTGGATGTATCAACATCATTTTGCATTGTTTTGAGATTGATAGTGCTCAAGTAGCACTCATTTTTGTATTGATGTACATTTTGACTCCTTTATATATATATATATATATATATATATATATATATATATATATATATATATATATATATATATATATATATATATATATATATATATATATATATGAGATCTTTTGATTTGAGTAACTTTGCATGTGTCATTTTTTCTCTTATAGATGTTCATACATGAGATGTTAGTGATATGATTGTGATGAATGCAAATTGATATGATGTATGAATGTAGTGTAGATGAAATTATGAATTTATGATCAATGAGATATGATGAAATGAAAAATGTAAATGAACTAACATCTCATGAATGTTTGAAATTTGTTATTAATGCTAGGTATTTTATAAATTTCAAAAGGACTAACCAAGGATCTAAACACTTGTGCAATAATGAAAAAACATGATACTTTGAAGAAACCAATAACTTCTCATTTCAAAATATGCAAGAAAAGTAGTAACCAAAATGTACTCTTATGAAAGTGAAGTATGAAATGCAACCCTATGCTAGATGTATCCCTATGTCTAGTTACTAGACTCATAAAAGTATCATCAATAAGTGTTTAGTTAGACCCATGAATGTCATACAATTCACTCACATTGAAATCATGGGAATACGAATATGACATGCATCTTAGGTTTGTCAAGATTAAATGCAAGCATTAAGGCACAATAAACCCAAATAACTAGAACATTTGTCCCTTTTAATCTAGCAAGAAAACATAAGCATTAGAGCATAAATGCTAGGATAACCATAATTTTTCTTGTGTGAAAACACACTAGATACATGAGAGATCCTTCTTATGCTAAGGATTCGGTAAATATTTTGTCCAAAACAATCCTTACATTTGTAACCTGAGACAAAAATGTGTTAAGTATACTCGCAGTGACCCATACATTCACTTAGTTGGATAAGTATCAATATTATACTATAGCATAGAGAATTCACTCAAATAGGAAAGGAGAAGAACCAACCTCACTAAAATATCCATATAAAATTAGTCAAGGTACACACAAACATCCAATATGAGATAGAGGCTCTTATAGTGGACACCCCTTTTATATGTATGCTTCAGATCATTCGAACTAAACCATCAAGTAGAAAGCAAAGAAAATTTCATGCCCCCAGTCCTCACTTCTCTAGTCAAAAGAGACATCCTTGATTTTCTCAAAGGGAAACAATAAAGTAAATAGATAAATAAAAGCTTAGCATAACTCACACAATGTCAATGTTTCCATTTCAATGTTAGTTTTATATGATTGATGTCAAGTGTCAATATTTAGAACATATTTGTAAGAAATATCTTTAGTATGAGGATGAAAGTAGATAGACTTAGTTAGGAAAAATGGTGACTGACATTAGAGAGAAATCTTGATTAAGAAGAATATTAGTAGGAAATTAAACAATAATTTATAGACACAGTTAGGACAACTAATGATTAATGCAATAGAGATCTTCTTTGAGAGAAATCACAATAGTAAAGTAAGTGATAGTAGATAGGAAAAGTTAGAAAAAATGATGACTAACATGAAAGAGATTTTATTTGAGATGAATCTTAGTAGTAAATTAAGTGAGAGTAGAATAATTTAATTAGAACAATTGGTGACTAACATGAAAGAGATCTTCTATGAGAAGAATCTCAACAGTGAAGTAAGTGACAATAGATAGACACAGTTAGAACAACTGGTGATTGATGCGAGAGATATTTTCTTTGAGAGGAATATAAATAGTAAAGTAAGAGATAGTAGATAGATATAGTTATAACAATTGGTGATTGACATGAAAGAGATATTCAGTAAGAAGAATCTTAAAAGTAAAGTAAGTGATAGAAGACAAATGTAGTTAGAACAACTGGTGACTAACATGAGAAAGATCTTCTTCGAGAGGAATCTCAATAGTAAAGTAAGAGATAGTAGATAGACATAGAGAGAGAAAAAAGGTGACTAATGTGAGAGAGATCTTCTTTGAGACCATAGGATGTTGCCCCTGAGGCTATAACTAGATTCAATCCATGGATGCATGAGTGAAAGTAGTAAAGTAAAGTAGGAAAGCAATTGTACAAGATGTAGAGTATGTGTCACAAGATGTAACATTTGAAATAAGAGGCACCTATTTACTAGGTTTTCACCTTCTTAGTAGAGATCCTATTTTTTTGACCACAATGCCTATTTGCTAGGTTTCATCAATGAAACTTTTCTTATTTTTTAATTTTTTTGTATTTTTATATTTATTTTCAATTTTTATTTCAATTTTTTTTAATATTATCAAGGTGCCTATTGCTAGGTTTTCACCAAGAGAATAGACTTTTTAAGGATATTTAAGCATGTGCAAAGAGCTTCAAAAGTATGTCAGTTGTAGAATCACTTTAGATGAAGAGTGTTGATAGACTCTTTGAGAGATTCTCCCTTAGTTGTTGAAAGTTGATAACCACCAGAGCCAAACACTATAGTAACTATGTATGGACCAAGCCAGTTAGGTTCAAACTTCCCTTTCTGCATCTATTATTGTTTATTCTTAGGGTTTTCCCTCAGAGTAACATCACCCACTTGGAAGTTACATGGTTTGACTCTCTTGTTGTATCTTTTAGACATTCAATTTTGATAAGCTCAAAGATGATCATACACCACTTTTTGATGTTCATCTAGAAATTCTAACTTTGAAGCCAAGATATTATGTAATCATCAATTAATGAGGCCTTTTAAAGAGATTCCCAAAGTGGAAATCTTGACCTCAATATGAAGCACAACATCTACTCCATATACCAAAAGTAAAGGGTGTCGTTCCTATTGGAGTTTTGATGCTAGTTCTATAAGCCCATAAAGTTGGATTGATTTGAAGGTGTCACCCCTTCCAGATTTGTTACCTATGTAGTGTAAGACCTTAAGGATAGCCTTGTTGGATGCTTCTACTTCTCCATTACCCTAGGGGTAATAAATAAAAGACCAATGCTACTTGATTTTAAAGTTTGAGCACAACTCTTTGAGATCCTTATTTGTAAACTATTCCCCATTATCAGTTATAATGGAGGAGGGTACAATATACCCACATATGATGTAGTTAATAATGAACAAAGCTACAATTTTTCCATTATCCTTAGAAAGAGGGATTGATTCCACCCATTTGGTGAAGTAGTTTGTAGTTATGATAATAAGCTTGTGTCTATTTGAAAAAGATAGATGAATATGACCTACTAGATCAAAGACCCATTATTGAAATGGCTAAAGCATGATAAATGGAATTAGCTCCTTGGTTGGAGCATGAATCAAATTTATATGGAGTTGGAATTGTTTTTAGGACTTGGCATACTTAATTGCCTCTTGCTCCATATTTGGCCAATAGTAACAAGCTCTAATAAGTTTACAAGCTAGTGTCAAGACATTAGAGTGAGATCCACAAATGTCTTCATGTACATTGATTAATGCACATTTCAAATCATTGGGTTCTAAAAACCTAAGGAGTGTACCATTGAGACCTCTCCTAAACAAGTCATTTGCAATGATGACATACCACGATGCGTTACAGATTAGGTGATGTTTTGAATTCTAGGTTAACTTGTCTAGAATTATTTGGTCATGTAGGTAAGAATAAATATGACAGTAGTGGGATGAATCATATCCTATTACAAAATAAATCATTTGGGATTGAGGCGAATCATAAGCAGGGTAGAGAAATGTCTCCACCCAGAATTTGTGTCAAAGATCATTCTAAAGAATCTATAGCATTGAAGCAAGAGTAGTCATTGCATCATCTACCTTGTTATCTACCCAAGGAATTTGTTGAAAAGTGAAATGTGCAAAGTATTTTTAAAATCATCCACCATTCTTTTGTAAGGTATCTAATTCTCAACCTTTTTAATGATAAACATTATCAACCTAATTGATTACTAGTTGTAAATCACCAAAGATATTCAATTAATCTACTCTTTATTCAACTGCAATATTCATGCCATTTATTAGGGCTTCATATTCTACAATATTATTTGTACAAGGAAATCTAATCTTGTATGCATTAGGCAATGAATATTTCTATGGTGTTATGAATAAGATCCCAACAATAGATCCTTGTTGTGTTAAGGAACTGTCAAAGAAAATCACCCATGTTTGATATGTTATCATTAAAATAGATTCATTAGGGAATTCAATATTTGTGGTATAAGACTTTGCATTAGTAATTCTTCTAAATGATCAGCAATTTACTATTCTTTGTTAGCTTTTCTTTCAATATATGTGATATCGAACTTACTCAGTATCATGACCCATTTAGCTAACCTTCTTGTTAGAGTTTCTTTGCTAAGTAAATACTTTAATGCATCAATTTTTGCAACCAATCATGTAGTGTGAGCAAGCATGTAGTGTCTCAACTTTTGGGAAGTGAAGATGACCACCAAGAAGATGACTCTATTGTAAAAATATAGGAAGTGAGAGGCTTCCCATAAATAGGTGGCATCAAGATTGGTGGATTGGCAAGATACTATTTTATCTACATTAAACTTTGATCACAATCTTTGTTTAAGTCATATTTTACACCTTTATAAAAGGTCTTAATAAAAGCTTGTGACCTAGCTACCAACTATGAAATGAATCTATGTAAATGGATTGAAGTCTTCCTTTTAATCCTCTCATTTGAATAATGTTATGAGGTGGAGGCATTTCCATTATTACTTGAACCTTTTCTAGGGTCACCTCGATTCCTTCTGCAAATGCAATATAGATAAGTAAATTTCCTAATATGACACCAAATGCACATTTTTTAGGATCTAACCAGAGACTAAATGTTGCCATAAAATCTAGGATTGGTCCCAAATCTTGAAGATGAGTGTTGCATTGTGTACTCTTGACCAAGGTTTCATCCACATAGTCCTCCATCATTTTATGCATCATGTCATGGAAGATTGTTGTAACTACCCTTTGATATGTCTCACTTTTTAGATACAATTGACTAATTTGGTATTATCATTGATGTTATAAAAATTTCATAGCATTACCTATTAGTGTATGCCAAGCTTATTTAGGTAGTGAAGATAGCTTTTTGTGGCTATTGAGAAATCTAGAGTTCTCGTAGTTCAGAAGGCAATGTCTACTGAGTTCAATCAGGTGTAGAATGAAAGTTTGCAAAAGATGAGTGTTAACTAAGCTCACTTTTTTAATGAAGGAAAAGTTGGATGAAACTAGTGTTAACTATGCTCACTCGGTTACCAAAGGATCTATGCAAGTATGTAGTGTTAACCAATTTGACTTGGTTAACATAGGAAAATCATTTTTGAGCTAGTGTCTACCAAGAAAAGTTGGCTAACGAAGGATTTTCTTATTTTGGCATATTGAGTTTAATTAATTTATCTGATGGTTCTATCCAACTAAAGAACATGAGTATTGGTTATTCTAAGTTGTATTCTATCCGACACTACAATATGAAAGATATAAGTAAAAGGTCAAATTAAGGATTTGAATGGATGAATGTCAGAGAAGTATATGTGTTATTTGATGATGCTAAGAGGAAGCAAATTAGAAGGATAAGCATAATATCCTTGTGGAGCTGAAAATATATATTTGATCAAAAAGGATCAAGTATACAGGCTAGAATTGAGATCTATAATCAAAAAATTAGTTGTATCCAGATCAAGTCATCTCATTGTTACTCTCTAACCATTGTAGTAGTGATCTAAATCTCTTAATAGAGTTGGCTTAACAACCATCTGTAAATCCTCTAACAAGGTGACAATTCTATTGAATAATTTAAAGACCTTTGAGAAGGCCACTCCTAACAGGGTGATTGAATCCTCTAATAGGGTCACGCCTAATAGTGTATTTTGTAACCTTTAATAAGGTTAGCTTCTAATAGGGCTCATTTCAAAAGAGTGAAAAAAGTAACTAGTTGCAATTGGTGGGTTTTTCCAAAATGGATTTCCATGTTAAATCTTGATGTCAAATGTGTTCATGCTATTTATTTTCTATGCTTGAAACTTAGTTAAACTAATGATAATCACATATAACATCTTAAGATGTACATGTTAAGTAATTATTGAGAATTCTTAGTATTTACCAAGTTACTACATTTCCTTGTTTGTTGAGCATCAACAAAATTAAGTTTTGACATAATTATTCTATACTGACATCTAAGAGATCTAGGATTTATTTTTGTAGGAACTGATTCACCCCTCCCCTCTCAAATACTCCTATCATATTTTCAATAATTTGTATCAAAACTCTTGGTGCTTGCAGAGAAGGTTTCAAGGACCTAAGCTAAAGATCAGGATGTCTTATAGAAAAGAGATTCTAAAGTTGAATAGACACAACTTTGTAGCATGGCAAACACTTATGAAGTTACATTTGGCTACCATTAGTGATTCAAGATGTAAATATCTTGATGCTTAATACAAAACTCCCACTGGAACACTATCAATTGAAGGCACTACTGAGAAGAAGAATCATAACATTATGATTATTGATATTGCATCTACTCTCTGTTATGTTGAATTTGATGAAGTAAAAGACTATAAAATAACACATGAAATGTTGACCAAACTAAAAGACATATATGGAGAAGATGATAATGTAAGAATATCCAAATTAGAAAGTCTTAGAGGTCATTTTGATTAGATGAAAATAAGAGAAAATGAAAACATTGCAAAATATGTGGAAAGAATCAAAGCAAGTGCGAGCATAATCAAAGCATCCACAGGAGACATTGATGACAAAACTATTGCAAGAAAGGTACTCATAACTCTTCTTCCTATTTATGCAATTAGAGTGTCTACTATTAAAGAAATGAGATGTGATCCAAATAATAAAATATCTCTAGATGCTCTAGTTGGAAGATTGATAGCTTTTGAGTTGGATAACTATGTTCCTACTTCCAAAAATGTTGAGTTTGCATTTGAAGCCAAAATCTCACTCAAAGAAAAGGGTAAGAAATCAAAGACAAATCAATTAGGAAGTGATGAAGAAATAAAAGAAAATTTTGATAGTGATCTTGAAATTGATGAAGCCCTACTTGCAAAGAAGTACTCCAAAGGCAGAGGAAAATACAAAGGCAAGATTCCTCTAATATGTTTTTCTTGTGAAGAAGTTGGTCATATTGCTATTAGGTGTCTAAATAGAGAAAACAAGGATGAGAAGAAAAGTAATAAGTACAAGGCAAGAAGGAACTCAAAAATTACAATAACTACAAGGACAAAGGTAAGAAATCTTGTTTTATAGCTAAAGATTATGATACCAATGAAGATGAAATGGTATATATTGTTGTAAAAGATAAATTTTATGATGAAGAAGATAAGATGACACTTATATCTCATGTTAGCAAAAATGATACATGGATTATTGCTAGTGGTTGTTCACATCACATAACTAGAGATAAAATAAAATTTGAACACATTGAACATTATGATGGATGTAGTGTAAGATTTGGAAATAATGTACCTTGTTACATAAAAGGAAAAGGTTGTATCTCATTAACCAATTATCTTGTATGTGATAATGCTTATTGGGTTGAAGGGTTAAAGCATAATCTACTAAGTGCGACATAGTTGAATAACATTAGATTCAAGGTAGAATTTGTGGTTGGAAAAGCCAAACTATTGGATGGTAAAGGAAATTTGGTTAGATCTGGCAAACAAACAAAAAATAACCTATTTTATCTTGATCTTAGTGAAAATTCATGTTTTATTTCTCAAGTAGAAGATGTATGCCTAAAATGTGAGCACACTTCTATGAGTCATTATATCCAAGATTGCTCAAAAATGATCTCTTGAATGGCGACTCATAGCTCTCTATTCATGGAGTGCAAGGGTTTGTAATGGAAGCCCTTAGTTTGACCTAGTTTGTGCCCATGAAAGTACACCATAAAATGAGAGATTCAAAGATCTAGTATGCATGAAAATGGAGATAAAAACTGATCTATATGATAATAATCCAAAACAATGCAAGATCTAATCTATCAATTGAAGATCTAAGCTAATATGAAAATGCAAAGATGAAACCTCATGATGATGGAAGCCATGGATACAAGAGAGAATAAGACAAGAAGATAGAAGTTCTCTACAAAAGGATTTAATGCTCAAATTCCTCCACAAATTGCTCTCCAAAACTGCATCATAACAATAGCCTAGAGTGTGTGTGTTCAAACTTATAGCATAACAATAGAATAATTGTGGTTGTATAATCATGGATGTACAAAATGAGGAGAGGGCTCTCCCTTATAAAGGAAAATGTGGAGGTGAGAGGCTTCTCACAACCAATATGGGATAATAGAGTTTGATCCATGTGAGACAAAATTCCACCAATGAGAAAAGAGGAGTGTTTGAGAAGAAAGTGGAAAGGGGAAAAAGAGGACTCCCACTTAGAGATGTGCATTCAAGTGTAGAGAAAACTAAAAAAAGATTTATTTAATTTTTATTTCCTTTTTTCAAGTGGTTTTAATTTTTATTTATTCAATTTCCTTTTTCATCACAAAGAGATATTTAAGTAGGAATTTTATTTAATTCAAAGGGAGCAAGTTCTTTTAATTAAATAGGAAATATTTAATTAAATTAAAAGAGGGGTTTTTCTATTAATTAATTAAATATGGATAAATTTAATTAAAAGATATGTTTTCTTTTAATTAAATGGAGACTTATTTTATTTAATTAAAAGGGGGATTTTCTTTTAATTTAATAAGACTTAGGATAAAATGATCAACCTTAGAAAAATAAATAATCAAATTTCATCAAGGAAATTGATTTAAATTGAATTAATAAATTATTGCAAACCATTGATTCAAGAAATTTAATAAATTGATAAATTGAATAATGGGGGCCCATAGTCTAGGTGACTATTTTAGGGTGCATACCATTTTCCCTCTTTGACTAATGTGTGGTTGACTCGAGAACACATGTAGTCAAAGAAATAAATTGAAGTGTGAGATCAATTCGGGATCACAAAGCAACCTACATGTGTGGTCAATTCAAGAACACATCAAGACAAATAATACAAATAGATTTTGAATTGAAAAAAAAGTTGAGGATAAAATTAATAAAACTGAATCAAGGATTGAAGTCAATAGGTATTTCCCCCTCATGATCAAAATCAAAATGAGATAGAGGAGAGAGAGAAAATTGATAAATTAATCAAATAAAAAAAAAGATAAAGTTTTTGATGTAAGATGAAAGAGATAAGAATCACATAACCAAGGTAGATCATCAAGCATGAAATATTATTCTCCAAAGGTGAATTAGAAGAAAAGAAGTGGGGTAAAAGAAAATGGAAGATATGGAAAGAAACAAAAAGAAGAAAATAAAATGCCCCAAAATCAATCAACTATTTAAGATAGAAATTTTGATTGAGATCATGAAAGAAGATAAGGAAATGAAGATCAAAATATGGCCATAATTGATTAAAAGTCCACAATAAAGATGAAGGGGGAATCCTCTCAAACTCATAATGCTGCCTAAAAATGCAAACTAACATGAAGTCTAATAATGCAAGCTACATGAAAATGCTAAGGTGTACTTGTAATAGAACAATTTTAACATAGGATTTTTTGTTCATAATTCATTAGAGAATGTAAAAGAACTTATTTTCATCATTGGGCCATTATTAACAAACATCAAAAAATCACACAATCATCACTAGTCACAAATGCAACTATGAAGATATGAATGTGATTTATATTGGATTGGAATGTGGAAAGATTCTAACATAAGCATCAAAGACATAAAGGTCAAGATGACTTTGATGTTAGCTTACCCAATTTAATGTAGAAAAACCATGCTTGCATCAAGGCATAGATGCCATGATGACCATAGGAATAGTTGTGTAAAAGCAGTCAAGGATGATGCCTCAAATATCCTAAGTGTTTCAAGGGGAAAAGAGACACTCTAGAGTTTCAAGACCACACCAACAAGAAGAAAATAAATTAAAACATGCCCCATGCACCAAGTCCTCTAGCTATGCATCCTAGAGAGACTTATCAGACAAGGAAACTCAACAAAAATCAATAAGAGTCAGCACACAAAGAAAAGATCATGACATAAGTCAAGCATTAAGTGTTTTTTTTAAAAAAATTTAAGTGTGTTAACTGATATTGAGTTTTGAGGATAAGGATCAAATCCTTGCAAGCAAGGAAGATCAAATGATGAAACTGTGTAAGACAAACCAATAAGTGTTGAAAAATATTCAACGTTAGGGGTTGTATTGAAAAATACAATTGGGGTGGTGTCAAAAAACACCATTTTCAAGGTGTCCTAAATACTAATGCAACCAAGAGACCAATGCTAATACAATTATGCCCTCTAGACAAAAACCAATTCCAAACCAAGGCAACAAGGACAAGATATGATGGAGAAAGGCTAAGTGTTGAGGACACATGTTAAGAAATAGGGGTGAAAAAGCCTCAAGTAGTGCCCATTTCTAGGTTTTAACCACTTGGATTTTTATTTTATTTTTGCAATATATAATTTTTTGGGAGATACATCAAAGCACCTATTACTAAGATGATCATTTTTTCAGGATGTTTTCTAATTTTTAGAATTTTCACAATATATTTTTTTTTAGATTTTTAAAATATATCATTATTTTAGATATTTTTAGGATCAATAAATATGTACAAAGATGCCCCCAGATAGAATGAGCATCACTTCCAAGCAAGAGCACATCATTTAGTCCCAATTTCTAGCAAGGTAGAGGACATGATGGAACGACAAGATGGTGGATGATGGATAAGAAAGGAGTGTATGAAGCAAGGGAAAGTGATCTTCAAGGACTAACTCCTCATGAGTACTTGAGCTAGGGAAAAATTGTCATGTAAAGCACATTTGGACAAGAAATGAAAGGCCAACATAGGATAATTCATGAAAGCATAATGTAAAAGTAGGAATGATGCAATCCAAAGAGTAGATATGTCAAGAGGCTTCATAGCATCATATTTTACTCTTTTTTATTATATCAAGACCAAAGGGGTAAATGGGAAAAGGCTATCAAAAGACTAGAATGAATGGAGAAAAATAGATATGAAGGCTAAACATGAAAGGAATGAAAACAAGTTCATCATATGATAGCTCACAAGATAGCCAAATGTTTGTGTATAGGTCAACATTGTCAAGATCAAAGAGAAAAGATAGAATGGATGAAAGATGTAGAAGAAGTACGCATGATGCCTGATTGTCAAGTTTTCATCATGGTACTTATCTAAGGTGCCACAAGGGAGTGGTTTTCACTGTAGGATGAATTTATTTCTCTTTACTATTGCTACCAAGGTGTCTGATTACTATGTTTTCACCAAGGCACATTTTAATTTTTTTTTCATTTTTTCTTTCTTTTTTTCAATTTTTTTTCTTTTTGAATTTTTAGAAAGAGCTCAAATTATTTCAATTTAAATAGTGCTCCTATAGGAAATATGAGTCATGATAAGCCAAGACCATAGAAAGTTATGCTCAAAGATGCTAATAGGGTGACGGAAAGGAGATGGTAGATAATGTATATGGAGGACAAGGTTTTATACTTTGAAAAGATAGAAGGAATATGGATAGAAAGTAAGTGTAGGCTTGAAAATATTGGATAAGGGTAGGTGAGAAAGTAGATAAGATCAACATTGACACACAACTTGAAGGATTATGAAATGATGGAGTAATCATGGAGGAAATAGCTTTAGGTTTTGATGTATGATGAAGTAAGAGAAATTTGGAAGGAGATGGAGTGGAAGCCTTTGGAAGCTTCTTAGGAAGATTTTTGGAAGAAGATGGAGTGGAAACCTTTGGAAGCTTGAATTTAAACTTTGAAGTATTTTCAATATTCAAGTTTTTCAAAAGAGACTTGGGAATCCATATAGCTTTAGATTTTTCTTTTCCTTTGGATACTTTAGAAAGAATTTCTTCAATGATGGATTTAGGAACCCATATTTTCTTTGATTTAGCTCTTTGGGTAGTAGACTTTTTTGGTCTCTTGAATAATTTTTATTTCTTTTCATTCACATGTTGATTAGATGGGACATAGTGATATTCATTTTTCAATAGATTCTTATGTTTGTTCTTAAATTGTTCATCCAAATTGCTTCCAAAAGACTGGGGATTTGTGGATGAATAAGGATTATATGACAAGTTCATATGGATAGATGAATGAGAATTCATCAAGGATGAGTGTCTTTGTTGATCTCAAGGTATGATAGGAGAGTTGGGAGATGAGATAGGAGTAAAAGTAGGATGTGTTGGAAATTAAGGTCCCAATATAGATGGAAGATTTGAAGGCTTTATCTTTGACACATAAGGATTGAGGATAGATTTATGAGATGCAAAGGGATAGTGAATAGGGATATTAGCATCTTTAGAGTGAGCAATGACACCAAGGCCATCAATAGACTCGTGAATATCTTTAATAGGAGAAACACCTTTGATAGGAGAATTTGAAGCTTGAAGATAGTTTTGAAGTGAATATGGAGAAGTAGAACAAGAAGGGATTATTTTATCTTAACAAGCTTCTTTTGATAAAATAGGCATAGAACTTTTTTTAAAATTTTCAATAAGCTTGAGGGAAATAGTGGAAGTAGTGTCTTCATCATACTTATGAGGTGGATAAGGCATAGGATATGAAGGGGTGACATCTTAAAATTTCTTGACAATTTTATTTTTATCTTTTTGAGATTCCTCTTGACATGGATCTACTTCTAAGGACAAGGGAGTATATGTGGTTCTCATGATAGGATCTTGAAGGGGTAATGAAGGACTAGTTGAATTGTGCATAGTAGACATAGTGTCACATGAAGGTTGAGGATGTTTAGTCTTAGAAGCATGAAAAGGGGTTTCAAACAAGCGTAGATTAGCTTGAGTTTCTTGAAGAGGTAGCCTTTGAGGATAACTATAGGAAAATGCATGATAAGAATTAGGACCTTTGTTTGATGGAAGAATATTGGATAGCTTTGAAGTTTTGGGAGATGAGTAAGTATTGGAAGAAATGGAGGTATCAAAGAAACCATCACTAGACATAGGTTCATCAACATGATCTTTCTCAAGAGAAGCACCTTTATTGTATAGGTCTTTAGGAATTTTAACATCAACTATTCCATCATCAATAAGATCTTGAATTATACATTTAAATGCAATACAATCTTCAATTTTATGACCTTTGCATGTATGGTAGCCACAATAATGATCATCTCTCCACCAATAAGGTTTTACATTAGGTTCATAAAGTGTATAAAATTTGTATGGTAAAGTAATGATCTTTTTTGCAACTAAAGTCTCAAGCACCATATCATATGAATATCCCAAAGGAGTAAAAGTTCTCTCAAAAGTATAGCTAGGACCATTTTTGTCATTCTCATCTCGGTCAAATATAGGTCCATCATGAAATATTGGCATATTCTCAAAGGAGTTATTACTCACTTTCTCTCTCAAGAGGTCTTTGGATCTATAAGATGAAGACAATTGATGTCTTGGAGTAGAAGATGTAGACTTTGATAAAGAGAAACTAGCAGGTAAGCCTAGATATTTTTTAATGGTAGAGGATAACTCATAATCATCTAAACTTGATTGAGGTTTGGTAGGTAAGTCTAGATACTTTTTAATGGCACAAGAGAACTCATAACTAGCTAGAATTAACTAACATTTGGTAGTATGGGGTTTGAAGCCCATAGTGGTTTTAAAAGCATATAAAAGGAAAGAATCCTTAAGGCTCAATTTGATGGATGTGCTCCCTTTTGTTCAAAGTGGGGAAGGTTCTAAACATTCAAGCACATCAAAAAAACCAACAACCTATTCAGGTTTCTATAAGGATGCACAAGCTCAACTAGAGGATATCCTCAATATACGCAAGGTACGTGAGGCTCAAATTTGTAAATGAAAGAGAATACTACCAAACAGTTGAAGGGAAATGGTAGCCAAATCTCCACCTTCACTTCCCAAAATTATACAGTTCTTTGGGGCTTAGCCAAGATTGACAATATTGCTAATTTCAAGAGACCTATCTTTAGATTCAAGTCATGCTATTTATACTTTGGTAGAATATGAGAGTTAAGGTCATCCCCTAGAGTGATCACTTCTCTAGGCAGCCCCCCTAAAAAAATAAAAATCAAGATCCCATATTTAGGTTCCCCTCAAACTCCTTAACAAGGATGCAAGAATAAAATATCAAAAAAAGGGGTTTCTTGTTTTAAGCTCAAATCCAAATATGAATGATTCATTTTAAGTCCTTTTTTCAATGTTGGGAAGACACACCAAACAATTTGACAAAAGAAAGAAAATTATTTTACAATGAAAAAGAACACAATGATCACTTTTTATAATTAAAATGAGAAGGTTTGGAATGTGTGCACCTTGATTTTACTCTTTCTATTTTTTTCCATTTTTTGCCCTTTAGACCTCCAAGTTACCTTCAAAAACTTGAAAAAAATCTAAAAATTGGACTAAAGCTTCTTTGATATGTTTCCACCTTGCAAAAGAAAATTTAGATCCAAATACCTAGCCATTTGGGAGATATGATCAAATCTTTTAGATCTAGGGTTTTTGGTCTCTAACCAAATATATACAAGGGGGTTAGATCTAAAAATACCCAAAACCAAAAAGTAAAGGTGGGTTTCCCTATGGTTGGTCTCAAAAATGTATGCCTAAAATGTGAGCACACTTCTATGAGTCATTATATCTAAGATTGCTAAAAAATGAGGTCTTAAATGACAGCTAATAGCTCTCTGTTCATGGAGTGCAAGGGTTTGTAATGGAGTCCCTCAATTTGACCTAGTTTGTGGCCATGCAAGTACACCATAAAATGAGATATTCAAAAAATCCAATATGCATGAAAATGGAGATGAAAATTGATCTATATGATAATAATGCAAAACAATGCAAGATTTAATCTATTAATGCAAGATCTAAGCTAATATGAAAATGCAAAGATGAAACCTCATGATGATGGAAGCCATGGATATAAGAGAGAATAAGACAAGAAGATAGAAGTTCTCCACAAAAAACTTTAATGCTGAAATTTCTCCAAAAATTGCTCTCCAAAACTTTAGCATAACAATAGAATAATTTTGGATGTATAATCATGGATGTCCAAAGTGAGGAGAGGGCTCTCCCTTATAAAGGAAAATATGGAGGGGAGAGGCTTCTTGCAACCAATATGGGATAATAGAGTTTGATCCATGTGAGATGAAATTCCACCAATGAGAAAAGAGGAGTGTTTGAGAAGAAAGTGGAAAGAGGAAAAAGAGGACTCCCACTTAGAGATATGTGCATTCAAGTGTAGAGAAAATAAAAATATTTATTTAATTTTTATTTATTTTATTTCCTTTTTTCAAGTGGGTTTAATTTCTATTTATTCAATTTCCTTTTTCATCACAAAGAGATATTTAACTGGCAATTTTATTTAATTAAAATGGAGCAAGTTCTTTTAATTAAATAAGAAATATTTAATTAAATTAAAAGAGGGGGTTTTCTCTTAATTAATTAAATGTGGATGAATTTAATTAAAAGAGAAGTTTTCCTCTAATTAAATGGGGAGTTCTTTTATTTAATTAAAAGGGAGATTTTCTTTTAATTAAATAAGACTTAGGATAAAATGATCAACCTTAGAAAAATAAATAATCAAATTTGATCAAGGAAATTGATTTAAATTGAATTGATAAAATATTGTAAACCATTGATTTAGGAAATTTAATAAATTGATAAATTAAATAATGGGGGCCCATAGTGTAGGTGACCATTTTAGGGTGCATATAGAGGAATGTTGGTTATGGCACAAAAGATTATGTCATGTAAATTTTGATAATTTGGTTAAGATAAAAAAAAACACAAAAGAGTAAGAGGTATTCCTAGTTTGAAGAAACCTGATATGAGTCTATGCAAAAATTGTCAAATTGGTAATGTTGGCCTTACATAGTATTGACATTTGAGTGTCAACACACTTAATGACTTTCTACATTGAAGCCAAGTCACAATGTGTGCAAAGTCAAATTTTCAATAGGTTCTGAGTGATATACAAGTGCTGAGCATTATATAAGTGTTGAGTGAATAGGTGTCAAGTCATAGTTAATGCAAAGCAATCAAGGATCTTATATGTGCCAAGCAAGACAAAATCTAATAGGTGTCAAGCAAGCTAGAATAGTATATATACCAAGCACCAGTAGTCTAGTATGTGCCGAGTAACATAGAATTAGCATATGAGTTTTTGCCCTCACAAATTCAGGTATAAACCATTTTTGATGTCGACATAAAGAGATTTTAAAGGAGAAAAAGGATAAGGATGAATCTTTTACATTTCTTATGCAATCAACATGTAACCAATTAGAAAAATGAAAAAAGGCATGCAACCAATAAGGAAAATGCATGGAATGAGCAAGAACTTGAGATTCAATATGGATCATAGATCGATACCTAACCCCAGGTCTTCAAAATCTTTAAAAGGAGGTCAAAAACTCTATTAGGTATGTGGAAGAGAATAGTGTATGGGGAGACTATAGCAAAATTTGGAGTAAAAGTGTAGAAAACTATGAGGAATAGAGCAGTAATTATACATCCAGTTGATCATAATATTACAAGGGACAAGAGACATGATCAGATATTAGATCTCAAAGGATCAAGGTTAGAAGGAGCAGAACAAGTGCTTGAAATCAAAAATTGAATATTGTATGCAATCAGGTCAAAGATTCCTAATACTTAGTTGCCATTGTATTAGATGTTGGAAATCCTGTATTGAAAGGTTAGCTTAATAGCTAGGTGGGAGAACCTTTTGAGAAGGTGATTGAAAATCCTATTGTATTAGGTGGGTTTAACAACCTATTGTAAATCTTTTAATAGGGTGACACTTCATGTAAAGTGTTTGTAAATCCTCTAACCAAGTCACTATTGATAGAGTGTAAAGCCTTTAATGGGGTAGGCCTTTCATAGGGCAGACCATCAGAAGTGGTCAAAATTTTATTGCTACAATAATTTTTGTGGGTATCATCCCCACTCCAGTTTTACCTTGTTATTCTTGCAGGGTTTCTGGGTTACCAAATTTGGTGTTATGTGTTATTGAATGTGTTTACTTTATGTTCATTTATATGTTTACATGCATGCAATTTACTTTTTAGTTATTTGATTCAAAAGATTAGAAAAGGTTAAAGTTGTGATACTTCTGATTCACCCCCCCCCCCCCCCCCCCCTCAGAAGTACTCTTCTCATTTTGAAAATTCCAACAATTGGTATCAGAGCACAGGTTCTCACAAGGAGAAGCCTAATAGCTTAGAGAAAAGGTCTAAATATGGAAGTCTTCAAAGTTGGGAAGATCATAGACAATCAGGTGATTGATGTGCACCTCGCTCTACACAAAGTAGAAGAAGCCAGAGAAGAATTGAGAAAATCCTTAAAAAGAAGGAAAGAGATAGCCATAGCTGAAAATGGCATACATTACAAGGAGATTGATACCACACAAGTGTTCTCAAATAGAGATTCTAAGGAATTTGATATAGCAATAGCAGAATTGATGGAGAAAAATAGAGCACAAGTTGAAGAAATTAGATTACTCAAGCTTGAACAAGAATCACAAGCCATATTGCTTTGTGAAGTGACTAAACAAAAGAAGAGAGCCATTGAAGAAAAGGCCATGATAGAAGATGACAAGAGAAATCTTACCAATAGAATGGAGGAGAAGACAATTAATTTTGAAAGGATCTCAAATATGTAGCTAGACACCTTAAGCCAGATGATGAATGCTCATCATGAGATAAACATGAAGGACATTGAGATTTCCACCTTGAGAATGTAGAATGAACAATTGTAGAATGAATTAAAGAGAAAAAAGGAGATAGCAAAGAGTTTCAAAAAATCAAGTGAGGCCATCAAGTACTTTGAACAACTACTAAAATCACCAAGGGCTAATGATAATACTTTAGGACTTGGTTACACCAACACTAAGCAAGCAGAATCACCCAAGACTGTAGAAGAAAGGATCAACAAAGGTAAGAACACTAAACCTACTTGTCACTTATGTCATAAAAAGGGACATACTTCTAATGTGTGTAGAAGCAAGAACAGTCATCAGCATGATAAGCCCACAAATGCAAGCTTTTGTCACAAGTGCAAAAAACAAGGACATTAAGCACATGAATGTATAACCAAGACCATGAGGACATCAAGATTTGAAGGTCACTACTATAACTAAAAAAAGTATGGACATAGAGCATTTGAGTACACATCAAAGCCTATGTGGACACCTAATCAGCCTGTAAGAGGAACCAACCATGCACATCACTACAACTGGGTTTACAACACTAGGTATAACTATCACTATTTTTAGAAGTATGGACACATTCCTAAAAATTGCATAAGGACACATTTTAGAGGGAGTTACAATAGATGGTTAAGTCAAATTACATGTTTTAGTTGCTTGAAAATTGCTCATATCAACAAAAATTGCCCAACAAACTCAAAAGCACCCAAGACATAAGTCAATAAAAGAAAAGAGAAGGTTGATGTTGAACAAATAAGAGGGCAAATGAATAAGACTTGAAAGAAGAAAAATGAGTGTAGCACATCAAATAGAGTGATCACTTCACCCAAGAGGTCAAGTGATCACACTTCATCCAACTAAGCAAAAGAAAGGTGTATGAGACTGATATACAAAGTTATATCATACATCAGTTCCAAGACAAAGAAGTACTGCAAGGAAGAAATCTGCATGAGCAAAGATGCTAGGTCAAAATTTAAAGTTTTTGCAAATATTGCAGAACTATCCTTAGATGTCAAGTAAAGCTCTAATGGATGCCAAGTTGACAATAGAAGATGAGTGAGATGGTGAACTAGTATAAGCTGAGTAAATGAAATACAATAGGAGCCAAGTCATGGTTAAACCTTCAAGTGTCAAGTTTATAGTTGTATGCATGAAGCATTTAATGCTAGGTTTTGGCAAGTATAAGGTTGAATTTTGTTCATTTTCAGGCCATTTAAATGTAGATCAAAGATGAGAAAAGAGCAAAAGTGATGAAGCAACAACCTAATAACCATTTGCACAAATTTCAATAGTGATTCATCACAAATTCATCAATTCAAAGGTATTTATTAAGTGTTGAGCTATGTAGAAGTTAAAATTTTAATACATTTAAACCCTAGTTTAGTAAAATGGCCTCTAGTTCAAGAAATCCCAAGGGAAAAGAGAGTCATGAGGTCCAGCTAGTTAGCAATGAGGTAAAGCAACCCAAATTTAGGCCAATCCCTAAAGTTTCCTATAGAAATGATCCAGCTGGTGCATTATCCATCATTCCACCTAAAGTTTTCATGGTGCAAGATGTAAGAAAATGCTATAATTGCAAAATTAGTTTGATAGGTGATCTTGACATTTTCCATGCCTATGAAAAATTGTGTGACAACGGGATATTGAAAGATGAGTTCAAGATAGTTGAGAAGAAGGGTCTGACAAAAACCCTAGTCTTTCCTATGGTGTTTAAGATTGAATGGATTCACATTGTTTTGAGTCAAATTCATGATAGCTATCTATGGTTGGAGAGAGGACCTATAAAGATTACAAAAAGGATAGTGCATAAGGTTACAAGACTCCCAACCCTAGATCGGCCAAAGACCTTGAGAAGCGATAGAAAGGAGGTCATTGAGAAAAATATATGAGCAAAATGGAATAATAGGGGAATGACCATAGACACTGTAACTGAATCCCTACTTGACTTTGCTATGAGGATAATTTCACACAAATTCTACCAATCTAGTAAAATGAACAACGTACCCTATATAGTTGTTGATGTAGCTTACAAGTTGGTAAAGAAAGATCATTCCTATTATTTGGCAAAACTAATGCTTCAACAAATAAATGAAAATTTGGGAGCTATAAGAAGATCCAAGGGAGCACAATACAAATTTGGATCAGTATTAATATGCATATTATTTTATGTGATGGAAGAATTCCATTCAATTTGGAAGGTAAATTGGGATTGCAATAAGTCTGCAATCATGCAAATCAATGAGTTCATTGATCAGATGAGAGACAATTTTGAGGCTTAGATGACTAGTTATTTTGAGGACTTTAAGAAGTTTATGAAGCAAAGAATGAAAATACCAGTTTCATTGGTAAAGCAACATGTCAATGACATATGCTTCTTTTTTGACATTGACACAACCTACATCTAGGCAACAATACCAAGAGTAAGATGACTAAGGCCATTGAGATATGAGCTTGATGTAGATGAAGCCTCAACAACAATCATAGCATTGCTTGCAGAAGAAATAGACAAGAAGGATCCTCACTTTGGAACATATGATATCGTCAAGTCCAAATTTGAGATTGAATTGGAGATAGCTTCTATTATCAAGAAGAAAGACAAAATAATGAAAAAGATAAAGAAGCAATTTGGAGCAAGTATTGAAGGTGAATTAGGTGAAGAAGAAGAAAAAGAAGTAGAAGGAGATAGTGAAGAAGAAGAAGAGAAAGGGAAAGGCCTAGTAGAGTTGACACAAGGCTTAGGAGAAGAGAAGGAGGAAGGTTCCAAGGAAGCACCTACATTTGTCAAGAAAAAGAAGAGAAAGGAAAAAACTCATCCTATAGCTCAGCCCAAGCCTAAAAAGGTCACTAAGCCAGCTCAAGCTAAGCCAACTCCAACAACAAGGACTACTACAAGATAATCCACTCAAAAGGCTAAAGAGGCATCAAAAGAAAAGAAGAGAAGAAGGTATGTGGCTCAGCTAAATATAGATTATGAAGAAATAATAGAATCAGAGGGTATCAGCCAATTTAGAGTGGTAAGTCCTCCTCCAAAATTTGCCTTAGACAAACTTTGTGAAAATATTAGGAGTGCATATTTAAATGATTTAAAGATTCTTGATTTTAATAGGCTCAATAAGGAAGAGAAAAATAAAGTAGAGCAATCTGTGTATGCCATGATGGCAGAATTCAAAAGCACACCTCTAGAATTTGGTAATACCATGCCTAATGAACTGTATGGGATAATTGAGAATAAATGACATTATTATCTAAAAATGGAAAGGGAGATTAGAGAATCTACCCTAGGTCAAGTAAAGCCTAACATGAAAAAGGGTCAAATAGCAAAGGCTAATAGGAAACATGGTGGCAAATTTGCACCAAAGTATAGATCCTTCGGCATCCTTCAAAACAAAATAGAGGATGTAGTAAATAAATCCACACAATTGTGTAAAACAATTTATAAGATAACTATTGATTAGGTAGAGGAAGCAAATAACACAAAAAATAGTGCTAAGGAAAAGATGGATGAAAAGAAAATAGAAGAGAAGAAAGAGGAAGAAGAAAAGAAAGAGGAGGAGAAGGAAGCAATAGCAAGAATAGAAGAAGAAAAGAAGAAAGATGAGGAGGATAAAGAAAAAGGTGAGGAGGAAGGTGTAGACACCTAAAAATCTTTTAGAAAATAAAATATTTTTATTTTCTGAAAAAGTTCCCGATGACATCATCATTAATTAATTAATTAATTTATTTATTTGTTTATTTATTTTTATGCCATTAAATCCTTTTATCTTAATTAAAAATATTTAATTAGGGAATCCCTCCCAAAAATGTTTAAATCTTATTTAAACATTATTTCCTTATTTATTAATTATTTAATTAATAAATTGACCAAAAATCCCAAAATAAATAATTTATTTATTTTTTGCCCAAAACTTGGCTAATTTCCTTAAGACCACTAACCTCTTCCAAAATCTTCTAATCCTTCTTTAATTTCGATTAAAGGCTAATCTCATCATTTCCTACCCCTAATCCCAACTCAAAATATTTAATTAAGATTAAATATTAATCCTCATGTTTATTAAAAATATTTTAATAAATATCTCCTCAACCCAAACCGTTGAAATAAATAAAACTTTATTTATTTCCTAAAAACCTTATTTATCCTCACCCTAGGAAGTTCTGGACTCTTCTAGAAAGTCTTCATCCTCATCCAAAGACTAGACTCTTCTAGAAGATGTCAATCCTTATCTTTAATCCTAATCCTAATCCCCTCCTAACCTTGTCACATTCTCTAAACATGGGTTAAGACTTGCTAACCCAAGCCAAAATTAACAAATATCTCCTCCTTCACCCACCCTCATTAAATGCCATCCACTTGCCCATCTCTAACAAGCCTAATCTAATCTTAACCCAAGCCTAATCCAAGCCTTAATCATTTGCACATTCCTAAGTCAAGCTTAAGACTTTCTTAATCCAACCCAAGTCAAAATATCTCAACTCTCTCACAAATATCCCAACCATAAAACTTTATGAAGCCCACAAAACCATAAATGACTCTTACAAGCCCATTCATTGCTCTTACAAGCCATTATGAGGGTCTTTATGAGCTTTGAGCCTCCTTTGTTGACCCCTCAACCCCTCTTGCTCTAACTAATGACCCTGTGACATGTGTCACTCCCTGATTGGCTGTAAGGAAGAAAAATCCATGTGCTATCCTCTCATTCAATCTAAACCTTCCATAAGCTTTCTCCCATCCTTGCATCCTAGCCCTTGATCCCTCAAGCCCTTTGCCTATTTAAGGAATCCTCTCCCAAACCATTTTAACACAATCTAGAAAGTAAAGCCATAATGCCATTTTGAGAAGCGATTGTTACATCAAATCTATTCACCAAAATCTATCAAAAATCCTCCATTGAATTCCATTCGAGCACTTGAGCATACATACATAATCAAGTCATCTTAGCTATTAGACACACCTCTACATCAAGCAATCATCCTCATTGAGAGAGCCTATCCATGGCTCATATTCTCATTTGAGGACTTCACTTTTTCTCTCATGAAGTTATGTCAAATTAGTATGCAAACGCTTTTTGATTGTTTTAGTTTAGTGTTTCTAACATACTAAAGTAGCATATACATTTTGGCATGCCCGGTGGGACCCCGCATGGGTCACCTTCATTAGCTTTTTTAGTCAAGTTTTGTATGTCATTTGTTGATTTTGGCTAATTTTTCTTGTTTTTGTGATTGGTAGGATTGTATAAATTGGTTTTGTAGGTCCACATGAGCATGAAGAAGACAAAGGAACTCATAGTCTATCTCATAGTGTTCGCAGATTTTTCAAGCTTATAGGTGGACGAAGCACTTGGAATTCTTCTTCCTCTTCTTGTCTATATTCTTCTTCTATTTTTCCTACTTCTTCTTCTTCTTCGTGAGGGATCTTGGCCTTTTTTTTTTTAAGGAATAAAAATCATACACACTTTTTTTTAAGTGCTTAAAATGAACCCCCAAATCATACTTAAATCCATTAAAAACTAAAAATTTGTAAAAAAAATAAAAAAATTATAACAAGTGAAACTAAACCAATCCAATCATTTGCATATTTGCAACATCAAGGTTTTAGATGCATTCATGCAAAGTTAGGAACACTTCATTTTTGAAAATTTAAAAAGAACTTCAAGTTTCCATTTCAAAAGGTTCAAAATCAACACTAACTGCACACTAAAATCTAAAATCAAACTCAAAGCATCACTAAAATCTAAAATCAAACTCAAAGCATCAATCAAGGATAAAATGAACCTCATTTGCAAATATTTTGAAGTTATTTTAAAAATCTCATGAAAACTAAGAGTCCTAAATGGTTGCCAAAATTGTCCTAAAAAGCTTTGTTATTTGCTCCAAACAAATGTCTTGTTGCAAAATCTTGAATTTTTCTTAGGTTTTTCATGCATCAAAAAAATTTAGGAATATCATTTTTTTAGGCTTAAAACATGCAAATTAGAACACAAAATATTGAATGAAAACCAAAGTCCAAAGAGTCATTTTCACTTTTGAGTCCAAAAAAATCTTGAATGATCTAAGGTTAAAACAAAGCACTTCAAAGTTCTTAAAACAGCACACAAAATCTCAATCTTGAATGCTCAAAGGAAAAAAACTTGAATGTTTAATCACTTGTCTTTGAATGCATGTTGCTAAAATCACTCTTGAGTGCCATGGATTAAAATCAAGTTTGTGTGTAATTTTTTTTTTTTTTTTTTTTTTTTAATAATTAAATTTTTATATGAATGTATGACTAAAACAACAAATCCAATCTTGAATGCAAAAGGTCAATTAATCATTATAATATCTCACACTTCATCTTTTGGGGCATAAAAAGAATCTACATTTTAGAAACTTTCTAAGTTATAACAACAAATAAAGACACTTTGAGTGAATTTATTGTTGGACTCACCCTCTTTAATCACCCATGATTCTAACCATTGGTTGCAATATCAGCACCATATATGGGGATGGGTCTACCTAAGAAGGTGTTAAGTGCTCCACAAAAATCAAATTCCACTCACTTGAGTTTTTATTGGTTTTTCTAAGATAGAAATTTTTTTGAATGCACATTAGTCTTGCTAACACTTCATTTGGGCATAAAAATTGAACAAATCTTGACATGGAGGGCCTCTAGGCACACGCTTGAAATTGAACTTTACACACATCTTTGTTTTGGGCTTCAAACAAACTCACACTCAATCTTGAATGCCTTAAAGAAAATCAATCAATACTTGACGTGGAGGGCCTCCAAGTGCACGAGTTTACTTTTTGTTGACCCTAAATCTTCTTGGTGTATTCATTCTTTGATCACTTCTTTTTTCTTGGCACATTTCGAGTTGGAATTGAACCTTTGCATCTTAAATCACGTGTGTTTTCAAAAGGTCTAGATCAGAAAACTTAAATTGTCAATTGGAAAAGAACTCTATCTTTTAGCCCAAGATCATCCAAGTCTTCTCTCCCCTTGTTGTCTTTCGATTCCATCTTGGGTACATAAGATTAGGATCCAAAATCTTGTCTTAGCTTTTAGGAGGCTTGCTTGGGGATTTCATCACCCCTTGGGATGACCTTAACTCCAGCGTTTAGATGGAGTATAAAGATCGAGAGGTGAATCTAAAGACACCTCTCTTGGGATCAAAATTCTATCCTCGGGCTAAGCCTCAAGGAACTTTATACCCTTGAGAAGTGAAAGAGGAGAAGCGGGTTACCGCTCCTCTTGGCTATGTGAAATTTTTTTGGTTTCATCTACAAATTTGGGCCTCACATACCTTGGGTCTATCGAGGACTCCCTAGCTAAACCAACTATCAGCCTTGTAGACAACCATCTAGGATGTTAATATGTTTGAAGTGACTGATCGAAACATTTGTAGAATATACACACTCCTTGGCGCACGTATCACATTCTGAGAATCAAAAACTTCTATCTATTTGTTCCTATCTATTGCTTGATCTTTTACTTGTTGAATGAATGTTTGCCAAACTTAGTCAATCCTAGCTTAGGGCACACTTAGCGTAGTCACTGCCTATTTTAGAAGTTGAACAAGTTGAAGCAAAACAACCATGATCTCTCAAAGCCAAACAGATTCACGAATTTATGTCAGAACAACCCAAACCCAAACAAAAGTTTCAAAAAGCCAAATTAAAGCCCTCTCAGGCATACTAAGAAATTTCAGCCTAGAGAAAGGAAGTAACACCAAGCCCTCAAATTGCCAAACTCCACAAAGCAGAAGACAAAGTGGCTGACAAAACTTGTTAGGACGCCTGGTTAGATCACACTATCAGATTTAGCAAGCATCCAAGAGTTAACCCTACTTATGTCTTACCAACTAGGCATGATTTCTATGATTAGGCCCTTTTTTTTTTCCACATCTTCTTGCATAAGTTTCACTTTATAGTCATCTTTGTAGGAAAGCCAGCCATTCTAGGTTATCCCTTTAAATCATTTTAGCTCATCCATCTCATCTAGGTCTTTGCCTTAGAATCAAACCAATCCCCTCAAACCTAGCTAGCATCCCAAAAAGCATAATTTTCACATCCAAGCCTTCAAAATTGTTGTCACCTTACCAAAGGTTTTCCATTCCTACCATCTTGCAAATCTACCAGCCTTACTGAGGTTATCCCTTTGACAGAGCTTTGTCTAGGGTAATCTAGCTTTGTCACTTGTTATCCCTTATCACCTTGAGCCAAAAGTTGGGATCCACAAGTGGTGAATCTCATGTTTTTCCTAAAGGATCATCAATCTATCCTTAAAGTTGACATAATCAACACCAAGCTTGCACATAGGAAAGCAGACCTTTCATGTTTTGGCAACATATCTTTGAAGTTAGAATCCCCAACCCAATCCTCCTTAGGTTTTTCATATAGTTTTGCCTCAACTTAGGAAATTATTTGCATAGAAAAGCCTTCCCCCTTTGCATCCATCAACATTGTTGCATCTCATCCCTAGGAACATTTTCATGCCACCCGTCACTTGCTTAGCCAAGAAGAAGAAAGAAACAATGGAACCCTATCATTTGGATCAAATAGGATCGCTCCCCTTGAGAACTCAACCATCCTTCAGCCCAGAGAACACTATACCATCACCTACTGACATTGAAGCTTTCATGAACCAACCATGAAATGCAGTATTGGTGAATGCCATTATAGACAAGAACAAAGAAACAATCATGGCTAACTTTTGAAGGGACAATATAGGAGCCTTCGAATTTGGAAGACTTCCTCCCTTATTAGATCCATCTCACCCATTGTTTGGTAACTACCACTCCCAATAGGCTCTTATGATTTAGATTATCCTCAATATGTGCCAACAGAAGAGCCTCAAGCAAATCCTTATGATCCAACAAACCCGAACATACCAACTTCCACTCAAGTTGAAATCTCCCTTCTGCAAGCCAATCTAGCCACCACCACTCCACCATTGGTCCATACCACTCCATCCCAAACCCCCTTCACCTAAAACACCTCATCATTCACTCCCTTCACTATTGATGTTGCTGCTCTCCAACCTAGCCTTCCAAATCCATCCATCCCCCAAATCAATGCTAGCATCTTTGCCCAACCTTAGCAATATACAACCAGGATGACACCCATGGGGCCAAGTAATCAACCTTTCATCACCCCCAGCTTGTTTATCTCAGCTTAGAGCACAATTCCATCATTTCCACTAGGTCCTTGGAGCTCAGTGCCATCAGCCACAAATCCACAAGCTACTACCCTCACTCCACAAAGCTATCAAACCCCACAAGCTACTACCAATATTATACCAAGCTCTCAAGTGACCCAAGCTCCTGCCACCACTATACCAAGCTTTCAAATCCAGCCACCAAGCTATCACACCCCATCAGTTCCATTTCCAACCTTTCAATTCCCACCACCTCCACCACCAACTAATCCATTACCTCCCATTACTAACTATTTTTCTATGCCACTTCTAGGAGGAAATCCACCACCACCAACCACCAATTACTTGGCCTCTTTTTCAATGCAGATACCTTCCCAAATGGGGGCACAACCCACATACATTGGTCAAACTCCTCAAATCCAAAGTCAAGTTCCACAAGCTCCCTGATCCTTTCCCCAAGCTTCACAACCATCTTATACCTTACCTCCACAAAGCAATCCATTTATCCCACAACCAGCTTATGTTCCTCAATCCCAACCTCAAATCCAATATCAACAACAAGCCTCACAACACATGCAACAATATGTGCCACCTCCACCTCAACAACCCATCAGCCACCATTCAATTGCCCAAGCCATGTACAATCCCTACTAGCCCATAACTCAAAGACATCCATATTCCATTGCCCCATCTAGCACATACCTACCTTAGGACACTCCTACATTGGGGGCACCCCAGCCATCACCCATTAATTCAAAATGGGAAGCCATGAAGATAGCTTTGAAGAACATCTAGGAGGGACATGATCCAAAAATCGTCAATTTTGAGAATGTGCGTCCTTACCCATTTGATAGAGCCATTACCATGACACTTTTTGAAACACTTTGAGATACCCAAGTTTGACAAATTCAAAGGAAAAGGAGACCCTATCACACATATCAAATAATTTTACATGCACTACCAAGAAGTGGCATACGATGACATCTTCCTCTTGCATCTCTTTCCCAAAAGCTTGGTCGGACCAGCTCTTGAATGGTTTTATAGAATCTCATATGGCACAATTAAAAACTTTACTAAATTGTCTGAGGCATTTGTAGCCTAAGTTTCAACTTGCAACTAGAAACTATACACCCCTTGGTGAGCCATTGGATGTCATTTTTGAGAAATTGACTAAGAAAAACCTCATCGAATTTTTTCCTACCCAAAAAATTGAACCAGGCCAATCCAAAGCTGCATGGTACAAAGATAATGAGTACTACAAATTTCATAGGGTAAAAGGTCACACCACCCTTAGATGCATGAAACTGAAAGATTATGTGCACGACCTCATTGATCAAAAAGAAATCACCGTTGGTGCCCAAAACTCTCCCAATGTAGACTTACAGATCTATCAAAATGCTTTTCCTCCTCACAACAACCAAAGTCCTAAAAAAGCACCTATCCAAACCAACAACAACAATACCAAAAACTACCAACCAAATCAATAACATGGGAAGAACAATGACCACACTTCATCCTACATAGACTATGGTAGCCTCATCGGTTGTATATCTAAAAAAGAGCCTTCTGTCAATGTTATCAATATCCAAGGCCTAAACAATGAGTGTGTAGTCACCACTAGAAGAATGTGATTGAACATCGCAGCCCCATCAGTCCCATCAGCACTATCAACCCCAACAGTATCATCAGTTCCATCCAAAAGCCAATACACTATCTTGGAACACCTCGAGAACATGCTAGACCAAATCTCCATTTTAGACCTTCTTCACACTAGTCCTATGTACAAAAGAATCCTTGATAGTGCTCTCATAGAATCCTGTGTCCCTTTAGATATCAATGCTACTAATTTTCATAATCTCGTTGGACACCTATCCTCCTCATGTGCCCTATCATTCAAACCCATCAACATACCCGTGGTCGAGCCAGATCACACCCTTTCACTTCGCATAGCCATCATGGTATCCAATTTTGTCATAAAAAGAGTAATTATAGATAATGGATCAGCCTTGAATATTTGCACCTTAAAATTCATAAAACAAGTTGGGTATATTGAGGCAGATATCATCAGTGAGGTTATCACCATCAAAGCTTATGACAACTTGGAAAGAACCACAGAAGGAACTATTTTGCTACCAATCAAGGTTGGGCTAGTCATCCAAAAAACACTCTGCCATGTTATTGATCTAAACCTACCATTTAACATCCTCCTCGATCGCCCATGGATTCATGCCATGAAAGCCGTTCCATCCACTTACCATTAGTGCATCAAATTTTTGCATTAGGGCACTGAGGTAACCATCCATGCCGATCCAGAACCCTTTGCTTATTGCAATACAATTGAAGCTTCATATACAAACCATTTCCCTAAAATTGATATCGGCACAGCCATCACCAACTCATCCCACACTTGTAATGACCCAAAAACCATCCTCACCTCCACCCTGTCTACCATGAAGATCAATAATAAAGGTTGTGGAGAGTATAGTCTGTCAGATGCATTTGCTGTTAGGGCACTCCCACTTGATCCACATGCCCATGGATGACCGACATATCACAAAGCTAAGGAGATTCCACCTCCTTGATACAAAGAGTTTGGCCCAACAACTTTTGTATCCTCAAAGATCCCTCTTCATGAGGAGCTCACTCCAGATATCAACAATTGATTACATAAGGATGCACCTCTAAGAAATCAAGCATGCCTTGATCACTTCAACCAAAAGTATCCCCAAGAACATAAGCTTATCATTGACAAATGGAACTATCAAGATGGTGGTCTAGGACCAAAAGAAAGTGGCATGCAGTGCCCCATCAATGCACACAAGTGGGAACCAAAGTTAGGTCTTGGCTTTGGCATACCCACAACTGGGGGCACCAATGAGAATGGTCACACTTTTTCAAACATTCACTATGACCTTGTTGAAATCAAAGAAATTCCTAAGGAAGTTGAAAAGAGAGCCTACGAAGATATACCAGACCAAATCTTCCTCGGAGACTCTGTTCTCCAAGAACTATCCATCCATTTCATTGACCTACCACTTCTATCCACAACTCATAGATTGGGACCAACTAAGTGTCATACACATTGATGATTTCACATTAGAGGAAGTGCTTCTGAGATTCATGGGAGCCGAAACTCCTCACAAACAAACAAAGCCAGATTCTTCCTATATCTATAAGCTAGATCCCAAGGGGTATTTTGGAGAAAATCCCCAACCTAGTTTCGATACACCCAAAACTAGAACTAAGGTGAATCTAAGACTAGCTAAGGTAGCAAAGAGAATCCCTCAACAAGAAAATACAATGTCACAAGAAGAACATGAGGATTTAACATTGCCTCCTCAAGATAATCGACCAGAGGTGTCTTCTATTCTAATTGAGGATACTAGAGAAGTCAACATCGATTCTTCAGAGATCCTCAAACTTGTTCACATTGCTACATCCCTATCACAAGACCAAGCTGACCTCCTCTTTGAGATCTTAAGAGAGAACATTGGCCGATTTGCATGGCAATATCAAGACATGCCAAGACTTGATCCAAAGCTTGTAGTTCATCATCTTGTAGTCGATCCAAAGATCAACCCTGTCAGACAAAAGCTTATAAAAATGCACCCCAAGGTGGAATTACTGGTCAAAGTTGAATTAGAAAGAATGTTAGCGCCTAAGGTTATTTGACCTATAGACTACTCAGAGTGGATCTCCAACATGGTCCCCATCACTAAGCCTTCCAGTGACATCAAAATCTGTAATGATTTTAGAGATCTTAACAAAGCTTGTCCAAAATATAATTTTCCCTTACCCAACATAGATATGATTGTAGACCTTATAGCTGGACATGAAATTCTGTCCCTCATGGATGGATTTTCTAGGTATAATCAAATCAAGATTGCAGAAGAGGATCAGCATAAGATAGCAATCACTACCCCTTGGGGAACCTTTTGCTACAACATGATGCCTTTTGGCCTAAGGAATGCCGGGGCTACCTATCAAAGAGCTATGATAGCCATTTTCCATGATCTTATCCATAGCATTTTGGAGGATTATGTGGATGATATCATGGTTAAATCTCACACCTTCATGGATCATCTTGCTAACCTAGAGAAAGTCTTTGATAGGTTAGCCAAATGTCATCTCATGCTGAATCCCAAGAAATGTTTCTTTGGGGTCACATTTGGCAAGCTTCTAGGGTTTATAGTTCCTAAACAAGGTATAGAGATCAACCCCAAGAAGGTCAAGGCTATCTTAGACATGCCTCCTCCCCAAACACTGTGACAGCTTTTCACTCTTCGAGGAAAGCTTCAATCTATTCGATGCTTCATCTTCCAACTTGCAGATAAGTGTACACCATTTGCACATTTACTGAAGAAGGATGAAAACTTCAAGTGGGATCCTTTATGTCAACGCAACTTCAATCATCTCAAGCAGTATCTCATCAATCCCCCTATCTTGGTTCCACCAGTTCCTAGTCGTCCCTTGATCTTGTACATATCAGCAATGCCTACTGCTCTAGGCACACTTCTAGCACAGCTCAATGACTACGATAGAGAAAGAGCCATCTACTACGTTAGTAGAACCCTGGTTGGTTATGAACTCAATTATACTCCTATGGAAAAAGATTGTTTGGCAGTTATTTTCTCAACTCAAAAGCTTTGCCACTACATGCTAAGTCATACCATCCAACTAGTCTCCAAGATTGACCCTCTCAAGTATATGCTCTCTAGAACAACACTTACAAGCTGTTTGGCCAAATGGGTTATGCTCCTTAGTGAATTTGACATCTAGTATGTGGACAAAAAGGCAATCAAAGGGCAAGCTATAGCAGATCACCTAGCTAATGCACCTCTAGTAGATACATATCCTTTGATCACAAAATCTCTATATGAGCATATCTATCTAATTGAAGAATAGCCCCCATGGAAACCTTATTTTGATGGCTCATATACATCTCATGGATCAAGGGCAAGAATATTGTTGGTCACACCTTAAGGAGATTACATTCCAAAAGCCTTCAAGCTACAATTCCCTAGCACCAACAATATAGTTGAATATGAGGCTCTCATAGCAGGATTAAAGATAGTTGTAGAATGGAACATCACTGAGTTACAAATCTTTGGCAATTCTTAGCTCATCATCAAGCAAGCCCTAAATGAATATCAAACCAAAGATGAAAAGCTATTACCCTACAAAGAGCTAGTTGATCAGCTAACCCAGCATTTTATAAAGCTTCAGTTTACACAAGTGCCTCAAATGCAAAACAAAGTAGCAGATGCTATGGCTACTATCGGCTCGCTCTTGGAAATTCCCCAAGCAATTATTCAGTATGATTTTTTAGTCAAGCAGCTCCTCACACCTACCTAGGCGAATGATGACTCAAACCATCTTTGTATCTTGGTTGGTCCCCAATCCCCTTGCTACCATGAGATTCATGCTTACCTTAAAGATGGTATCATCTCCCCTCACCTCACACGTACCCAACACCAAAACCTCATCCGAAAATCATCTCGCTATGTTATCATAGCCAATACCCTATATTGTTGGGGTTATCTTGATACTCTCTCTCAATGTTTAGATGAAAATGAGGCCACGATGGTGTTAAAAGAAGTACACTCCAAACTTTGTGGTGCCCACATTAGTGGTATTGTCCTTGCATGAAAAATCCTTAGAGCAGGCTACTATTGGCCTACCATTGAAGAAGACTCCTGTGACTTTGTTAGAAAGTGTCTCCCATGTCAGCAGCATGCAAATATTGTGCACGCTCCAGCACATGATCTATAGCCTATTGCACCACCTTGGCCTTTCGCTTGTTGGGGCCTTGATCTAGTTGGAACTATCACACTTCTCTCATCTGATGGACATAAATGGATAATAACAACTACAGACTATTTCACTAAATGGGTGGAAGTAGTCCCCCTAGTCTCAACTACAGGAGTTCAGGTCTCCAAGTTCATCTTGTAACACATTGTTTGCCACTTCAGCATCCTATCCACCATCTTCACTGACCATAGAGGTAACTTTAAAAATCTCAACATGGAAGAATTATGCATTTCCTTTTGCATCCATCACCACTTTTCTAGCCCATATTTCCCACAAGGTAATGGCCAGGCAGAGGCAACTAACAAAACCCTCCTCAAAATCCTAAAGAAAGTTGTTAATGATTTTGACCGCGACTAGCACCTACAAATAAATCCAGCCCTATGGGCCTATTGAAATTCCTTTCGTACATCCATAGGCATAACTCCATACTCCTTAGTCTATGGTGCCAAAGTAGTACTACCTATAGAGGTTGAACTTCCCTCCTTGCACATATCTTTGCAAGGGAAAATATCAGATGAAGAATATAGAGTAGCTCGACTCACCTAGCTAGATCTCCTAGATGAGAAGTGACAACATGCCTATCATCATCTCACATTCTATCAATCTCATCTCAAAAGTAACTTCAATAAGAAGGTGCTTCCCTAACACTTTCAGCCAAGTGACATGGTCCTCAAAGAAAATATGAAAGTCCAAGCCAATCGAGAAAAGAAAGGCAAGTTTGAACCTGCATGGCTTGGTCCTTATGTTGTCACTGCCTCCTTTGGCTCCAGAGCCCATCATCTATCTACACCAGAAGGAGAACTATTGAATGATCCTACTAACATCATTCATCTCAAGAAGTTCTATTCTTGAAGATCCTTGGTATACCCAACTTTTGAAAAATACGAAAAAATAGTAAAGAAAAATAAGTGTCCAATGGTGAAAACTTGGCAATTCAAGCACTTTGGATAGGTACCTTGGTCAAAACTTTGTAATTTAGGCACCTTGTGTACTAAGACTAATCCATTATCTATCACTATCCTATCCCTCATCCGTTCATCCACCATCCCATAAAACACCTGCTAGTTCCTTTGGTGTTCCAACCAAATATCCAAAATCTATTGAAGCTTGTAAATACCTCCTATACAGCTTGTAAGTCTTGTACCTTAGCTTGTAAATCTTGTACCCCAGCTTGTAAATCTTGTATCATCCCTTGTATCATAGCTTGTATATCCAAATCTTGTCCAAAGCTTGTACCATATTCCAGCTTGTATTATATACCAAAGCTTGTATCCTAGTTTGTATCCTATCACATGCACATAAAGAACTCCATTTTCACTTAAGCTTTTCGCAAACCATCTACCTATCTACCTATCAACTATTACAGACATCCCACCCTTCACAAACATTTCCATCTCAAAAAAACAAAACATGAACAACCTTGTACATTTGTAAAATGTCTTGGTCCATCAGCTTGTACGTCCTCTTTAGCTTAGTACCATTGTATCTATCTAGCTTTTGTGTCAGTTCATCCTTGATCAGCATCTTGCACACATCACACAAATCTTGTTTAGCTATTCTAATGCATCCTTTAGCTAGATCTCTTGTCACCAAAGTTTTATCCTTCTTAGTTCAGCTTGTTAGACACATCACTCATCTAGATCCATCAGCTTAGGTGCTCTCTGATAGATCCTTGTAGGATATAGCTTTCCTCATGTCTGATCTTGGTCCATTACTACCTCGTCCTACCCATCTCATTGGCAAATGGTTCTCTTTTGGACTTTCGCTTTCTTTTGATTTGGAATCTTCCCTTTGGGTCTTGAAGTATCTTTTCCAAGCAATCTTTTTGTTCCCTCCTCAAAGTTACCATGATCTTCCATATCATGGTATATTGCGAATGGGGCAATTTGAGCATAAATTTTTGATCAGGTCTTTTGTTTGTTTTTCTTTTTTTTTTGTGGGTTACCCAGTGTCAATTCTAAGCTATTTCCTCTGAGTTTCATGTGTGATGCTAGGGCAATCCTTGTGTGTTTGTTTTGAGTCAGTCCATTAGTCCTCTAGACGGTTGGTGAAAAGGCCTTGATATTCTTGGTAACCTTAGCAATTAACCAACAGTCCTAAAGAAAATCTAATGCTCAACTACATGGTGATACTTCTCTTTGAAGTATCTCGCTACCCAAAAAGCTTCAATGGATTCCCTTCATCTCCATTATCCCACATCCATATCCAGCATCCGTCTCTCCTACCCTAGCTTGTGCAACTATATCTGTTAGAATCAATCATCACTCTTAGCTTTAGGGATTCACAATCCTAGTCTTAGGGATCCACCAATCCAATCAATCCACTAAGCCTCATCTTTCAAGATCCACAATCCTAGTCCTAGGGATCTCCAAAACCCATCTTCCACCAATCTAACTCTTTAAAATCCTATTGCATCAACTTTATAATCCCCTCATCCTTCTCCCTATCCTGGATTCCTTTTTATAGTGCTTTGCTCCTTCATCCTCCACCTTCCCTAAAGCCTTAAGCTTGCTTCCTCTTGTGCATCTGATTCTCCTTTATCATTCTCCCATAGTGAGAGTTTGAGCTAACTAAATCTCTTCTCTTAAGCCACTCTTTGTCCTCCCACCCGCCAAGATTCTTGTACTTTTCAAGAAGCCATCAAGCCTCACTTTCTCTCCCTGCTGCCTTCTTGAGGGGGCATCTCGCAGTCCATTCTCTCCTCTTCTACTCTAGCCTTGGGTATCTTATTTTCTTATCTTTGATGCCATGCCACTTGCGGCATCACATCAAAGAGGGGCAAAATGTAGACACCTAAAAATCCTTTAGAAAATAAAATATTTTTATTTTTTGAAAAAAGTTCCTGATGACATCATCATTTATCATTAATTAATTTTTTATTTTATTTATTTATTTTTATGCCATTAAATCCCTTTATCTTAATTAAAAATATTTAATTAATGAATCCCTCCCAAAAATGTTTAAATCTTATTTAAACATTATTTCCTTATTTATTAATTATTTAATTAATAAATTGACCAAAAATCCCAAAATAAATAATTTATCTATTTTTTGCCCAAAACTTGGCCAATTTTCTTAAGACCACTAACTTCTTCCAAAATCTTCTAATCTTTTTTTAATTTTGATTAAAGGCTAATCCCATCATTTCCTACCCCTAATCCCAACTCAAAATATTTAATTAAGATTAAATATTAATCCTCATGTTTATTAAAAATATTTTAATAAATATCTCCTCAACCCAAACCCTTGAAATAAATAAAACTTGATTTACTTCCTAAAAACTTTATTTATCCTCATCTTAGGAAGTTCTAGACTCTTCTAGAAAGTCTTCATCCTCATCCAAAGCCTAGACTCTTCTAGAAGATGTCAATCCTTATCTTTAATCCTAATCCTAATCCCCTCCTAACCTTGTCACATTCTCTAAACATGGGTTAAGACTTGCTAACCCAAGCCAAAGTTAACAAATATCTCCTCCTTCACCCACCCTCATTAAATGTCATCCACTTGCCCATCTCTAGCAAGCCTAATCTAATCTTAACCCAAGCCTAATCTAAGCTTTAATCATTTGCACATTCCTAAGTCAAGCTTAAGACTTTCTTAATCCAACCCAAGTCAAAATATCTCAACTCTCTCACAAATATCCCAACCATAAAACTTTATGAAGCCCACAAAGCCATAAATGACTCTTACAAGCTCATTCATTTCTCTTACAAGCCATTATGAGGGTCTTTATGAGCTTTAAGCCTCTTTTGTTGACCCATAAACCCCTCTTGCTCTAACCAATGACCCTATGACATGTGTCACTCCCTGATTAGCTATAAGGAAGCACAATCCATGTGCTCTCCTCTCATTCAATCTAAACCTTCCATAAGCTTTCTCCCATCCTTGAATCCTAGCCCTTGATCCCTCAAGCCCTTTGCCTATTTAAGGAATTCTCTCCCAAGCTATTTTAACAAAAACTAGAAAGTAAAGCCATAATGCCATTTTGAAAAGCCATTGTTACATCAAATCCATTCACCAAAATCTATCAAAAATCCTCCATTGAAGCTCATTTGAGCATTTGAGCATACATACATAATCAAGTCATCTTAGCTATTAGACACACCTCTACATCAAGTGATCATCCTCATTGAGAGAGCCTATCCATGGTTCATATTCTCATTTGAGGACTTCACTTTGTCTCTTATGAAGTTATGTTAAATTAGTATGCAAATTCTTTTTTATTGTTTTAATTTAGTGTTTCTAACATACTAAAGTAACATATACAGAAGGAACACAAAAAGAAGACATGGCAATAGCTAAACAACAAGAGCAACAAAAAGAAGAATGGAGTGTGCAAGACACAAAAATGCCACCTCCCAGTCCACCTCATGTTACCATTACACCTACAAAGACAATAATTATGAAGGATGTTCCTAACAACTTAGCTCAAAACATCAATCCCCTTACTATAAAGGATCTCTCCAAGATCCTTCACCAATCCACTCTATAGGCACAATTATGCACAAGCCCTATATTGGTGAGTGTTGATGAGTTACAAAAGGTAGTAGTAGCACCACAAAAAAGAAAAGGTGAAACCAAAGGAGCCACCTTTCACCTACATAGCTACAAGGACTAAAGTTTTGATGCTTCGACCACCTCCACCAACAGCTAACAACACACAAAAGCCAAGCATAGAAGAAGAGAAATCAGATGAGAAGGAGGATACCTCAAAGGAAAAGGAGTAGGCCACCATACAAACATTGGTAGAACTACCAAAGATTGGCACTCCAACAAAGACCCTTCACAAGAAAAGCACTAAAGTCACACCTTTTCAAATGTCAACTCCAGGCTCAAGCTCAATTAGAGTAGCCAGAGTACTTCACTATGGAGACCCTAAATTAGATGAAGATATTGTAATACCCTCCTATGATTCCAAGACCATCACAATGGCAGAAATCAGTGAAATGCAAAATGCATTAGATAGAAGGATGAGGTAGGAAATACTCAGGAAGGAGTTCAAACACAAGCAAGCACTGCATGACATTAAGGACATCTTTATGGATTCCTTCAGCTTGTAGTCACCAGATGAAGCAAAGCTAATACTAGAGAAACTATCAGATATAGTTGATTAGGTGACCAATAAAGACTAGGATACTAATGTTAAGCTCATGGAATGGTCAGAGAGAAATTTTCAAGGAAAAGTAAATGAGAAGATACAAAGTGGAATAACACTTGAACAAGTTGAGTTGGTTAAGAAAATAGAAAAGGTCAAAGCTATACTTGAGAATATTTCCTCATTATATAGGAAGCTATGTGATTTTTCCAATTTCACACAAGAAACAAATAAGAGAATTATGAGCTTGGAAAGAAATTTGAAAATTTCTACCATGCAACTGCCATCCAGCTCAAAGTGAGAAGCATTTTGCACAATTGTTTCACACACAAAGGGAATTAGCTATACTTATAATAGAGGAAACTAATATAAAGGCTAAATTAATGCAAATTCAATCCTCCATAACCTCACATTTAGAAGTCCTCCATAAGGAACAAGTATATGCTGAAATAGTTTTAAAGAAAGATCCAAATCTTCATACACTTGATGGACTTGTACACCTTGTTGCAAAGACTACCATCCAACACAAGCTACTTGACATTGCTTTGGAGAATTTAGATGTAGCTTTGAAGACAATAATGGAGGTAAATAGTAATTTTTTGGCTAAGCATGGTATTACTCCTTAGAACCCTTTGACATTAGTGTCAAAAAGGGGGAAATATATGTTTTAGGGGAGATATAAGGGAGATATAATAGTTTGATATAACTAAAGGAGTAGAATACTATAAATTTTGATTACATTCATTTTGAGAATAAAAAGGAAAGTTTGTAGATAGCCAAAAGGGTGAGATAAGTAATAAGACAAAGTAAGGGGGAGATATAAAATTTTGACAATCATATGAAAGATTAGATATAGAACACAGGTATAGAATGTAGGAATAGGACAAAAAGACAAAGAGTATCAGGCACATCAGGAAAAAAATTTTGGTTGTAAAGAATGTGAAGGCATAATTAGTTTAGGGGGAGTAACAAGGTATATTAAATAAATTTTGAACAAATTTTGAAATTTTGTGGATAAGGTACTCATAAGGATAGATGAATAAACATCAAATATTTTTGACACTCATGTCAAAGGGGGAGATTGTTGGTCTTAGATGGTTTTGACATTTGAGTTTCAACACACTTAACCACTTTCTACTTTGAAGCCGAGTCATAGTGTGCTGAGTCAGATTTTCAATAGGTGTCGAGTGATATACAGGTGCTGAGCATTATATAAGTGTCGAGTGACATATAGGTGTTGAGTCATAGTTAATGCCAAGAAATCTAGGATCTTACATGTGCTAAGCAAGATAGAATGTAATAGGTACTGAGCAAGCCAGGATAGTATATGTGTCGAGCACTAGTAGTCTAGTATGTACTGAGTAACACAAAATTAACATATGAGTTTGTGCCCTCACAAACTCAAATGTAAACCATTTTTGAAGCTGACATAAAGAGATTTTGGAAGAGAAAAAGGACAAGGATGAATCGTTTACATTTTCTATGCAATTAGCATGCAACTAATCAGAAAAATGGAAAAGGCATGCAACCAATGAGGAAAATGCAAGGAATGAACAAGAACTTGAGATTCAATATGGATTGTAGATCCATACCTAACCCTAAGTCTTCACAATATTTAAAAGGAGGTCAAAAAATCTATTAGGTATGTGGAAGAGAACAGTGTATGGGGAGACTATAGCAAAATTCAGAGTAAAAGTGTAGAAAACTTAGAGGAATAGAGCACCAATTATACATCCAGTTGATCAGAATAGTACAAGGGACAAGAGACATGATCAAATATTAGATCTCAAAGGATCAAGATCAGAAGTAGTAGAACAAGTTTCTAAAATCAATAATTGAAGATTGTATGCAATTAGGTCAAGGATTCCTAATACTTTTTTGCCATTTTATTAGATGTTAGAAATCCTATATTGATAGGTTAGCTTAACGGCTAGGTGGGAGAACCTTTTGAGAAGGTGATTGAAAATCCTATTGTATTAGGTGGGTTTAACAACCTATTATAAATCCTTTAACAGGGTGACACTTCATGTAAAGTGTTTATAAATCCTCTAACCAAGTCACTATTGACAGAGTGTAAAGGCTTTAATAGGGTAGGCTTTTCATAGGATAGACCATTAGAAGTGGTCAAAAATTTATTGCTGTAGTAATTTTTGTGGGTATCATCCCCACCCTAGTTTTACCTTCTTATTCTTGGAGGGTTTCTAGGTTACCAAATTTGGTGTTATGTGTTATTGCATGTGTTTACTTTATGTTCATTTATATGTTTACATGCATGTAGTTTACTTTTTAGTTATTTGATTTAAAAGATTAGAAAAGGTAAAAAGTGTGATACTTCTGATTCACACCCCCCCTCAAAAGTACTCTTCCCATTTTGAACATTCCAATAGGTAAGATGGGAAAGAATTGTTTCAAAAGAAAAAATTATCATTCTGAAGAAGTCTTAGAAACTATGCATACAAACTTATGTGGACCTATTAGAATACAGAGTTATAGTGGAGAAAATGTTTTCATTCTTTTTGTTGATAATTATTCTAGAATGATGATTGTAATGTATCTAAAAGAAAAATCTGAAGCTTTTTAAAAATTCAAGTGGTACTTGGCAAGAGTAGAGAAAGAAACTAGAAAGAAGTTAAAATGCTTAAGATCAAATAGAGGTGGTGAATTCATCTCCAATGAATTCAATATATTATTCATTGTAAAAGGAATTAAAAGACAAGTATCAACCCCTAGTACAACAAGGCATAATTGTATAGCTGAAAGAAGAAACAAATCCGTCATAGATTATTCAAGAACATTGATGATAGAAAAGAATGTTGCAATAAAATGCTAGAAGGAAGCTATCAACACTACAATTCATACTTTGAATAGAGTATAGCTCAAGAAAGATTGAAATCAAACTCCTTATGAACTATGGTATGAATACAAACCTAATGTAAGTTACTTGAAAATATTTGATAGCAAATGTTATATCTTGAAATAATTTAGAAAAAGAAAATTTGATGTCAAAGGTGATGAAGGCATATTTCTAGGATACTCCTATAAAGTAAAGCATGAAAATATTTGAATTTTTCTACTCATTAAATCATAGAAAGTGCACATGTGAGAATTGATGAGTTTGCAGAAAAGAGTGAAAAAGAAAGCAATAAAGATCCAAAGGATTATAGAAGATTTATTTACTATGAACATGATACCCTACCAAATCTATCTAAAAGAAAGGAGGAAACACCTCCCAAGTCTCCAAAATCTCCAACAGTTACCAAGTTGCAGGTAGTGCAATCCAAGTCATAGTTTGAAAGACCCAAGTGGCAGTCAAAGGCTATTGAGCTACTTCAAGAGAAACTAAGTCTAATGGACCTAGGTCATAGACAATGGGACCAGAGCTTGACACTGGAGTTCATAATGAAATTGGTAAATCCAAAGAACCTATGTTAGCAAGATATGTTAGAAGGTACAATGAACCTGATTAGACCATTGAAAACAAATCAAATGGAACAATGACAAGAAATAAATTAAAATGTACATGTTTACTTGCTAAATTTAGAAATACTAAAGATGCATTGGATAATGAAATTTGGGTTGAAGCAATGAATGAAGAAATAGAACAAATAGAGAAGAACAAAACCTAAACTCTTGTTCTTAGAGCCAAGGATAAAAATGTAATTGGCACAAAGTGGGTATTTAAAAACAACTAAATGAAGATTGAAAGGTTTCTAAAAACAAAGCAAGATTGGTATTTAAAGGTTATTCTCAAGAAGACGGTATTGATTATGGTGAAACTTTTTCCCCTATTGCAAGATTATTAAATGGATACTAAATCTGCATTCTTGAATGGAATTCTTGATGAGGAAGTCTATATTGAACAACAAGAAGGTTTCGTAGATCCCAAAAAAAAAAAGACAAGGTCTGAAAATTACACTAGGCATTATATGGTCTTAAGCAAGGTCCTAGAGCTTGGTATGAAAGACTATAATTACTTGATACAGATTGGTTTTCAAATAATCAATGATAAAAGTAGTCTATATATCAAAGAAGGACCAAATAAGAGGATTGTATTGGCAAAAATATTTGTTGATGACATGTTATTCATAGGAAATGATTACTTGTGCAAAGTATTTTTAGAAGAAATGAGTAAAGAATTCGAGATGTCTATGTTCAAAGAGATAAAATTTGTTGTTGGATTATAGATTCAATAGAAGAAAGATGGTATCTACATTACTCAATCTAAATATATCAAGGAGATACTAAAAAAATTTGGAATGGAAGATTCAAGAGTAGGTGGAACTCCTATGTCTACTAGACATAAAATTTCCAAAAATGATGATTCCAAAGAGGTAGATTAGACCACATACAAATCAATGATTGGAAAATCACAATATGTAGTGCATATAAGGCTTGATATTACATTAGTAGTTGCTATGGTGGCAATATTCTCAACAAATTCCAAAGAAAATCACATGATGGAAATCAAGAGAATCATGAGATATTTGAAAGGTCTTGAAGAATATGGTTTATAGTACAAAATAGGAGGCAATTTGGACTTAAACGCATTTGCAAATGTTAATTGGGTAGTAAGACTTGATGATAGAAAAAGTACTAGTAGTGGAGCATTCTTTCTTGGTAAAAGACTAGAATCTTAAACAAGCAAGAAACAAAATTGTATCTCTTAATCCATAGCAGAAGCAAAATATGTGGTAGAAGCAATTAATTATTCTAACATTGTTTGGTTCTAACAACTAATGACAGGTATGAAGATAGAGATAAATGATCCAATAGTCATATACTATGATAACACGAGTGCAATCAATATATAAAAGAATCTAGTGACATACTAGAACAAAGCACATTGCTATAAAATATCACTTCTTAAGAGAATTGGTGCAAGATAAAGAAGTTAGATTGTAATATGTGAACAAAAAGAATAAATTGTAGATGTATTCAACAAGCCATTATCTAAGGATGTATTTTGGTATCTAAGAGGTATGCTAGGGGTCATTCCTGTATCACCTAGTTTAGTAGTGTAACATGAATACTAACCATTAAATGAAAGCATTAACAATACTAAGCAAGCTAAAACTTAAGATAGGACCAATTTGTTATCACCACAAATGGAGGCAAACCAAGAATGGTAAGCTCCAAATGGTATAACACAATGATGCAATGGATTTTTCCTTGATTTAAGGTATGTATGCTAACAAGTTATGCTCAAGCTTAGATGGATGGATGGATTGAATGAGGCAAGGTTTCAACAATGGAGTCATGGAGTGATTTTCAACATTATAATGGTATTTTGGTAGTTTATGAGCTCTCAAAATAGCATTATAACTTTGCATGGAGGCTCGATTCTTTTAGTGAAGGAGGGAGGTTCAATTTATAGGCCAAGGTTTGGAGAAATGGAGGGCCAAGATGTCAAGATGATGAGATGGTGAGGGAGGGTCAAGATGCACTCAAAAGGGAGCACAAGGATTGTGCTAGTTTAGCACCAATGGGGAGGTGACACTTGTCACAAGGAGGATGAGTTTGACAGGATAGGATAAGGGTTAGTCAAAGGCTTGATGAGGGTGGTTGAGTATGTAAGAGTCATGAGTGAGGATGGGAGAGGTGTAGGAGTCATAAATGTTGGAGGGTGAGGGGAGAAGATATTTGTTGACTTTAGCTTGGGTTAGCAATTCTTAACCCATGTTTATGATTGTGCACATGATTAGGAGGGAGATTTAGGATTAGCTTAGAAGGGGGGTTAGGGGATGAGTGATTTGGCTTTGATGGGATGGGTTAGTTAGGTGGCTAAGTGAGGTTTGTATGTGTGAATGGGTTGGATTAGAGGTTAGGATAGGGTTTAGGAAGGCTTTTGGATTTTAGATATTTTATTAAATATTTTATTTAATAAAATGAGGAGTATGGAATTAAATTGAATAGATTTAATGATTTATCAAATTTAATAGATGAATAGGGATTTAATTGATAAATTGATTTTGGGTGATCATTTGATTTTATCAATTGGACTATAGTTAATTAAATTAATTAATTAACTAGAGGATGGTGATTAATTAATTAAATAGTAAATATTTAATCAATAATGTCCTCAGAGATGACTAAATGTGATTACCTATTTATGTAATCAGATTTAGGTGTCTACGTTTCCCATATTTGAAGCTCACTAAATGGAGTTTAGTGATGCATCAAACAAAGCATGTTGAAGATCAATTAGTTGATATAGAATTGACAAAGACATATTGTAAATGAATCGATACTTGAGGTACATTGACATTCACTAAAAATTATCTTTGGCATATGTTGTCAAAGAGGGAGAATTTTACTATCATATCTCATTGAAATTTTAAAGTATAAAGAAGGAGAACTTTGCTGTAAGAGGGAGAAGTTTTCTATCAAAATAAGTTGTTATAGATAGAATTTTTCTGAGAGAGGAAGAAACTAAGGAGTTCACAATGACAGAAAGAGTTCTCATAGATGTGAATTAGAATGAAACTAAGGATATGCTCCTTATTTTATTCTTGTTCCAAAAATTTCATTGTGTTATGACATGTTGTATTGCCATCAATGCCAAAGAGAGAGATTATTGGATATAATTGATTAATTGTGTATTGTCTTAGATGTTACACAAATGTCATATCATTACTTGTTAGTGTGTGTTGAGCTCACTTGGATAGTGAAGATAGTTTTCTATGGTGATTGAGCAATCCAAAGTTTGTCTAATTTAGAAGGCAGTGTCTACCAAGTTCTCTTAGGCATCAAAGGAAATTTTGCAAAAGATGAGTGTTAACCAAGATCACTTAGTTAATGAAAGAAAAGTTGGATGAAACTAGTGTTAACTAAGCTCACTTGGTTACCAAAGGATTTGTACAAATATGCAGTGTTAACTGAGTTCAGTTGGTTAACATAGGAAAATTGTTTCTAAATTAGTGTCTACCAAGCAAGGTTAGCTAATGAAGGATTTTCTTATTTTGGCATATTGAGATTAATCTATCTATCTAATGGTTCTAGTTGACTAAAGAAGACAAATATTGGTTATTCTAAGTTGTATTCTAGCTAGCTTGACAATATGAAAGATATAAGTAAAAGGTCAAGTTAAGGATTTGAATGGATGAATGTGTGAGAAGTATATGTGTGATTTGATGATGCTAAAAGGAAGTGAATCAAAAGGATAAGTAGAATATTCTTATGGAGCTAAGAAGATATATTTGATTAGGAAGGATCAAGTATACAAGCCAAAATTGAGATCTCTAATCAACATATTAGTTGCATCCAATTTAGGTCATCTTATTGTTACTCTCTAACCATTATAGAAGTGATCTAAATCTCTTAACAAAGTTGTCTTAACAATCATTTGTAAATCCTCTAACAAGGTGATAGTTTTATTGAATTGTTTAAAGACCTCTGACAAGGCCACTCCTAACAGGGTGATTAAATCCTCTAGTAGGGTCACACCTAACAGTGTATTTTGTAACCTTTAATAAGGTTGGCTCCTAATAGGGCTCACTTTAAAAGAGTGCAAATAGTAACTAGTTGCAATTGGTGGTTTTTCCCAAATTGGGTTTCCACATTAAATCTTGGTGTCAAATGTGTTCAAGATATTTATTTTCTAGGCTTGTAGCTTAGTTAAAGTAATGATGATCATGGATAACATCTTAAGATTTACATGTTAAATAACTAGCTTATATATACCTCTATATATATTATGCCGAGAGTAATCATTCTCGAGGCACCTATTTTCATTTAATCCCAAGGTTATTTTAATCATAGTTAGGATTTATGAAAATGAAAATAGGTGCCTCGAGAATGATTACTGTCAGTGTAATATATATAGAGGTATATATAAGCTAGTTGCAATCGCAGTGCAACAGGAAAAGTATTTTAAAAAAAATTCTATTTTTTTAAGGTTAGTGCTGAATTATTTATTTCTTTTTAAATACAATTGTATAAACTTACTATAAAAATGGAATAGTGTAAACTTACTGTAAAATTATTCTTGAATATATTTTTAAAAAATTCTATATATGGTGTTTATTTGCATCACTTTAATTCAGTTTTATTTTAAACATATTGTTACATAAATGTTATATTGAAGAGCAGAGTTATAGTTAGGGTTAGGGTTAGTGTTAGGGTTGGGGCTATTGTTAGGGTTTGAGTTATGGATAGGGTTAGAGTTACGGTCAGGAATAGAGTTACAATTAGAGTCTGGATTAGCATTAGGGTTAGGACTAGGCTTATTTTTAGGATTACAAATCTTGTTAGGGTTATAGTTAGGGTTAGATTTAGAATTAGAGTTAGAGTTAATGTGAGAATTAGGGTTATAAATATAGTTAGGGTTAGAATTAGAGTTAGGGTTAGGGTTAAGGAAAGGGCGAGGGTAAGAATAAGGGTTTAGGTTAAAAATATAGCTAGGGTTAGGATTAGAATTAGAGTTAGGGTTTGAGTTAGAGGTAGAGTTAGAATTGGAGCTCGAATAAGGGTTAGAATTAGAGTTGAAATTAGGGTTATAATTAATGTTAAAATTAGGATTAGGGTTAGGGTTAAAATTATATTTATAGTTATAGTTAGAGAAAGGGGTAGAGAAAGGGTTAGTTTTAGGGTGATGGTTAAGGTTAGGTTTATATTTAGAGTCAGGGTTGTATATAGAGTTACATCAGGGTTAAGGTTAGGGGTAGGGTTAGGGCTATGGTTTTCGTCTAGATTAAAGTAAGGGTTAAGGTTAGAGTTAGAGTTTTGAGTTAAGGTTAAGGTTAGAGTTAGGGTTAGGTTACAGTTTTAGTGAAGGTTAAACTAAGGATTAGGGCTAGGATTAGAGTTTAATTATGGTAGAGTTAGATTTATAGGTAGGGTTATATTTAGGGTTAGAGTTAGGGGTAGGATTATGGTTTAAAAAAAGTAATTTTCTTTTTGGCATATTGTAATGTAAAATGTTATAGTCAAACATAGATATATGGTTAGGGACAAAGTTACCATTATAGTTAATGTTAACCTTGGGGATAGAATAAGGGTTAGGGTTAGCATTAGGGTTAGGGCTAGAGTTAGGGTTAGGGTTTGAGTTATGGTTAAGGTTAGGGTTAGAGTTATGGTTATGATTAAGATTTGGATTAGAGTTATGTTTATGGTTAAGGTTAGGGTTAGAGTTATGGTCATAGTTAAGGTTAGGGTTAGAGTTATGGTTATGGTTAGGGTTAGGTTATAGTAAGGCTAGGGTTAGGGTTTGAGTCAGGGTTAAGGTTAGAGTGAAGGTTAGGGTTTGAGTCAAGATTAAAGTAAGGGTTAGGGTTGGGGTTAAAGTCAAATTATGGTAGAGTTAGATTTAGGGTTAGAGTTAAGGGTTAGAGTTATACTCATGGTTAAGGTTAGGGTTAGGGTTAGGGTTATTATAGGGCTCGAGTTAGGGTTATTGTAGGGGTAAGGTTAGGGTTTGATTCATGGTTAAGGTTAGATTTAGGATTAGGGTTAAGGTTTTAGTTAGGATTAAAGTTAGGGTTAGGGTTAGGGTTAGAGTCTAGCTATGGTAGAATTAGATTTAGAGTTAGAGTTAGGGATAGAGTTATGTTTATGGTTAAGTTTAGGGTTAGAGTTATGCTCATGGTTAAGGTTAGGGTTAGACTTATGGTTATAGTTAGGGTTAGGGTTATAGTAGGGCCAGGGTTAGGGTTAGGGTTAGGGTTAGGGTTAGGGTTAGGGCTTGAGTAAGGGTTAAGGTTCTAGAGTTATGGTTAGGGAAAAGTTTTGAGCCAAGATTAAAGTTAGGGTTAGGGTTATGGTTAGAGTCTAATTATGGTAGAGTTAGATTTAGGGTTAGAGTTAGGGACAAATTAATGTTTATGGTTAAGGTTAGTATTAAGGTTAGGGTTAGGGTTAGAGTTAGAGGTAAGGTTAGGGTTAAGGTTAGAATTAAGGTTAGGGTTAGTGTTAAGGTTAGGGTTAGGGTTAGAGTTAGAGTTAGGGTTAACATTAGTATGAAAATTAGAGTTATAGATGGGTTAGAGTTAGGAATAGAGTTATAGTTAGGGTTAGAATTAGGTTAGGGTTAGAGCTAGAATTGGGGTTAGGGTTAGAATTAGGGTTAGAGTTAGGGTTATATGGGTTCGGGTTAAGATTAGGGGTAGAATTAGAGTTACAATTAGAGTTAGAGTTAGAATTAGGGTTAGGGTTAGAATTAGGGTTACAAATATAATTAGGGTTACAAATTGAGTTAGAGCTAGAGTTAGGGTAAGGGTAAAAATTAGGGTTAGGGCTAGAATTAGGGTTACAAATAAAGTTAGGGTTAGAATTATGGTTAGGGTTAGGGTTAGATTTAGAGGTAGGATTTGAGCTAGAGTTAGAGTTAGAATTAGAATTAGAACAAGAGTTCGAGTTAGAGGTAAGGTTAGAATTAGAGCTAGGATTATGGTTAGCATAAGGGTTATGGTTAGAGTTAGGGTTAGCATTAGGGTTAGGGTTATAATTAGTGTTAGTTTTAGTGTTAGAGTTAGAGTTAGGGTTAGAATTGGGGCTCGAATTGAGGCTAGGGCTAGGGCTAGGGTTATGGTTAGAATTAGAGTTAGAGTTAGGGATCAAGTTAGATTTAAAGTTGGAGATAGAGTTGGGGTTAGGGTCAGATTAGGGTTAGGGCTAGAGTTAGGGATAGATTTAGGGTTAGATTTAGGTTTAGAGTTAGAGTTAGGGTTAGAATTAGGATTGGATTTATGATTAGAATTAGGGTTAGGATTAGACTTAGAGTTACATATAGTGTTAGGATTAGGATTAGCATTATATCTAGTGTTAGGATTAGGATTATGGGTAGGATTAGGGTTAGAGTTAGGGTTAGTGTTAGGGTTACAATTAGAGTTAGAGTTATAATTATAGTTAGGGTTAGAGTTAAAGTTAGAGTTAGGGTTAGAATTAGCATTAGAGTTAGAATTAGAGTTAGGATTAGAGATAGAGTTGGAGTTAGAGTTAGGGTTAGAGTTAGAATATGGGTTAAAATTAGGGTTAGATTTAGGGTTAGAATTAGCATTAGAGCTAGAACTAGAGTTAGGATTAGTGTTATAGTAAGGCTTAGGGTTAGGGCTAGAATTAGGGTTAGGGTTAGAATTAGCATTAGATTTAGGATTATAAAGGGTTAAGGTTAGGATTAGGGGGAGAATTAAAGTTAGAGATAGAGTTAGAGTTAGAGTAAGGGTTAGGGTTAGGGTCAGGGTTAAAATTAGAATTATCTAGTTAGAGTTAGAGTTAGAGTTAGGGTTTGTTTTATTATTGCAGTTAAGATAATTTTTGGGTTACTAATCATATCTATGAGCTAATGTTAGTGCTATTATTACACTTTACCTTGGTGTTAGGATAACTGATAGGTTATATTTTAATGTGGGTTAGTTCTATTATAGTGCCCATGATTAGTGCTATTGTGATACAAGTTATTAACCTTTTTAATAATGTAATCCCTCCCCCCTCTCTCTCTCCTCTCTCTCTCCCTCTCTCTCTCTAACTACACCCATTAATATCTCCCCCCACTATCTAAATACACACTCTCTCTCCCACCCTACTTTCTAGATACTCCTAATCTCTCTCTCCCTTTATGCTCTCTAGTTACACCCCTAATCTCTCTCTCTCTCTCTCTCTCTCTCTCTCTCTCTCTCTCTCTCTCTCTCTCTCTCTGCTTGCTCTCTAGATACACCTCATAATCTCTTTTTCTCTCTCTCTACATAAAACATGCCTTTATAAGAAACATAATATGAGCTTCTTCTTGTCTACAAATATGCTCCCTCTCTCTCTCTGGGTGTGTGTATATACATATTATCACTTATAAAAATAATAATATTATTTCTAGTTACTTGTACATATAGGGTTAGGCTAAGGTATATAATTTACTAAATGATTAGTACAATCATATATAGATTAAGATTTAAAGTTAGGATCCAAGGTTTACAATTTCATTTATATGACACTCGGTGTTATGGTTAGGGTTAATAAGTGGTTAAATGTTACACTAAAATAAGGGATAGGGTTAAGGGAAGTATGAGATTTAGGTGTAGTGTTGGAGTATTTGGAGTACAACTATGGTCAAATTTTGGATATATATTATACAAATGACTCGAATAGTGGAAAAATTAATTCATGAAAGGGAAGTTATAAGTCCCAACACAACAATTCAGATGATGTTAAAAGTTTGAAAGAATATATAAGAGTCAATTTTATGAAAATTATTTCTCCATGATGATGTGAGAACATTATATATTGTTGAATTTTTAATAATGCTAATGCAATTTTTATTGCAATGATTAAGAATTGTAATCAATAAATCTCCCTATCATTAAGGAATCTATTTAGGTTTATGATTTTCTTTCTTAATTAATATATTTAGTAGCCACATTCATTAAAGAAATTTTTCGTACAACAATAAATTTATTTTGTCTTGTTATCTTCTCCATGAAAGTTACATTGAACAATGGGGAAATAAAATTGCCAATACAACTAATTAGAAGTAAAAATTTGAAACTAGAGACAAGAATGAACTATATACAAAAAACATATCTTTGATGGTGTAAATACATGTCACATTCTTCAATGATTAGGATTCTTTTGTGACTTTTATTTGAAAAATTATTGTGAAATACTTCTTTCATCATTGAGGAAAACCCATCCACTTTTGTAGATGTGTCACACAGAAATTTTTATGCATCTTCCATATGTATTTCTTCCATTTCCTCAACATAGTCAATTGGATATATTGCTTCTGTACAACTTTAATTATAGTTGTGTGCACCTCTTTAATTATTTGTAGGCATTTGTCAAACTCAATCTCAAAGAAATCATTTGAGATCATTGAAGTAGTTAGGCTCTAGTATCCAATAATGTTTGATTCTCTACTCGAGGTATCCATAACTCAAATAGTAACCTGCAATCTTATAAACAAAAATCAAGATATGGAAATAATCATAATGAAAAATTATTAATAGTTGACATAAATTCTTTCAAATGAATAATGTTCAAAATAACATAAATAAAAATCAAAACTATTTCAAATGAAATAGTTAGATTGTAATGTTTGAAATATGGTGGCATTGTCTTCCACTTTTCAAACATTAAAAACATAAATATTAATAAAAAATTATATATAGTATGAAAAATATTTAAATAAAACACATATATAATATAATTAAATAATGACAAAATATAAACTAAATATACGATTTTATTTTTTTTAATTAATCACTAACTTTAATAAAATACAAATTTTATTGATAAGGTGACCTTCTTGTCCACATCAACGATTAAATTTAATTATGAAACATTAAAAATATAAATATTTTGAAACATGCAAATATAAAAACTATTATGAAACATAGAAATCTAAAACATGGAAACCAAAAGTATTTTGAAATATGCAAATCTAAAACTAATGTAAAACATGGAAATGTAAAACTAAATTTAAACATGCACATTAAAAATCTTCAAAAGAAATGTATTATCAAATATTTAAATCAAATAGTTTTTAAATCCTAAATCTAAATCAAACATACAAGGCTAAACGATATGGAACTTTAATCTACTCCTGTTCAAAAATTCTAATTGCTCCAATAATCTCCGTCTTTTCCTCCCTGCAAAAACACAAAATGAAAATGAAATGAGGAGCATTTGTTTTATAATTTATGAGAGAACCCTCATATCCCCCAATAGATGTCTTTTGACATTCCACGAATTTGTTTCAACTTCCCCCACTCCTCACAAATAATAGCATGAATGTGCATGCAAAAATATATTTAACAAAAAGAAAATGTTTTATATTTAAAATTTTAATTAAGTTATTTCAGCCCTATTTTCTTCGGTTCCATTTTTTTGGCCTTATTTTTTCAAGTGCTATTATTTTGGCATCCATTTGGCTTAATATTATTTTATTTTATAATTCAAAAATGATAAAAATATATACTAAATATATGATTTAACTACTTTAAATAAATCATTAACTCTAATAAAATATAAATTGTATTGATATGGTGGCATTCTCATCTAGATTAATGATAAAATTATGCTTTGAAACATGAAAATATAAATATTTAGAAACATGCAAACCAAAACTATTTTCAAATATGCAAATCTAAAATTAATTTGAAACATGCACTTTTAAAATATGTAAATAAAAAATATTATAAAATATATAAATCAAATAGATTTTGAATACAAATATAAATCTAAATCAAACATGCAAGACTAAATTATTAAATACAAGCCTAAATAGTTATGAACATAATTCTAAATCTAAATGAAATTAATTAGAATTGAAATCTAAATCAAAGTAGAATATTATAATTAATTTTGAATTTCAATTTACATCTACATCTAAATCTAAATGAAAATGTAAATAAAAAATAGAAATCTCACCTGCAAATATGTTACTCCAAAACTTCAATCTACTCCTATTCAAAAACTCCAATCTAATCCTCCAATAACCTCCACCTCTTCCTTCCTACAAAAACATAAAATGAAAATGAAATGAGGAGCCTTGGTTTTATAACTTCTGAGAGGCTCCCCATATCCCCCAATAGACGTCTCTTCACATTCCACGAATTCGTTTCAAATTCCCCCACTCCCCACAAGAAATAAGCAGGAATGTGCATGCAAAATTATATTTAACAAAAAAAAAATCATATTGAAATTATTTCGCCCCTATTTTTTTGAGCCCTATTTTTTCGGGCCCTACTTTTTGGTCCCTACTTTTTTGCGCCCTACTTTTTCGAGCCATATTATTTTGGGCCTATTATTTCGGCCTCCATTTGACTTCCTATTATTTCAGCCAGCTATTATTTTGGGAATTCCTTTTTAATATTTAATTTGAAAGTTTGTAACCACTCCCAATTCTTTTTTATTGATGAAGAATCTTTTTTGGCATATTCTCGTGTTGGGTATTTGTGTTGCGATTGTATAGAATGCCTCTCAACGTAATTACCAAGCATTCTCAGTATTTATTGAGTTACTACATTTCCTTATTTGCCAAGCATTAGTAGAATTAAGTTTTGATAGAATTATTTTGTATTGACATCTAAGGGATTTGGGATTTATTTTTGTAGTAACTGATTCACCCCTCCCCTCTTAGTTACTCCTCTCACATTTCTAACATCAATATCATTTTTTAGACCAAATGGAATCACATTCCAATAGAAGGTACCCCATGCACAAGTGAAACTAGTTTTTTCTTGATCTTTTGGTGCAATTTTAATTTGATTATAACCAAAAAAACCATCCATGAGTGAGTAAATTTCATATCCTACTATCATATCCACTATCATATCAATATTAGGTAGTGAAAAGTCATCCTTTGGACATGCTATGTTTAGATCTCAAAAAATTGTACAAATTCGGATAGACTTATCATGTTTGGAGACTTGAACAATGTTTGAGATCCATTCAACATAATCAATATCATGGATGAAACCAGATTTTAAAACCTTTTCTAGTTTAGCTTTAAAAAGTAGCACCACATGCGGATTCATCTTCCTGAGCTTTTTTTTGACAGGTTTTACTCCTAATGCAATAGATAAATGATGCATTTTAAGGTCAAGATCTAAGTGTGGCATATCTAAGTAAGTCCATTCAAAATTAATCTTTTTTATTGGAAGAAGGCAACAAATTCCTCTTTTTCTTCTATAGATAAAGATTGTGCAAGATGTATTATGTGGGATATTTTGTAGTACCCAAGTCGATTGGTTGTGTTGGCTCTATCAACACTGGTGATCTTTCCTAAAAATGACACTAAAGTGCATCAAATATTTCATCTATAGGCACCTCAGAGAGGTTTTCACCTTTGGATACATCTTTTGTTTTTACTATTTTGGGTTCTGATACTACCACAATGTGGTTTTCACCATTAGACTATCTATTTTTTTCTTTTAATTGTGTAACTGAGATATTTGATATCATCTTCAATCATATTGATACTTTGTTCACTAGTGGAGGATGTTACTAATCCAATAACATACAAATAGTAGGCAAGAGCATAGTCATTCTAGAATATAGGGACTCCACTAGATGGGTGTGTGCACCAAGATGGTGTATAATTTAGTAGACACCACAAAAAAACCAAAAACATCAATAACTTAATCAGGTTATGTAAAATTTCAAAAAGTGGCTAGGCTTGGTTACCAATCCTAGCAAAGATATATAAAAAAGAAAACCTGATTGGGTTTCTAGGATGAAAAATATCTTCAAAACTCAATCGAGTTATCCAAAATCTGATTAGGTTTTGAAGAAATAAAAATAGGCTCCACTCTAAAAGCCATAGCTTTCACATCCAGACTCCCATTGACTCCATTTAAAATGCATTGGAAGATATTGAAGAGATCTATATTGTAATGTAACAAAATAATAGTAGTAAATAAAGATTTTATTTTCCATTCATTATAAAAAATTATGGTCTAATTTAAGTAGTAATTAGACATGGAGCAAACAGGTAGGTAAGAGTATTATCATTTTTTAATCTTTCTATCATCTCTCCCACTCCCTCTATCTCTTTCTCACACATAGAATAACTCATTTATTTACTCACTAACTCCTAATCTCTCTCTCTCTCTCTCTCTCTCTCTCTCTCTCTCTCTCTCTCTCTCTCTCTCTCTCTCTCTCTCTCTCTCTAACTCTTACTCTTAACCTCTCTCATTCTCACACCAATGCCTAATATCTCTCTCCATGTCCAATTCCCTCTCACTCTCTCCATCATATCACCCTCTCTCTCTCTCTCTCTCTCTCTCTCTCTCTCTCTCTCTCTCTCTCTCTCTCTTCCTATTCCCTACACTCTCTCTCTGACCAATCTCTAACCTCCCTCTCTCTCCCCCTAACCTCTAATCCTTGAAATGGGAACTTCACATAGAGAGAGATTAGGAGATAGGAAGAGGGAGAGGAGATAAGATAAGAGAGAGTGAGAGAGATATGGGGAGAGCAAGAGAGATGAAGTGATGGAGAGAGAGAGAGAGAGAGAGAGAGAGAGAGAGGATAGGAAGATAGAGAGGGGGATATGATGAGAGAGATAGGCTAGGATAAGAGAGATTGAGAGAGATAGAGATAGATAGAGAGAGAGTAGGGGAGAGGAAGGGAGGGAGGGAGAGAGAGAGGGGATAGGATAAGAGAGAGATGGAGAGACAGATTAGGGGATAGGATATAGAGAGTGATAAATATGGAGAGAATGGGATAGAATGGAGAGAGGGGGGCATTAGGGATTACATAGAGAGAGAGACAACATTTAAGGGTAATATGTTAGATAGAGAGAGAGTTAGGAGTTAGTTAAAGAATGTGAGAGGTTAGAAGTTAGTAAGAGATATATCTTGGGATTTATTTTGTTATTTTTTTGAATGTATTATGTGTTTTTGAGAAGGAGAGAATTAACAAAATGTTAGCATTCGTGTTTACCTATTGATTATGTATTTGGAAAACAATGACTACTTATTTTAGATTATACTTAATTCAAATTGATGGTAAATAAAATTTTGATGAAATATGATTTATTTATCTACATGATGTTTTAGATCTCTTCAATATCTTTCTAATGCATTTTTAACATAGTCAATTAGACTTCATATGTGAAAGTTATAGCCTTCAGAGTAAAGCCTAGTTTTAGTTCTTCAAAAACCAATTGGGTTTTGAATGAACTTTTTCTTTCATAACCCAATAAGGTTATGGCTTGGTGATAGCATTGGGGAAATGACCCAAAGGATTGGGAGACTATTTTCCCTCTAATATTTTTCCTTTAGAGATTTTTTCATCTTCTAAGATAAAGTATCATCTTTGCCTTCATTAGGATTGCTAATGGTGAAGTGGGCATCTCTAGAATTACTACCATAATATTACACATCTTCTTATCTTTCTAACCATATATATTTTTCTATTTTTGGACAATATTAACAATGCAAACTTTTAGAACTTTTACCAATGCCTTGACATTCCTCACTAACATATGTCTACCATTTTAAAAAAAAATGTTAACTTACTTAACCAAATTCAAAATAAATTATATATTATTGTTCTACACTTTATTCTATACACTTTGAAAAAAAAGTTTCCATTTTTTTATTGTTTTGGTGTAATTTATGCTCAACACACGAACAAGTATTGAAATTTCAAGATGTAGTTAGTTCAATAATTCATAAAAAGCAAAAAATTCATTATAAAATTACAAAAAATACACAAATTCTAGATATGAATCTTAACCATCAGCCTACCAAAGGGTTATGAAAAATACTAAATATAGATATGTTCTTTGTGTTGCACACGAAAATAACTATGTTATATTTCCTAAAAAAATTAGGAACTATTTTTCATGTATGTAGGGTTTGACCTACCTAATCTTATCCATTTTTTATGTAAACTCTAGTATTTTAGAAAGTATATTCAAACTAATACAATTTATATATTTTACACATATTATCATTTTGAGTGGATGAACCTCAAATGTCTCTTCCAAGTTTAGATTTACCTAATTTCAAAAAAAATGGTGTCCACTTATACCCCCCCACTATTTACACCATCTTGGTGGACTCACCTAGATGTTGTATTAGAATTCTAATCTATTAACTCAGGATAAGTGAGTGAAAGATATATGGTAGGTTCAATGGCATTCACATCATAGTCATCAAATACTTGGATGAGTAACTCAAGACCTAAAGAGATTTCATCCAAAGGTATATTTGAATGCTTTTGAGTTCTAATGTCATTAATTAAAGACTTGTTGACACTAGTATGATGATACTCATTCGACCAAACCCTAGATTGTTCAACTATTTCAAGCTGATTTTTATATGTATGAACTTGATATGCATAATTTTTTGAAGTTGCCTCCGTGACAGAATCAAATTCATACTCTTGAGAATCTATGCTACATAGAGTCAGATTGTAGAATTCCCTAATAGTTATGGGAAACCATTCTCCACTTTCATTATCGTCTTGATTTTTATAAAAAAAATTCAACAACTATAGCTTGACTAGACTCTCCTTGTTCCTATTTAATATGTGGTGTACCCTTAGTGTTTTTAGAAGAATCACTATCAACATCAACAATACTAACATGTGGTATGAAGTTATCTGGTTTTGTGAAGAACTTAGCAAGATTGAAAGGATAAAGAAAAGTATCCTCATTATCAAAGTTGTTTGTTTGATTATCTGACTCTATTTACATGACTCACGTTCAGATGAACTTTTAGATTCTGGTATGAATTTAGTGTTCCCTAGATGAAAGGGAACCTTCTTGATGACTAGGCCCATCATGTCCCAAGGCCTTCTAGATATTTCTTTGATAGGATTAATAAAGCAATTTTTGTTACATCCAATTGGACTATTCCCTTTGTAACCAAAGTGTTTCATTATCTTAAGACATAAGCCATGCTTTTCGAGAGAGATTTCATGTTGTGAGATCAATTATAATTTCCTCTTTATATAACCATGTAGTGATGCCTCTATTTTCATCTTCCTCTTTTAGAGTTATAGTAGCTATAACAAAGGTACTGTTGAATTTAGTTTGAGGTGATAGCACAAAAGGTCTCTTTGCTTCAAATGGTCACCCATAATGATAGGGAGACTTAGGAAGATATGCCAAAGATAGAATTGGTTCAATGTGATATTCACCCATTCCAGTTTCTATTAACTTGAGTGTCTTCTCCATTTCTTTTAGCTTATTGACATGATTATCTATGGACTCTCTATTAGTGGTGACAAATATTTTAGAATTTTTTAGTATGTTATAGGTGTAACTAGTATTAATAGTGTTGAACATACAATGGGAAAAGTAAACTTTGGGCGGGGGGGGGTGTGGGGGTGAATCAACAATTAAAACTTCAACCTTGAATTCATTCACCACACAACCATCTCACAATTTGAATGTATATTGAAATGGATAGCTAAACATATTCATCCATAGTATGAAAGAAAATAAAATTCAACACATGAATGACACAAGATATTTGGTTACCCCCAATAATAAGATAAAATTATGTAGGGATGACATTTACAAATCTCTACTACTATAGTAATAAAGTGTATCCAATGAAGGTTACAATGTTTGATCATGAAATAGGATCTATCCTATGAAAGGTCTACCCTATTAAAGGCTTGCAAGATTGTTGGATCTTAGCTTGTTAAAGGATTTCAGAACCTTGTTAAAAGTGTTTATGGTAAAAGGACTTTAACTTACAATGAAGTAAGAACTCTATTATTTGATTTACAATAGTCTATTAAGACTACTATGTTAGGAGATTTAACTGATCCTCTTGCTAGAATGTATCAACAATGACCCTGTAGTTAGCACTCTACTACTAGATAATAGATCACCTCTTTCCTAATGTGTACTTAATCCTTACTAATCAGATGTATCTCTTCTATCCTCTAACTCCTTTAAGTGATTCTGTAATGTATCTCAATTCACAATACCTTAGCCACCATGAATGCTCTATTTATGCATGTAAACTTCTCTAGTTCCTCCTTCTACATTCATAAAGTTTTTAGGGTTTGTCCTCCTTAAGAAGACCTTGGTAACTTAGGATTTCTTTTCCTTTCAGTTTCTTTTTGTGAGATACATATTCATTTTTCATGCTTCAATCCAAGGGATTGATAAAATGCTTAATATAGATTATGGCTCAGTTGATATTACATATTGATTTGATAAGTAGGTTGAGCTTGAATCACTAATGTGAGATGTTGGAAGGCATCATTTCATAGATCTAGACTATTTTATAAGTTTTCATTACATTTTTGCATTTCTTGTTTGTCTTATTGTCCAATGGATTAGGAATTGATCTCAGCTAGGACATTGCATATATCTATTGTTTCATATTTGGTTCTTGTTGAAATATTTTAAAATTAAAGTGATTATTTCCCTTTTCTATTTGAAGAGCTAAATAGAAGACCCTCACTTAGCTTGTGAGTTTCTAGTTTGTGTGATTAGCTACTACACATATAATTTGTTTCATAAGTGTAGATAATTTGAGGGTTACATCTTCTTTGTTTGGATTCAAGAACGTGTTTAGCACTGGTCATATTATATGAATCTAAGGTCTTCTTGCCTAGGTTTTGTAGAGCTTGAAGATTAGAAGAAATTTTTTCCTTATTAGTTGGACCAAGTTTTGATCAAATGCATCCATCATTGAAATTACCTACCCTTAGATGTATTTTTTAAAGCTTCCTAGTTATTTAAACACTATTAAATCAGGATCCAACACTAGCACCAATCCATTTTCCACACACAAGGCATAGCCATCTAATGTCCACTTGGCCCACGAGGATTATCATAATGATAGGCTACAAGCTTTCCAACCACCAACCTATTCATGCAAATCTTCTAAGCACAACAACCTCCACTATCACTGTCACTAGAAAATCCATTCCCACCCATCATCAACTATGTTTCCATGCCTTTGATAGGGAGTAGCCAACCTACGCAACTACTGAAACAACTATAATGGGGGTAGACATTATGTGAATTATGTAGCACCATTCAACACCCAAATACCTTCCCATGTAGGCACACACCTATCATACAATGGGAGAAATATGACATCCCAAAATATCATGCCAACATATCAACCCCCACCAAAAAAAATGTGTATAAGCACAATCACATGCCTACCCACTTATACAAAAATATTTCTACTACCTCTTGCAACAACATGTACCAAATTTTTAATACTAATAGCAATATGGCCTATAAGTGTAGTATGCCCAATTACTGCCACATCAACGAGTAACCCCCATCCAAGTAGTAGTCTAATAATCATTCCACCCACCACCATTCATAGACCAAAATCATGCATACTCACCCACTCTTTTTGATACATACCGTACAATGGGAGTGCTAAGATTTTGGGAACCTCTTACAACACTTGTAATCCCAAAGTGGGAAGAAATGCAAAATGCAATCAAAGAGATAAAAGACAATACTGAGTCCAAGATTTTTAAGTTTGAGAATATATGCACATATCCATTTGATAGGGATATAACAACAATACCCTTTCCAAAACACTTTGAGATCTCAAAATTTGAAAAACTAAAAGGAAATGGGGATCCACTAACACATGTAAAGAAAGTCTACTTAAATTACCAAGAGGTGGCTTACAATGATGTTTTTCTCATGTACCTCTTTCCAAAGAGCCTCAAAGGACCATCTCTTGAATGGTTCTATCAAATACCCTACAAGAGAGTGAAGAGATTAAAGAAAAGGGTATGGATCTCAAACAAGGACTCATCAAAGATGGAGTCATAAAGATATACAAGAAAAATATCTTGGAGTGAGGTGCCTCTAGTAATAAACCATGATAGTGGAACAATAATAAGAACATAGTAACAAATGTTCCATAAATACAAAACATTCCAATGTGGTTGGCACAATGCCAAACTCACCAAACCCATGTTACCAATAAGCATTCTAACAAAAAAATCTATATCAGTAGAAAATAATGTTTACCCACAATTGTATTAGCAATCCTAGAAACAACTATATCAATAAAATGCACAAGAATCCTCTCAAAAAGTAGATAAAAATAAAACAAACACCATATCTATCACTGCTAGATAAACCAAATAGAGTCTATAATCCCTTGTGGGAACCACTAGATGTCATCTTTGAAAAAATGGTGAAGAAAAATGTTGTGATTTTCCCATAGACCTAGCTGCTAGATGAGAGTCAACCCAAGGCCAAGCGGTGCAACAAAAAATAATTATGTGCCTATTATTGGGTTAAAGGGAACACCACTATCAAATTTATGAAACTCAAGAATATGTGCAAGATATTATATATCCTAAGGAAATCATAGTGGAGACAAATACAAAAACCTCTCCTAACACAAGGTTGTTGACATATCAAAATTTGTTCCCACCACAAATAAAAAAGAACATAGGCAAGACACCCATTCCAAACAAAAATACCAAAAACAACACACCGTACAAGAAAGGCAATTTTTATAAGAAAGAACAGTATTATAACATGTCCTATATCAACTACACTAACTAGATTAGGTGCAAATCTCAAGTAGATGACTCTATAAATGTTATACATATCAAGGGGCTAGAAAATAAATGTGTTATTATAACCTAGGGAGCCCAAATAACTATCATAGGTCTACGTGTAGCTGCTCCCTTAGGGGCACAATATAACATTTTGGAACATCTTAGGAATACGACAACTCAAATTTCTATCTTGGAATACCTCCACACTATCCCACTCCATCAAGATATCCTCAAAAATGCCCTTCATGAATCCAATGTCCCGTAGATATCAATGTGATTTAATTTTGGAACCTAGTGGGACCAGGGATAACTTTAAGAAACCCCTCCCAAATAAAATGCCTAAAATGTTGGCGAATCCAAAATTTTGTGGGTGGGAAAATTTTAATGTCAAGGGTGATTTTTTTGTTTCATGTAGGGTAATAAAATATTATATGTTGGCAATTTTTTTCTTGCCCTAGAAAAAATCATTTTAAATGCGACGAATTAATTTTTTTTATTGCTGACAAATAAATAAATGATGGCTATTTTTTCCCTTTCCAAAAATGAATTAATAGTGTTAGAGGAAAATTACTTGTTTTTTAGGAAAATGAATAATAATGGTCTTGGCTAATCTTTAATGATAAACTAAAAAATTGTTTAATCTGAAAGTGAATTTGCATGTGTATTGGCTAGTGATTGTACTAACTATTGAGTAGTCACTTCAACTTGTGTACTGTCTTAGGTCTATTATTAATAATATTGTTACATCAGTGTCGCCATTACCAAGTTAATTACCATCACTTTCATATCATTAATCCAATAGTTTTATTGACCATTGATTAATTAGAGATCAATGCAGAAGATGCATTTCGAGGCCAGTTGCTTGAAAAGACCTAGAGTCACATGAAATTCTTGGGAATGGAGATACATGGAAAGTTTTGCACGAAAAACATTAACTATAGTGAATACCACATCAAGATTAAAATTATAAATGTGGTACTGACAGTTACAATTATTACATTTCATTTATAGCCACCTTGGCAGGCACTCTGACTATCTAACATTAATACGAGTACATTTTGCACACATGAAAATTAATAGGAATACAAAAAAATAAGATATGAAAGATCATGAATGCAAAAAAATTTAATGCAACTACCATTAAATATCCTCTTCAATTCCTCTTTCATTATCATTTCTCAAATTTGGAATCTAAATTTGGTTTGTGGAGTTTTTTTAGTTTACAGAATTTCTTAGTCATGGATATGCCAATTCGCTTGAAATACACTACAATGTGTCTAAAAAATCCCTTTTAGGGCATGATATCTAATGATGTCCTAGCCATGGTTTGCAAGGAATATTCTCAAGGTTCTTTTATCACCATGCTTTATTCATGGTCCTCGGCCATGAATTCTTAAGAAATGATAACAGGTACTACGTGTCTATAGATATTACCTCCCACTTCCTCATGTCTCTTCTCAACCTTAGAGATGATCAAGTAGACATTCTGATGCTTCTAAATAATATTTTAAGGAAACATTTTTAGAAGACAATGTTAAAATTCTTGTATTGGTCTAGTAGGTACCAGGGCTAGGAATTGGCATCCCTTTTGCAAACATAGAAGACAAGTACTAGGACCAAGACATAGGGAGCATTGTACAAAAAAATCCCTTCCTATTCGACATGAATGAATGATAATTGACTTGCCATTGGAAGTGGGCTTGGGTTGGGAGGGATTTTCTATGGAAGTGGTTATTTTTGGATGATGTCAACAAGAATGACTTCACGTGGGTGGATGAGTTCAGCGACATCATCTTCTCTAAGAGATTCCTTGTAGAGGGGCTTGAAGATCTTTTTGATTGAAGGCTACAAGCCCTCGACCCCTTAGCCTATTAGCGTTCCTAGCCTCCCTATTCCCTAGTTCTCTATTCCCTAGTTCCCTATTCCCTATTTCTTGAATCTATCGCCTTGAACCTTGCCCTTTGGGCAAAAATAGTTTTTAAGATATATGTTTTTCTTCAAATTGGGTCTTGCCCTTTAATGTAAATTATGAAATAGTAAGACCAGTCTAATTTAATTAACTATTTTGAATATCTATGCTATGAATTGGTATTATGTACATTGTACACTCTCAAATATTATCAATGAAAATAATAGTTTTTGGCTTCTGAAATCATTGTTCCTGTTAGTCTACAACTCTATTTTTGGCATCTTAATGCACTATTGAAATGTAAGTCTGTGACTCTATTATAAAACCTAAATTGTTAATAGTTATAAAGTTAGAATTTAGAAATGAAAAAAGTGTTTCAACAATCCCTTCATGGTTTCATATTTGATTACACTTTCAGCTTAGGCTAAATCCAAAAAAGTGTACCTTTGGTATCACATTAGGAAAATTGTTAGGCTACATCATATTAAAAAAATTCATTGAATTTGATCCTAAAAAGGTGCAAGCCATCATATAAATGCCTCCTCCTAGAAACATTAGCCAACTCAAAATTCTTTAGGGACATCTACAATCAATTAAAAGGTTCATCTCTTAGTTGGCTGATAAAGCTCAATCTTTCAACAAAAACTTGCATAAAGGCTCTACTTGTATTTGGTATGAATATTTTCAACAAATCCTAGATCAAATAAAAGGATATTTGGCTAAACCTTCGGTATTAATGCCACCCATATTGGGAAAACCATTGATATTATATATTTTACCTATGGATTCCTCCCTAGGAGCATTATTGGCACAAAGTGATGAAATTAGGAAAGAGAGTGCTATATACTATAATTTTCACACTTTGTTGGCCTATTAGATGAACTATAATAATATTGAGAAGTCTTTCCTTGCAGTGATATTTGACTTCCAAAAAATTAGACACTATATGTTGGCTCACATGGTCCATCTCATCTCTAAAATTGATCCCCTAAACTTTTTTGAGTAGAGATGCACTTATCGGTTGTTTGGCTAAATGGATGATGATTCTCTCTAAATTTTTCATTTAGTATGTTGAATGCGAATCTATCAAGGGACAAGCCATAGATGACCGACTAGCTAATTTTCCATTTGAAGATACACCACCCACGTAGATTAAGTTACCAAATGCTTCAATTATGTATGTCACTGAGAGATCTTGGAAAATGTTCTTTAATGGTGCTCACACCTAGAATGGGGCTAGGGAAGGCATCCTATTTATCACACATCATGGTTACACAATTCCAAAGTCTTACAAACTCTTTTTTCCTTGCATTAACAATATTGTGGATTATGAAGCTTTAACAAATAGGATTAAAATGGCTTTAGAATGGAGAATCATAGAGTTGCACATATATGGAGATTCCCAACTTTTCATAAACCAAGTTAGTAATGAATATCAAAAAAAGATGACAAGGTGGTACTTACAAGAAGTTGATTAATTCTCTATGAAACTATTTCACATTTGTGACATTTCAACAAATTCCTATAGTAGAAAAAAGAGGCTATAAATGTTATGGCCTCCCTAGCATCTATCCTCCAATTACAAGAATATGAATCGTGTTTTGAGTTCCTAGTGGAAGAATTACATCACCCTACCAATGATTCCTCTAATAACCATGTGATCTACATTGTTTTTGGTCATGATTCATCTTGCTATGCCACCATTTTCTCCCACCTGTGTGATCAAATTATTCCTAAAAATCTCACACACAACCAAAAATGCCAAATCCTTCACAATGCCTCACACTACACCTTGGTCTCTAGTGACTTGTATAGGAAGGGTCTATATGAAATGCTTCTTAGGTGTCTAGAGCAAGAAGAGTCCAAAAAGGCATTTGTTGAAGTCCATGATGGCATTTGTAGGGCACACTCCAATGGCCTTACACTTGCTCAAAAATTTCTTAGGGTGGTCTATTATTGGCCAACTATGAAAGATGATGTTGTTTTCTATGCTAAATATTGTAATAAATGTTAGCTTCATGGTAACTTTATTCATGCTCCTAGACATGAGCTTATACCCTCTGTAACATACTAGCAATTTTTGCAATGGGCCTTTGACTTGGTAGGAAAGATTCATCTAAGTTCATCTAGTGGTCACAAGTTTATTATCACAGTGACTAAATACTTTACCAAATGGGTTGAGGTTGTACCTCTAATTGCTTCTATAGGAAAACATGTTGCCTTATTTATAATCAACCACATTATTTGTCACTACAACATCCCATCCTCCATCATTATCGATAATGGAGGAAAATTCAAAAACAAGGACCTAAAATAGTTGTGTAAGAAATTAAAAATCAAGCAACATTGGTCCTCAATCTACTATCCTTAAGGGAATAGCCAAGTTGAGGCTTCTAACAAGAAATTGCTCAAGATTTTGCATAGAACAATCCAGAAATAAGGAAAAGACTGGCACTTATAGATCAGTCTAACACTATGGGCCTATAGAACCACCATACATACTCCTATAGGTGCCACATATTTTTCTTTAGTCTACATTTTTGAGGTTTTATTACCTTTAGAAGCTAAGATTCCCTCACTATGAGTCTCCCTACATGGGTTTAAAATTGATAAAGACCATAGGGCTATGCATATACAAGAACTAGAAATCCTTTATGACTATCACAAGGTTGCTTTTGACCAAATGAGGGCTTATCAAAAGTGAATGTCTACTATATACAACAAGAAGGTTCATCCTCATGATTTCCAAGAGGGTGAGCTTGTGCTCAGAGAAAATCCCAAAAATCTGTAGATCAAAGAGAAGAAAGGGAAATTTGAGCCTAACTCTTTGGGCCCCTACATTATCATAGCAACATTTGTATCTAGTACCTATTAGCTTTCTACTCTAGAATAGGAACAACTTGTGGAGCCCCTCAATGTACTACATATTTAAATGTTCTATGCTTAAAGGCTCATAGCTCAACTATTTGTATATATCTATTGATCCTAAAAAAAATCCAAAAAGTAGAAAATGTCCTTAAAAAAATGATCATCTTAGTGAAAACCTAGCAATATGAGCTTTTATTTATCACCAAAAATATCAAAGAATATAAAAAATACAAAAAAAATGAAAAAAGTTTCTTAAAAAATCTACCAAGTGGGGAAAACCTAGCAACAAACACTACTTGAGACCCTCACACCTATGTCTATCAGTCTCACTCATTTACTCTACAACATATTTCCTAGCTTAAAATTGTCTCTTGTCCTCATCTTGGAGGAACGACTTCTTAGCCTATTGGGGTCTCCTTGTTCATGAGGTTTTCTTTGACAAATCAAAAATAAGTGTTTCTCAACACTTAACCCCTTAACATCAAGTCTTTCTCAACACTTTTTAGACAATCTACCTATAGTCTAGGGTGCTACAATATTTATCACTATTAGAATCAAGTCTTGAGGAAATGGCCATGTGACTTACACACATGCACTTAAATATGAAAATTGTTGAGCTATGATTAAATTTATCTTTCTTTGTGTGTTGTTTATGGCAATTTCTTTGTTGAGTGTTCCCTCCTTAATAGTCTTTCAAGGATGTCATGGACTAGAAGACTGGGGACATGGGGCATGTTTACTTTATTTCTACTTGTGGGTATACTTTGTTAGTTTAAGGAATTTAGAGCATTCATGCTTGTCCTACTTGACACTTTGACTTACAATGTATCATCCTTGTCTATTTTTGTAAGATTGCACTTGGGGGTTATCTTGGTCCTTATGCCATGATACAAGTGTAATGATGCTATATTAAACTAGGGAATCTAACTACATTAGTCATCTCTACTTACATGTCTCTAATTCTTAGGTTAGGTTCCCACATTCCTATCTAATATCAATCATATTATATCCTCATAGTTATACTAGTGATGGTTGTATGATCTTATGATATCTCTAATAAACTCTCAATGATGAAATTAGAGTCTAAATGTTTTGCATCCCTTGCCAATAAACCATTTTTTATATTAGTTTGCATCATAGGTTCATTTTATGTATAGTCTTGCATTTTTTCATAGGGGGAGAGATCTCTCTTCATCTTTTCTTGGACACATCATCTCACTGCATTCATCTTCCCTTGCTTCTTCTTGACCACACCTTGTCATCTTATCTTGAATTTTTCTTATCTCTTTTTTCATCACATATATATAGTTTTTTGACCTTATTTTGAACTAATTTCAACATCCTAGATTATTTTTTGGGATTGAAATCAAAAGTCAAGTTCATCTTGATGTTTAAAATCACATTTAAAATTCTACCATTTTCTATGTAGTTAACTGACCTTCTCCTGTCTAATCTTTGAATCTCTACTAGGGAATTTTCATTTCTCCATTTATTCACTATTGCTACACTTCCTATCTACTTCAATTCATAGCTTTCACTTCTAAATTCATCTTTCTACTTGATTGACCTAATTTTGCATACTTTATCCTTCATGGTCAACTTTGGTCAAACTAGGGCACTCTATCATTCCTTAATGGTCACTCTTTGGTTCTAATCATAATATCTATTATCATGGACTTTGTAATATTTGTATTTTCTCATATCTAGCTTGTTTCTGCATCCCCTTTACCTCATTTTAATTTTGATCCCAAGAGGGTGAAAACACTCTATCATCACTTGATACAACTATCTATTTCTTAGGAGCATATATTTGATCTTTTCATGTGCTCTTGATCTATCTATTTTTCTTGGTATTAGTACTCTTCTTGAGTTTTGATATTGTCTCTATCCTATTGTTCAGTACTATCGCAATCAAACTATACATTTAGGACTCGCTATCTATTTATGTATTTTGTTCTTCATAATTAAATCTCTCTATCTATTGTTATGGCATACTTGAATTTTGTATTCTTTGACATCATGTATTCTCATATTGATCACACATTAGTCAAAGAGGGGAAAATTTAATCACCTAAAAATGGTCATCTAGACTATTAGCCCCCTTCTCAACATTTTGGCTAACTTAATTAATCATTTGCCTAGACCAAATTGCTAAAAATAAATTAATCTAATTATAACCTATAGTTTTACTATACTATACTAAGCTCATTATTTGATTAAAAGAACATTTCCCTATTTAATAAAATAAAAGATCCCATTCTTCTAACCTACTCAATGTGCACACATAAAATCCTTTTTCTATTTAAAAATTGAAATAAAATTCTTTTTGTCTCCCATGAAAAGTCAACTCTTCTTTTATTTTTTGACTTCCTCTTGCACATGGATCATGCCAAAGTCAAATTGCACCCTTGATTATTTATCCCTTGATCTTGATCTCCACTATCTATACATCTTTAAAAGAAAGACCTCTCCCCTTTTCAAAGGATCCACATTCTTGAGTATTGTTATGTTGCAGGTTTATCAATCAATTTCTTGAAAATTTGTGGAGGAATTTTATTTTCTTGTCTAAATTTTCCCATACCATGGAATATTAACTTAGACTCATGTAGTATAGCTTCTATTTTTGCAATAATCTAGATCAAATGGCTTAAATATCTTGGATTTGTAACACTCTCATCTTTCTTAATATAGCTACATTGTGCATTCAATGTTAGCTTACTTCATATTTGCATTGTATTTTGAGAGTTCTCTTGGACATTGGAATTATTTCTTTTGTCTCAAAGAACCTCCCATTACATGGTTTAAAAGTAAGGGTTTTTTCCCAAAGACTCAGCTAAGAGCTATTTGAATTACTCTAAACATAACTTTGTACTCCATGAATAGGGATCTCTAAGATGATATTCAAACATTCCAACTCATGAAATCACATGGATTGAAGGGTTTAGAGTGAAACACATTTATAGTGTACAATCGAAGAAATCAAGGTAGTAGCAAACAAAAATAGTGACTAAACAACTTGGAACAATTATGAAAACAAATAGAGGGAGGACAATCATCAGAATGAGATACCTTAGTTTTGAAATTCACCCACTTTGGGTATTCTCACATTGTAAATAGAGAATTGATCATGAACATGTGTTATGAAACTTTTTCAATTTTGTATTATCTATGATGATTTCATATCATAATTTTGTCTTCTATGTTAGAAGTTTATTAGTCAAGTGAAAATGTGATATGTGCTTTATTTCTTCTAGCTTGAAGCTTGTTCCAATCCTTCTTCTATGTAAGGATTCCCAAGGCTTGGAAGAAGGGTCCAAAAATATTTTTTTCTAAGTGCAAATTTGTAGTTGATATAAGTGCATTTTATTTCATGTACTTGATAATGACGAGTCTCTGAAGGTGTAGAAGTTTTGAGTCTATCTGGGGTTCACTAAATCATTGTCTAATACTTTATATGTATTGTTTTCAAGGAAATTATTTTAAAAATACAAATACTAGAAGTTATACTATTTGATCTTGTCTCTTTAGTTTTCTCCTCTAATTTCCTACAATTCAATAGCAAAGTTAGTTGAATTTCAGTTGTAGTTCTTTTTGAATTATTTTTCATGTTATGTTTTACTAGTAATCTAATGGATTACATAAAAGGTTTAATATAATCTGGGAAGGTCATTGGATATAAACAAAATATTGTGATAAGTTTAGGATTCTAATGGATATTGATCTTATTTACAAGGTAAATATTTAGATTGTAGGGTTTGGGTGTCAAGTTTACGAGGAAAATTCCTCAATGGATAAAGCACAAGTCTAAGTATTATTTGAGTAATTTTAGAGCTTCCATAGAAATCAAATATTAAAAATCAAATTTCAAATGTCTTAAATTTTTGTTACAGATTGGGAAAAGTTAGCCTATGCTTTATTTGGAGGTGTCTAGGGTGTGAAAATTAGCTATTTTACATCCCTACTATAATATCTAGATTAGAACAATTGAAGGAAAATGTCTTCTTCAAAGGGGAGAATACTTTTTAGTCTTGTTAGTTGGTTCTTTTAACTTGTGCTGGAATGTTTGTCATGGTTTTTAGCTAATTTTTAGGTTCTACTGCCATCTCAAAAGGTGATTAAAACCCTATCAAAATAGGAGCCAATGAATCCTATGCATTTGGCCTTTCATTGATCACTTCTTCTAGGTTTCAATATAACTATCTTGTCCTATTATGTTATGATCAAACAATCATATTATCTTGTCAAAGTCCAACTAATCAAGTCCCTATTGTAGTTCCTCATAACTCGCCCTTTCCTCTAGGTCCTTTTTTTATGTCCTTCTCAAATCCTCTTCATCAATCATCTTGATATGGCACTCCACTCCAATAGAAACTATCTTGCCAATAAGGTTTGACATCAATGGCAACATAATAATGTCTCAATTTTAGTTTCAAACAATCTCCATGTTTGGCATTGATGGTAACATCTCTAGTTACCATGCAATCTAAAAAATGTAACTTCTTTGAGTATATTCCTGTATGTTCATTATCAAACCATAATTAATATCCTTAGTTTAATTTTGATTCTCATCTTAGTATCCAACAATGTCTCTTTTAGTTTCATTTTTATTCTCATCCATGTAGCTCTGATATGCAACACATAGACTCCCTCTATCATATCAGATTATAAAATCAAATAGTTTCCTTTGTATTGTTGGCAACACCTTGCATATATTCTACCTCTTTTCAACAACTCTTTCTATTTAACTCTTTATGAATAACTCCTTCTTTGTATGGTAATTGTATATTAAATCCCTCTTTGACAATAATGCCAAAGACACTTCATCTTCATCATACATCTTCACCATGTAGATATCTTCATGTCAATACTTTGGAATCTTATTCACCATCTTTCATGTGTTCTTATGAATAATATAATGTTCTTTTCTTCTCTCTTAACTATTTTTTGTAATTCCTAAAATAATGCTTTCTACATCAACATGTAGGATATTTTGATCAACACATTTGATGGAAAGCTCTATCTTAGCTTAAGTGGCATTAGAAAAAGGAATCACCCCTAATTTACCTCTTAGATACTCATGTGCATCCATAGGTAAAGCCTTAGCAAAAATATTGGCTATTTTCTCCTTGGTGTTGACATATTCCAATCTCACTTCTTTATAATCTTGAACTGTCTCTCTCAAGTAATAATACTTGATAGCAATATGTCTAGTCTTTGTGTGAGTTACATGGATCTTTGATATATTTATAACACTTGTGTTATCAAAATAGATAACAAAAAGGTCAATGATCTCTTCCTTCATCCCTTTCAACAATTTCTTGATCAACACAATGTTGGAACAATTCACTATCACTACCACATATTCGCCTTCAGCTATTGATTGTAAAATGAATCTCTACTTCTTGCTTGTCTAAGAAACTAATCTCTTTTCAAGAAAGAAAGATCCACCACTTGTACTCTTTCTATCATCAACATTTCCTTCCCAATACACATTTGTGTATACTTTCATTTCAAAAATTGCATTCTTCTTGTAGTATAGGTGATAGTCCTCTCTTCCTTTCAGATATCTTAGTATTATTTTCACTGGCATCATATGATTCTCCTTAGGATTTGCAAAAAATATTGCAAAAATCCCAACTGTTAGTGTACTATCAAGTCTGATATCAACATATTGTAGTTTCTAAATCATTGATCTATACAATATCTAGTTGACATTAGTAGAATCATCATTCTTAGATAGCTTATGTATTGTATCCATAGGTATGCTAATTGGTCTTGAGTCTTCCATCCCAAAAGTTTCCAATGTCTCCTTGATGTGTTCTAATTGAGTAATGTAGATACTTGCTTCATCTAATATACTTGTAAATAAACAAAGAATTACATCTCACCAAACATAGACATTTCAAACTCCTTCTACATCTCATCTACAAATGATTTTTATAATGCATTTTGTCCTCCAAATATGATATCATCAACAAATATTTCAGCTAATGGTATCCCTTTACCACCTTCAATTCTTAAATATAGATTATTGTTATCATTAGTTCTTGGAAATCCAATCTTTACCAAATAATTGTGAAGTCTTTAATACCATGCTCTAGGAGCTTATTTCAATCCATACAGTTCTCTATGTAGTTTATATAACATATTCTTCTTGTCGGGATCAAAAAATCCTTCTAGTTTTTCAATATAAACCTCTTCTTCCAGTAGTCCATTCAAAAATGCAGATTTGAAATCCACTGATATACTTTAAATCCTTTGTAAGTAGAATATGCAAGTAGAGTTCTAACTCCTTCCAATCTTGCAACTAGGAAAAATGTTTCCCCGTAGTCAATATTTTCTTCTTTTGTATATCCTTTGCATGTCAATATAGCTTTATTTATTGTAACTTATCCTTTCTCATTTAGGTATTTCTTGGATACTCACTTTGTTCCAATAACATTCTTATCCTTTGGTCTAGGTACCAGTGACCATGTTTTGTTCTTCTCTATTTGTTCAATTTCTTCATTCGTTGCTTGAATCCAATCTTCACTGTCCAAATCATATTTCCTTGAGTTAGGCTCAAATTCACAAAGTAAACATGTATCACTTCTCAGATTTTTTGTTGTCATAACTCCAAAGTATTTATTTCCAATGATTTTTTTGGTACATGGTGTCTTCTCATATACTTTTCTAATATATGTAATTTTATTCTTTCTTCTTGTAGAGGTTCATCCTAAAATTGATTTCAAGTACATTTTGTGTTTCTTCTTCTGATTTTTCTTTAGGTTTTGATTTCTTGGCATTGTCTTCCTAGTGTTCATCATCTTCTTCATGTATCTTGATATAATTCTATTAAATCTTGACACCTATAGTCTATTGCTTGGAAACCTCTTGTTGTAGCTCAACATTCACATTTTGTTGTTTCTTGGTAATATTGTTCTTTGGTTTAGGTAAGGTCCAAGGAACACCTTCATTGACATATATGAATGGATTGTAGTCTTCAAGTTCTTTCTTTAATTCAACTTCATTTCTTTCCACATATTCATCAACTTTCACATTTTCACTTTCCACAACTTTGTTAGTGTTGGAGTTCAAACATTTATAAGCTTTACTTTTAGTGGAATATTCTAGGAATGTTCCTTTATCACTTTTAGCATCTAGTTTTCCATTTCTATTATCCTTCAATATATTACATTTTCTTCCAAAGACTTTAAAATATTTCACATTAGGTGCATACCCATACCATAACTCAAATGGTATTATGTGTGTACTTTTATTGACATGTACTTAGTTTAAAGAATAGACATTTGCACTTAGATCTTCTCTCTAGTATTTTTGTGACACATTTTTCTCCATCATAAATGTTCTAGCACAATCTATGATTGATATATTCCTCCCTTTAGCTATTCCATTTTGGGAAAGGTCCTAGGCACTAACATATGCCTTTTGGTTCCTCTGTCATTTCAAAATATGTTGAATTAATTAGAGATAAACTATCCTCCTCTATCAAATCTAAATAACTTCAAACTTTTACTAGTTTCCTTTTTAACTCTTACCAAATACCACTTAAACAATTGAAAAGTATTATATTTTTCTTTCAGAAATATTATAGAAATAATTCTAGAATAGTCATAAATAAATATAATGAAATATTTATCTCTGTAATAGCTTTGCACTCCAATAGGTCCACAAAGGTCACTATGAACTAATTCCAAAATTTCATTGGATGAATATGTCTTGCTCTTGAAACTAGACTTTGTCATTTTTCCCAATTGACATTGTTTACACAAAGCATTATCAAGTTCTTCAATCTTGTTAATCCTATTACTCTTTTAATCTTACTAATGCTTACCAAATTATCTAATTTCACATGATGCAACCTCTTATGCCATAAAAATATATCATTATGTTGTGCAAACAAGCATGTCTCATTAGATAAATCTAGCTAGAACAAGTTACCTCTTATCTTTTCTCCACTTTCAATTAGTTCACTAGTAGCAAAAATTATCATAGCCTTCCTTTGATGAAACTCAACTCTATATCCTAATTTTTTCAACTTTGAAACACTCAAAAAATTATATTTAAGTCCTTCAACCCAATAAACATTGTCACACTTGATTTTATCAATCAGTCGTACTAATCCTTTACCTTTCACAACACATGGTGCATCATTACCAAACTTAACACAACTATCTTTGTATTGTTCCATGGTTTTAAACTTACTTTTATCCCCAATAATGTGATATGAGTAACCACTACCAAATTTCAATCTATCACCTTTACTCACATATGAAATTAATGTAGTTTTCTCATCTTCATCAAAATCTTCTTTCATAGAAACATAGAAAACTTCTTCATTATTAGTATCAGACTTATCATCAGTTTCTTCTTCAAAAATGTAAAAAGATTTCTCACCTTTATCTTTGTAGTTTGCGTTTCTCCTATTGTCTCAGTCATCTCTTGTTCCCTTGTACTTTCTTTCTCTTCTTTCATCCTTGTCTTCTTTGTCAGGACATCTTGCAGCAATATTACCAACTTTTTTACATGAAAAATAAATTATAGGAAGTTTACATTTGTATTTTCTTCTACCTATTAGAGGTCACCTAGCCATTAATGTTTCAAGCTCATAAAGGTCATCATCAAAAACATCATTTTCAACATTCACATATTTTCCTTTTCCTTTTTAGCTAAGAACCAATTGAGATTAGAAACAAGATTCAATAGTAGTAGGAGTAAAATTATCAAAATTTGATAGTTCAAAAGAAATAAGCCTACCAACCAATCCTTCCAAGTTAAATTGTTACCAGGGGTAGATCTTAGTTCTTATATTATAGAGACTCTAATAGCATAAATAGGAAGCATGGTTCTCAGTACCTTGTTGATCATAGTTTCATCTTCAATTTTTCCATTTGATCCTCTTATATCATTTACCACTTCTTTGATTCATGTACAATATTGGGTAATGGTGTCACCTTCTATCATTCTCATTTCATCAAACTTGCCTCTCAAACTTTCTAATTTTTCTCTCAAAACATATGTGTCTCGTCCATAGATAGTCTACAATGTATCCCACATTTTCTATGCATTAGTGCATTCTTTTATGTCATCAAACTTGGTGTAGCTTAGGGTTGGTGCAATCTCCAATATAGACTAATTGTGTTCTTTCTTCTCTTTCATTTGCTAAGTTATCAGAGCTCTTGGTATCTCTACATATTCATTTTACACATAGAGTATTGCACCATCTCTAATTCCTACCTGATACAATTTCATTAAACTTTTTCATGCATCGAAGTTATCTTTATTTAACCTTGGCACCTCCTTTTTGTACATCTTGATCTTTAGCTTTGATTACTATTGTCATCTCCACAACACACGCCCCATTCCTTACTAGGAATGGGGACCCCCTATCTTTTTCTGACTCCCAGACTCATAGTTTGGAAGTTGGGGAAAGAAATTTTAGTTAGGGATTTTTAGAGTCAAAAAAAAAAAATCATCATCTAGTGTGCATGTGCATCGAGGCACAACATGCACTTTGTAGAAGGGAGAGGGGGTTATAAAACCCTCCCTCCCCTTCTTACTTGCTCATTTTTTTTGAAGAGCAAAGAGGGAGAGGTATGGAGACCCCCCCTACCTCTATTTTTCTTCCTTCCCTCTCAAACATGCAAGCACGTGCATGGGAGGTAGCACGTGGCCCAAGCTACGTGTGCCCTTTGGGCTACATGCACCCTTAAAGGTTGTGCATGGTGCAACTTGCACTGTGCACACCCCTTGGGCTATGCACACCCTTTGGGCTATGCTTGGCCACCATCGCTGCTCCCCTTTGGATGCACGGTGTGGCACTATGTGTGCCCTTTGAGCTACGCTTGGCTACTTCCACTGTACCCCCTTTGGGTTGGTAGTGCAGCACTGTGCATGCCCTTTGGACTATGCTTGGCTATCGTTGCTATGCATGCCCTATTAGGCAACATGTAGAGCAACGTGCACCTTTTTTGGGTGCACAACATCGCTCGTACCCCCTCTTTTTGGAGCACATGTGACGTGCACCACCCTCATACAAACCCTAGCCACGTGCACTACCGCGCCTCTGCCCACACCTTCTTCTTCTTTTTTAATTTAATTTTAGTTTAAATTAGTTGTAAGAAAAAAAAATTAAAAATAATAAATTTAAAAAAAAGTGGGAAAATATTATTAAAAAAAAAAAACTAATAAGTTCCCTTGGGGGACTTTTTTTTTTGTTACATTTTTTATTTTATATATTCAATAATTGATCATGTTTTCTTTTCCTATGACATGTAGGTAATATAAATGGCATCCACATTCGGATCAATAGCAAAACTAGTTGTGTACAAGTTCCAAGGCATAACCCCAAAATCATAGTTGCATGATGAATACTTTGAGATCAAGGATACAGAACTTGGACACACAGACTTGGGAGAGTTTTTGACAGTGTGTAACAACCCAACTGAAAGATCATCTTTGAGATCCACCCTAATCTATTCTAGATTAGTCAATGTAGCATCACATCTCGGGACTATGTAGTTAGTTGAATTGATTATGACCCTATCTCGACATTTTGTTCCTAATGAGAGGGTGGTAAAGAGCATCATTGGGGAAGTGGTCTTGGATCTACGACCTGACAATATTGAGAAGGTTTTTCATCTACCTAGAGCCAATCAGTTCATTAGGCTTTCATATGAAGTAGCTAAGAGGTGGCATAAGGATCATTACCAGGAGGCCATGGAAATCATATATTCCTCATGCTTCATTGAGAAACCACCTCAGGGGAAGACAATCCACAAATTGGATATGACTTGAGGATACATGAAAGATATGACATTGGATATTCAATCATTCTCCTGAGTAGAGTTATGGGATTGCCTATAGCAGGTCATCTCGCTCCATTCATGGTCAACTTCATTGAGACCATCAGACACACAAAGATGCCACTAGATTGGGCCACCACACTTAGTGAGAAATTGTGTGACTAGTTGCAAATAGTAAAGGACAAGAAGAATTTCTATATGACTTCTTATGTGGTATATCTACTTGTAGCAAGAGCCACCGACTATCCCAGGTTGTACAAGAAGGGTAGTATGCAGGATCCTAATGGATGGTCGTATATAGTCTATCCTCAGCTGGTTAAGAAGAAGCTCTCACCACAAAGAAAGTAGTACATAATTGTGAATGATGCCTTCATCTTTGCCATCATTTGATTCATCGAAGGGGATTATGGGAAGAGATTGTCTAATGAGGCCAAGGCATAGATCACAACCCTCGGTGCATATTTCATCCAGTTCCAAACATTCACATACATTCAAGTTGGTGGTGCATCCATCCATCCAAAGAAGCTCCCAAGATACCCAAGCGACAGGTTGGTTCTAATGGAAATTTCCTGGTAGATTGAGTCAACTTATGAGAGGATCAAGAAACAATGAAGGCCTCATTGGGATTGGCCTTTTGTAATAGGAGCATACCAAGTAAAGAGAAAGCAGGATATCCCAACTTTTGAGTGGGAATGGGAAAATTATCCTCTTGAAAAATATAACTCTCCCCAGCCATTCTTTGACAATGTTGGTAAAGTGGAAAACCTGGCAGGAAAAGAGTTCTACCACAAGGATGCCATTGAAGATCATTGGATGAATGCCACAAATGGTTATGATGTTCATATCAGGGACTATTGTAGAATGACTCTATATTTAGCAAAGAAGGCTCTCCATTTGACCATCATGGATGAGATAAGGCTACAGGATTCACAGGAGCTACTGGATCCCTTATTCAATATAGATAAAGTTGGTGAGAGGCCCGTCTTGAATGCAGAAATTGATAGAGAGGAAGGAAATGATATTAATAATTGAGCAAGATATGTCATCAGAATGACAAAGAGTTGGATCAAGAAACCCTTTCCACTTGATCCAATTCTAGATACAATGATATTCCATACACATGCTTTCCCAAAAAGGGTACAGGGGAAGAAAGTCACAATTCCTATCTTTGCGCTCAAGTCTCCTATCAAGCCAAAAATAGTCTACAAGCTTGATCGTCTAGTAGGATACTACCATCCTTCAAAGAAGAAGAAAGAAAAGAGGAAGAGAGCCTCTCCTCAGAGGATTCAAGAAGAGCATGTTGAAGAACAAGCCCCTTCACAGTGACAGGAATCTACTCCGTAGGAGCCCCAAGACTCTGAAATTTCTCATATCCAGGTTAATTTTCCATTGCCTCCTATTTTATCAAGCCAACACAAAGAGGGAGATATCCTAGAGACATCCATTCATCCGATGCATGAAGAGCCCGCTTCTCCTATGGTTCCATAGAAGAAAAAGAGGATCAAGGTTAGAATGAACAAGAGGCAAAGAATTCGTAAATGATTAGTGCCTAATCCGTCTATTCCTAAAACCATTCCTGAGGAAGAATCAGATGAGGATGAAATAGAGTCAGATGATGAGGAGGAGCAAGTACCTCTACAAAGGAGAACTCAGCTGGCCAAAGCTATAGAATTGGAAAGAAGGAAGGGTGTCACAAATACCCCACCACCCACCCAAGCTGAAATGGTAGAACTCTCTTCTTCAAAAGATGAAGTACAATGATGGATGAATGAGCAAAGGGAGCTAGGTGATGATGTTCTCTCCATCCCAAATTTTGATTTCATGCCAGTCGATACCAAATTGGTTGGAGATAAGATTAGAGATACTCCTATAGGTGAACTTCAATAGCAAGATTGGATGAAAATGCCACCCGAGACACAAGGTCCTCATCCAACTCCCCCATCTTCACCTCAAGTTATGATGGTAGATAAGGTTTCAATGACACCTCCACCTTCAAGTTTAGAAGAACATGTTTAGAAGAAATCATCATTACAGGGAGAACTAGAACCAAGGGTTACTAATGAGCCATCAAAAGAGGCACAAGTAGTAGAATGCATACAACAACCTTCTCAGAAAGTTGAGGATCAAACTACAGGATCTATAGAAACTGAGACTACAAAAGAAGATCCCTCACAATAGGAGACTCCAAGCAAGAGTGATAGAGGGAAAGAGGTAGTTGAACACATCCCTTCATCATCCAAAGTCAAGGTTATAGAAAGACATATCCCAAGATGGTTTCAAAAAGAGATAATGAGGAGTGCCAAGCATCAATTCCTTGCTTAAGAGGATGATATTTGTGACATTGCAAAGATTTTGAACAAGCTTGACTCTCCACTACATGATGCAATGCCATTTGCATTTATTACTACCACCCAAAATTAGGACTTATTTGCACAAGTGGCTCACCCTCCAAAAGGTACAGATGAAGAAGCTTTTAGCCTTCAAGACTATGAACTGAAGGATATCATGTGAGGGAAGCCTACATGGGATACTTCTTGATAGATGATGACTATGGGAGTCAAGGAGGTTCTCAGCCATATGGAACAGGATGAGATTGAAATCAAAACACTTCGAAGGCAAGTTGAGATCTTAAAAGGATATTTAACTAAAGTTATTGGTCCTCTTGATTCTAAACACCCTGAGGAGACTTTGAATACCATTCTTAGAGAAGGGGAAGGTGTACGGCTCTGTCCATTTTTGAGAGCTTGTTCAGATTGGTGAGATAGCCTTGAGGATAGAGGTGTTACTATAATCACAGGAAGTCTAAAGTTATTGCATGCTACACAAGAAAATGTTGACAAGATCATGGCAATTTTGAGGTAGGACTTCAGTATTATGGATGAGGTATGGGTATGGAGCAAGGATTTACAAACTCTACAAGCCATAAAGGAGAAAAGGTACCACATTCTAATTGATGTATATACTAGAGAAGAGTTAGACATGATAGATGATTGGATAGAAAAGATTGCAAATGGAAATAAAGTGATGGAAACATTGCATGATGAGATACATAGGCTCAAGGACCAAGCTTGAGAGAAAATTTTGGAAGTAGAAAAGTTGTACAGTGATGCATGCTTGGAAATTTTTGAAGATGAAGAATGAGAGAAGCTTTTACTAGTTGAGGTAGTTGTGGAGAATTTTAGAAAGATTTTAGAGGAAGCATCCAGTGTTGAAGACATCAGACAAGCCTTCAGGACAGAGGAAGCATTGTTAGAGTTGGACACCAAACTCAGAGATTTTGTAAAAACTCAAATTGAAGTGGACAACTACAAATAGAAGGTCAAAGACAAGTATGAGGCTTTGGATCTTCTTGATGCTACTAAGATTATTGAGATTATAGAGAAATTCAAGGGCAAACATCCAAACATATCTTTAGGATAAAGATGAGAAAAACCCAGATGCCAGAATTTCAATTTTGACACTTAGTAAAATTTTGAGATTTTTTACCCAGTCAAGGTCCGTAGCTTCATAGCTCCATAGGTTTGTAGATCTGTAGCTCCGTAGGTTTGCAATTCAAAGGTGCATCAATAATTGACTGCTAGTTTAACTCTAACACATGCCTAGTGATTGGCCAGCTTCTATTTTTAGTGTCTTTATGCACTTCTAGTTCGACTGATTGCTTCCTCTTAATTTCTCTCTCATGCTTTCATTTTTTTTGACATGTAAAGTGCTCATACATCCAATTAATGAATAAAATATGAATGGAGTCCCTCTAAGCACTAGTTAGATTGTTAGTTTGTATATATTTAGTTTGTTTTAATATTTTAAAAGCATTTTATTGCATCAAGATATCTTCACTCTCAACACAAATTGAGAAGACACTTTCTTATAAATACCCCATTGTAAAATGTAACAAGGGCCACTGTTATTATGCAATAAAGTTATTCTTATGGTGCTAGCATTTGGAGTGTAGTTATTGTTGCCTGAATGTGTCATTGTTTTGTGGATTTTATTCATGAGATTGTGATTGAGCCAAAGGTTTATTGCGTTGTTTATGGTTGTGCAATCTTTTAGTTCTGGTGTTTTTTATAAATATATGAATTTTGTTGACATAACAAGCTTGAGAAGAGATCACCTGATTGTGCCTACATAGCTTTTTGTCTAGCATGAGTGCACTCTTCGTGACCTTGCAATTTGATGAAGAGTGAAACATCATTCAATTTGTTGAAGATTCTCACTGATGATTGCATCAATGGATTCTAGGAAGCATTGCTCCTATGTTCATTTGTTTTCTACTGATTTCTTTGAAGGTTTAACTCGCAACGTGTTGTGTTCTGTAGCTTATGTCCATTTAGGAATTTCAATTTAAAGTCATTTGATTTCATGTTATTTTCTTTTAGTTTCATTATTTGCTTTGCTAACCCCCTTGTTAGAGTAAGATCTCATACTAGCTGCATTGTTAGAATTGCATTCATTGCAAAAATAGAAAATACAAAAATATTGTTCTTTTGGTGTGATATTTTGAGACAACAAATAGATTTTACTTCGATTCCAAGATAAAAGAGTTTTTAAAACTAGCAAATTAGGCCTCCTCATGAACATTCACATTTATCTTCTACTGAGTGGATTTTGGTACATCGCAAAACAAATATTGAACCTTGGAGTGGATCCTTAAAAAGATTTACTTTTCAAGAGAGGAATTACACTATGGATTCCTGTCGTTGACCTCGTGCAAAATGAATGCCCAAAAATTACCTTCAAATGTTTCTCTACAAGCACCAACAATCTGATACCAATTGTTATAATGGTTTAGAATAATTAAGAGGTGGGGTGAATTGGTTATTCTCAGGTCCATATGTACCAATTGAAATTTTAATCACTTCAAATACTTTAGATATAAACATTTACTAGCTCAATCTATATAGAAAATAATTAGTAACATAAACTTGTAGTCCATTCTCATAATAGTAACAAACTTGTAGAATATAAAACATTAAAAATAAAAAATCTCAGCTAACATCTACACAAGTATGACACTAAGATTTAACATGGAAACTTAATTTGAGAAAAACCACCAGTAACATGTCACCAATTTTTCACTCTTCTAAAGTGAGCTCTATTAGGATCCAACCCTATTAAAGGCTACAAAATACATTGTTAAATTTGACCTTGTTAATGGATTTAATCACCCTATTTGTGTTGTAATTACAAGTGGGAAAGAATAAAATTTGAAGCGGGGGGGGGGGGGGGGGGGCGGGGGGGTGAATCAATAGTTTAACCTTGGACCCATAAAACTTTCACCATTCATTTATCATATGCATTCAATATGTAAATTGAAATAACATGTAAAGCATATGCATCTAATTCATGTAACATATAATCAATCACACACATAACACCAAATATGATTACCCAAAAACCCTCCAAGTGAGAAGGTAAAACTAGGGTGGGGATGACACCCGTAAATCTTCTCTAATATAGTGATAAAGTGTATCCAATTAAAGTTACAATGATTTGACCATGAATTATGGTATTCCCTATGAAAGGCCTACCCTATTAAAGGCTTACAAAGATTGTTAGGTCTCACCTTGTTAGAGGATTTCAACACCCTATTAGAAGTGTGCCTTGTTAGAGGATTTCAACTTACAACTAAGTAACCACCCTATTAAAGGATTTCATACAACCTATTAGGACTACTCTACTTAAGATATTTGACTAAAATTAGCTATTAAAATGTCTCAGCATAGATCCTATGATTGACACTTGCTTTCTTGATAATAGATCACCTCTACATAATGTGCAATTGATCCTTCATGATTAGATGTCTCAATGTTGTATCATTTTCTCTATCCTTTGTTCTTCTCTAACTAATATTACAATTCACTCTTATTTCTAAGTCACCTTAAATGCTTTGTAAACTATCTTGTTTATTTCACCAATTCAATTACCTACCCATTAAGAGTTTAGGGCTTCTTCCTCCTTAATAAGACTTAGGTGGCTTAGGGTTAAGTATGAATCTACAGCTGAGATTCATCCATCTTACTACTTAAACCTTCCCATTTTCTAATTGGTTGCATGTAATTGCATAGGGAGTCCAAATATAGATTTGAGCTTATCTCCAAAATATTGTATTATATCCTTAAGTCAGCTTTAAAATGGTTTACACAGTTGTTTGTGCCCCAACAAGTATGTCAAAATTGTATCACTTGGCATATAAAGTTACTGATGTTCAACATGCACTATATTTCTACTTTTGAATTGACACCTGTACAACTTGGCATCCACTATTTACTCAACTCTTGAATCACTCTACATGGTCTATCTTCTTAGCACTTGAGTGACTCAATACATGAGTGACTCAGCACTCTTTGCAACTTGGCATGGTCTAATATTTACATGTTGTGCTTGACATGTCTTACTAGTTTAGCATGAACTGAGTAACCGGCTTAAGTGTGTTGACACTCACTTGTCAAAACCAATTTGAGATCAAAAATCTCCCCCTTTGATATTAGTGTTAAGGAAAACACTTAAATATACAATATTATACTTAACTTCTCAAGCACAACATATCCATGACTCAGCTTATATACAAAACTTAAAATTTCAAAATTCTACAATAACCTATATTCCTCAAAATTGATAACTCCTTCTGAGTTAATGTGTTTATTTTGTATCCAAAATCTATGCTCCTTTCTAACTTCAATGCACTATTTCTAATACTCTTTCATCTGATATGCTCTATGCTAGCTGATATCTATATCTGTTTACCGCTTTCCTCAAAAGTGTGTCTCCAAAAATGTATATGTATATCACTCCAATGATATAACTTTACTACTATGATCCCTCTTTGTTATTTCTTCATTTTTTTATTGTCTTCTTCCCCTTTTTTCATACTCCCCCATGGTATATTTCTTCCTTTCTTTATCATCCGCAATGTCCAATGTTATTTATTCTCCCCCTTTTTGACACTTATATCAAATGGGTTATACACTTATAATGTGTTTGTCCAAAAAGAATTTATGGACTTCCATTATGATTTTAAGAGTTACATCCTAGTTGTGGTTAGAAATAGATAAGACTAAGGGGGGGTGTGGTGAATCACTATTTTCAATCTTTTTTCCCACAACTAAATATTATTAATTACTTTAATACATGCATAAGGAAGTAAACCAACAATGCTGAACAATATAAACAACCATACATAAAGAGAGCTCATAACACCATTTTTTTTAACTAGGGAAATCCTAGCCAAGGGGAAACCCCAGTGGGGATGAAACCCACAAGATGATTCACTATATAAATGATCTAGTTAAGGATATTGACCTTGTTAGGAGTCTATAGAGAATGTATAGTGTCTCAAGTCTTTATTAGGAAACTAGGCCTTGTTAGAAGCCTCAACCCTATTAGGAGTTGCTTCAACCCTATTAGTACTTGGTAGATCATATACAAGTGTGTGCAAGAAGAGCCACTACCTTGACATTCAACTAAACAATTGATTTATTCAAGAGAATAAATATACATACAACACTGGATCACGTATTGTACTTCACAATTTCTTTAATTGTCAATTCTTCATACGAGGGGTAACTGTGCATTTATCAATGTGCATCATATCTTGCATCACATAACATTACTTTGCATCACATAATATCTCATTGCATTCACATTTAACTTTGCAATTGAAGTTCTTTACTTATATCAAACATATTAATAAATTCTTCCTTGGTCAGCTCACATATCATCCTTAGAGTTGGCTCCTCAAGATTTAGTAATCAAAACAATTCTATAGGTTGTACAAGTCAATTTGTTGACATGCTCTATTCTGCACTGGCATCAATATTTCCTTCATAACATGAACTAGGTTACTTGTATGGACATGTGCACTATTATACATTATCAAGATGACATCATGCATCTAGGGTTAACTATGCAAGAGAATATTCCAAGGGCATATTCTACTATCAACAAATCTTGTCATGTTGTTGTAACACTATCCAATACTTAGACAATTTTCCTTCACAAATTATCATAACTAAATTGCAAAACATATGTTACCATAAATGACAACCACATATCTCACCTAATTTGATTGATTGGTCATATTGCCAATAGTTGTCACATTCAACATCCATTGACTTGATTTAGATTGTAAGCTCGACATCAACTAGTATTCCACTCAACACACACAAGAAAGATTTCATGCTTGGAAACAACATGAAAATCTCAAAGATTTAACTTGAAATTTTCAGCAATATCTTGCATCTTTATTCATGCTAATGTATTCTTTTTAGTTTTATCTTCTTTTGGAATTGATGTATGATATAACACTTGAATATCCATCCCACATACCTCTTGATTTCTTAGTTTGATGAGGTGTGATCACCTAACCCATTGAGTGAAGTGATCTCTTCTCCATTTGATGTGTTGCAATAATATTTCTTTTTCCATGTCTTGTTCATCTCATCTCTAATGTGTTCAACATCTACCTTGCCTTTACCTTTATCGAATTCACAACTTGGTGGCTTTGACCTAGTTGGACAATGCTTACTGATGTGACCAATCTTCAAATAGCTAAAACATGTGGTTTTACTCAACCACCTTTTGTAATTACCACTGAAGTGTGTCCTAATACAATTTTCAGGAACATGTCCATATTCTTGAAAATATTGACAACTATATCTTGTATTATAATCTCAATTATAAAGGTTCCCATAGCTTCTTACCTTTTCTTTCTTGTTTGATGACCACATGGATTTGGATCTACATTCAAAGGCTTTATGTCCATACTTCTAATAGTTGTAGAAATATCCTTCAAATCTCTATTTATGCATAGTCACGGTTCTACATTAATGTGCATGATGACCTTACTTGTTGCACTTATAAAAATGAGTTATGTTCTTATGCTTGATATTCTAATTTGTATTCTTGCTCCTACACACATTAGCAGTATGTGCTTTCTTACCATAATTGTGACAAGTTTATAGTTCTTACCTTTGTTGTTCCTTTCTTTAGCACTTTTTTATGACTCTCCTTCTTCAGTGCTTGTGTATCCAAATCCAAATGTATCACTGTTAGATCTAGGGGATCTGAATAATTGCTCAAAGTATTTGATGGCTTCATTTGGTTTGTTAAAACTTTTAGAATATTACTTTTCTCTCTTTAGGTCATTTTGTAGTTGTTCGTTCTTCAACTTCAATGTAGTTATCTCAATGTCCTTGACATTCAGTTCATAGTTGGCATTCATCATTTGACCTAGAGTATCCAATTGCATGTTGGAAATCTTGGTTAGTTTTATTGACTTCCCTTCCAATCTATTTTCCAAAATTCTTTTGTCTTCTTCAACCATGGATTTGTCTTTATGGCTTTCTTCTTTTGTCCAACCACCTCACATGCTAGTATGGCTTGTGATTCTTGGTCTAACTTGAGATTTTTGATTTCCTCAACTTGGATTCTATTCATTTCCATTAAATCTACAATGGTTACATCAAATTCATTTGAGTCATCATCTAAAAATAGCTTGGTAGTGGCTATCTCTTTGTATTGTGTGTCATTCTTCACAATATCATTTTCTTTCCTTCTCTTCAAGGAACTCTTCAAAGCATCTCTAGCTTCATTTAGTTGATGTAGTATAAGATGTATTTCAATCTCTTGATTCTCAATAATCTTTCCTAACTTGTAGACATTCATTTCAAGATCTTTCCTCAAAGCTACAAAGCCTCTCTTTTAGAGAACAAGGCTTTGATACCAATTGTTGGAATTAAAAGTGGAAAGGAATAAACTTTTGAGAGAGGGGGGAGGGGGGTGAATTAGTAGTTTAACTTTGGACCCATAAAAATTTCACTATTCACTCATCATATGCATTCAATATGTAAACTTAAATAACATGTAAAGCATATGCATCTAAATCATGTAAACATATAATCAATCACACACAAACACCTGATATGATTACCAAAAAATCCTCCAAGTGAAAAGGTAAAACTGGGATGGGGATGACACCCACAAATCTTCACTGCTACAGTAATAAAGTGTATCTAATTAAGGTTACAATAATTCAACAATGAATCATGGTCTACCCTATGAAAGGCTTGCCCTATTAAATTCTTACAAAGACTGTTAAGTCTCACCTTTTAGAAGATTTTAACACCCTATTATAAGTGTGCCTTGTTAGAGGACTTCAACTTACAACTAAGTAAGAACCATGTTAAAGGATTTCATATAGCGTATTAGGACTACTTTGCTTAAGTGATTTGACTGAAATCACCTATTCAAATGTCTTGTCATAGATCTTGTGATTGGAAATTGTTTACCTAATAACATATCACCTCTACACATATCCAATTGATCCTTCACAATTAGATGTCTCAATGTTGTATCATTTTCTCTATCCTTTGTTCTTATCTAACTAATTCTGCAATTCACTCATACTTCTAAGTCACCTTGAATGCTCTACAATCTATCTTGTTCACTTCACCAACTCAATTACCTCCCATAAAGAGTTTAGGGCTTCATCCTCCTTAAGAAGACTTAGGTGGCTTAGGGTTAGGTATGAATCTATGACTAAGATTCATCCATTTTGCTACTTAAACCTTCCCATTTTCTGATTGGCTACATGTAATTGCATAGGGAATCCAAATATATATTTGACCTTATCTCCAAAATATCGTATTCTATCCTTAAGTTGGCTTTAAAATGGTTTACATAGTTTTTTGTGCCATTACAAACAAGTATGTCAAAATTGTGTCACTCAACATATGAAGTCACTAATGCTCAACATGCATTGTATTTTTGCTTTTGACTTGGCACATACACTACTCGGCATCCACTATTTACTTGGCTCTTGAATCACTCGGCATGGTCTAATATTTACATGTTGTTCTCGTCACGTATTACTAGTTCAACATGAACTAAGTATATGGCTTAAGTGTGCTGACACTCACTTGTCAAAACCAATCTAAGATCAATAGTTTGGATTGGCCTTATTGGAGGGCTTAAGAACATTCCATTAGAATGCCACCTTTATTAAAGGATTTATATATGATTGTTAGGCCAACCTTGGTTAAATGATTTCTATACTAATACAATAGTTAGAAATAACACCAAGTTTTTCTAACAAATATAACTCACTTTACCAATACAGATGATTATTTGGTCGAATAGTTGACTTATTGACTAGACTCCATTAACATCTCAATCAATGATTTTCTTGGAAACCCTTTTAGCAACCACTCTTCACCTCAACACTTCATTGTTCAACCTTCTACTCAAGTTTTTCAATCAAAAGAATCAATAACTACTCCAACCTTGTTAAGGTCTTTACTAACTCTGCTAAGCTCTACAAGTTTAGCCCTTGTACCTTCTTATATAGGTAATTCTTTCTTTTCCTTCTTAAACATCATTGTAGATCTTAGGGTTTCATCATATTTATCAAATCCTTCCATCATTTTTTCTTCTCTTTTCTCTTCTAGAAACCTCTCCAAAATTCTCCTTGAATTCAAGAATAAAAATGCTCAAACATGGTTTTCCTTGAATTAAATTTTCTAGGGGCATCCATCTTTATCTTTAATACACTTTCCATATTCCAATAATTCAATTATGTCAGCTAGAAATCAAGATTTTCTCCTACTGTGTCACATGTTTTTTATTAGATAAACAAGTTTTACAGGGAACCTAAAACCTGAAAGTTAGTACATAAGAAGGTTGATAATAAGCATGATAGCCCAGCCAAAGGAAAAAGTACTAAGAAAAGACTAGGAAAATGAAACAGACAAAGCCACGGTCAAAAGCCAGCACAAAAAGCCAAAAGACAGCGAAGAACAAAGCAAGAGTTATTCTTCGTTCTTTCGCTATAGATCTTGCATCACCTAAGTAGCCTCAAATGCCTATTGATTCTCCTTTGTTTCCATCTATTGCCCTCTTTGATTCCCCTGGTCCTGTGCAGGAGTGGAGTTGTCCTTTGCAGGGTCATCCTCTGTTCTGGCCTCGTCTCTGTCATTTCCGTCCTCATCCTCATGCGTTTCTCTATCTTTCATCCAGCCCATGAGAGAGATGATGTTTTTGTTGATGGAGCTTAACAAGGAAAACATCTGGTTGGTAAGGTTGTGATTGTAGTTTTCCAGATTGTGTATCCTCTATTTTGCCAGAGTGAGCCTATCAGCTGAATCTATCCTCCTATTGGCATCCATTCCTTCCCTTGTAGCCTCAATGTGTTTCACCTAGTCTTTAACCTCCTCAAGCTCATCAAAGAGCCATTTGTATGATCTAAAATTATCAATCATGCTATTGTGAGCATTATTTAAGAGATTCATCCCTATCTCCCTGGCTCTGTCCAAAATAGCCACAATCGCTAAATCAATTCATTCTTCCAGCTGCTACTCTTCTTGATTATCCACTAGGATTTGGGGATTCATAGCCTCCCTAAATATTCCCATTTTGGTGGTCTTGACATTTAAATTAATCCATGCTTTCCACTTCCCCTTTCGCATACCCAGCTTTCTCCTCTTTCTGATCCTCAAGGTGGAGATGGATAGGAGAAAGGGGCAGTGCAGATGTCTCCTCATAATAAGAGTGCACATCCTCCAGGCTCTTCCTCTTGCACTTCTTCCTTCTAGTATCGACCTTTATTTCCTCCTACATCTCTTTCACCACCTCCTTAGACTTTAAATCCTCCTCATTGTCATTGCTTCCCTCCTTAGCCTTCTCATCCTGCTTCTGCCCGAGATCCCTAGGGCTTTTTCTACTTGTGGTTATGGGGGAGGGGGATTTTTTAATAGTCACAACTTTCCCTAAGGAGGAGACTCTACCTTTCTTATAACTAAGGCTCTGAATGTCATCTAAGTCAGAGGAGTAACTAGAACTTCTAGACTCCACAGTCTCAGTCTGAGGGGGGGCATTACTAATTGTCTGGGCTTTGAAGTGCTCATGGATAAGAAGCAACAGCTCTTCATGTAGAGTTGGGTTTGCAATGGGCTTCTTTTTGAAGCTGTCCATCACCTTACTCATAGAGGTTAACAGATAAAAAGGAAAAGAAATTTTGGCTTTCTTCTAAAAATAATTTAAAATAAAAAAGTGGTGGGTGTGGGCTCTATCAAACCTTGGGTCCAAAGTGATATATTCAATAGCAGCTTTTAGCACATACCTCCACCATTTCTTCATGGAGTCGAGGATATAGTAGGTGTTGAGCTTTTTTAACACCTTCAATTCCTTCTCACTCTCCACAAAATCCCTTACCGCATTGGCTGAGAGCTTCTTATCCTTGAAGAATTTGAAACCCTCGATAGGGATCTCGATGATAGTTGTGATTACCTCCTTTGTTATCCGAAAGTTGATGCCATTCACCTTAACCCTAGCTTCTTTCCATGACCCCAACATACTGCTAGTCACCTCCTGATCATAATCATGCAACTTCATGAGATACTTGGTTACCCCACCCTATTCCATCTTTTCCCAAACTTTTGATCTACTTCTCCATTTCTCAAAGTCCCCCGCCAGCTCCTTTCTGCATCTCTCGCCCACCATCTCCTCACTCTGCGCACCCACCTTACTCATAAACTCTTCACTCTGAGATTGGAAAGGATCACCAATATTAAGAAAGGAGTAGAGAAAAATAACTCTTTTGTTGCCCCTAAAATGAATGCAATGAAGAACCCACAAAGTATGGCAATTAATCAACGTAGGATATCTGCATTTACGAATTCCCTTTTTTCTATTATGAAAAGTACCCATATATCTTAACCCTTTCATATTCATAATTAAATCTTAATATCCTCTATACTTCCTTGTATTTTATCCAAGTCGGTCAGACACTTGATGTCTTTCGAAAAAGAATTTTCGAGAAGCCATGTCATTTTTTGGTCTGTGCCGACCCCTATATTTGCCAACTTGTCGGCAACTGGGTTTGCTTCCCAAAAAGTATGGGTGACATGGAATTTTTTGAATTTGGCAAGTCTCTCTCTCATCTCATTGATAAGATTTGCAATCATCCAAGAAGGATACAAATTACCATTAATGAAATTAATAATGTTACTCGAGTCTCCCTCCAACCATAAATTGGTGACCCCAATTTCAAAAGCCAGCTGGACTGCATTGCACGCGACATTGGCTTCTGCAAAATGATTTGTTTGGAAACCCAATGGAAGAGATAAAGCTACAATACTATCTCCATTTTCATTTCTAACCACACCTCTACTACCCAAGGATCTAGGGTTGCCCTTGGAGGCTCTGTCGAAGTTGGCTTTATGCCAGCCTTTAGGGGGGAGGTGCCACTTGGCTTCCTATATTTTTCTCATTTTGTCTTTTACCTTCTCCTTCTTCCTACCTCCTATCTCAAAAGCTCCCCCCTTTCTCATGGAAACATTTTCCTTTATGTTACTAAAGATCTTCCTTCCAATAACTAGAGCTAGCTCCTCCCTGTCTCTAAAAATTTGGTTATTTCTCTCCTTCCATATGCTCCAACAAAAATGGGGCAGAAGCCAGGAGCTGATTTCCTTCAAGGCAGTCCCATTGAACATACCTTGCCATTGGCAAAAGTCTAGGAGGTTGGAAGGAATGCACCAGCTATGGTCAAGGTCCTAGGCGAGGAAGTCCTAGAATGTTCTCGAGTAAGAGCAAAGAAAAAACAAATGATCTTGTCTCTGACTCATCTTTGCATAAAACACATCTGCTAGGCATGATATGACCTCTTTTAATGAGATTTTCTTGGGTGAGATTTTTGTCCTGAAGTGCCAACCAAAAAAACATGTCGACTTTTGGCATTAGGCCTAGGAGCTATGACCTCGACCAAGGGGGGGATGCATTTGTACTCCATAAAGCAGAGTACCCAGAGGCAATTGAATAGAGGCCATTGGAATTATCCCTCCAAACTAGTTCATCCTTGTTGGTGCTGAGGGATAAGGAATTGAGCATGATCATAATAGGTTTGAGTTCCTCTGAGATGATAGAAAGGTCCTTCCATCCCTAATCAGTCATGTAGTTACTGACTTTGTGCCCAAAAAGGTTGATGCAATCATTAGCCCAAACACCATAGGTGTGGTTATTAATGAGTGGGCCCTGAGAAAGCCAGCTGTTCGACCAAAAAAGAATGTTCTCCCCATTTCCCAGCTTCCAAGAGACCTTAGAGTTAGCTAAATCTCTGGCTTTTAAGAAGCCATTCCAAACAACTAAGCCTCTAGGTAAATCCTCACTAAAAAGAGTGAACTGAAAAGAGGGCCTTTTTATATACTTGTTCACCATAGTGTCTCTCCATTCCCCCGTGCTACTAAAGATGCACCATATTTTCTATGCCAGGAGGGCTTTATTGATATGAGTGAGCTTCTTGATCCCCAGACCCCCGTTCTTTTTAGGGAGACAAACTTTGTCCCAAGCAATAAGGGGGTATCTATTATTCCTATCAGTTCCCATCCATAAAAAATCCCTTTGGATTTTCTCCATTCTCTTGGCATATTTACCAGGTATGGTGAAAAGGCTTAGGGCATATATAGGTAGGTTTTGAGGGATGGATTTAACCAGTTGACATTTTTCAACTTGGTTGAGAGAGGTTCCTTCCTAGCTAGACAACTTCTTACTAAACCTATCCAAGATGCCATTCCAAAAGGAATCAGAAGGGGTCGTGCCCAAGGGGAGACCAAGGTAGGAAGAAGGAAGGTTCCCCACCTAACAACCCAAGATTTTGGAGATTCTTTGTTGTCTTCCCTCCAGAGTGTTGATAAAGAAAATAGAGCTTTTGTCCCAATTTATAAGCTGCTCTGACCCTCTAGAATAGATATCCAAAGTGTCTTTCAAAGCCTTGGATTCCTTGAATAAAGCCTCTCCTCCCATAATGGTATCATCAACAAATTTTTGATGTGTGGAGGGAGTGCATTTGGAAGAAGGTTTAAAGCCTTTGATCCTCCCATCTTTCTTTTTCTTCTCCATGAGTCTGCCAATATATTCTACTAGGATGATGAAAAGAATCGGTGATAGAGGATCTCCCTAAAAAAGGCCTCTAGTGGGTTTGAAGAAATTAGAAGGGGATCCATTCACTAAAATAGCTAGCGAGGGGGTGGTGACTAGCTAGGAAATTAGCTTGCAAGATTTGACATCAAATCCAAAAGCCTTCAACACCAACTCCAAAAAGGACCAATCCACCTAGTCGTAAGCTTTAGACATGTCAAGTTTGAGTAACATCCCTTCTCTCTTACCAGCTTCCATAGAGTGAATCACTTCATGCACCATGATAATCAAATCTAAAATCTATCTGCCTGGGATAAAACTAGATTATTGTTGAGAGATGATCAGGGGGAGGAGCTTAAGTAGCCTCAAAGTAAGCACCTTCGAGTTGATCTTATAAAATGAGTTGCATAAGTTGATGGGTCTGAACTTATCCAGAGTGTCAGCCCCTGGCACTTTGGGAATAAGAACTAAGAAAGTGGAGTTGATTTCCTTCAGGATGCATCTAGCTCCAAAGAACTCCTAAACTGCCTTAACAACATCCTTCATAATGACAGGCTAGTACATTTAGAAAAAGAAGGTAGGAAAACCATTAGGTCTAGGTGACTTATCTGTCAGAAGAGAAAAAAGAGCTTCTCTCACTTTAGAATCAGAAGGAATGGCCCAGATCATATTATTATGGTACGATTGGAGGATATGAGGGATACAAGAGACAATATCGTCCTGGTCCACCTTAGAGAGAAAAGGATCCCAAGAAAGAAGGGAGGAGAAGAAAGAGATAGCTTCAAGTGAAATATCATCTTCCTTAGTCAACACACCCTAGTCTTTTTTTAGGCTAGAAATCTTGTTGTTAGCTCTATGTTTAAGTGTGGATAAATGGAAGAACTTTGTGTTCTGGTCTCCTTCCTTGAGCTAGTTGATTCTAGATCTCTACCTCCAGAACTTTTCCTCTTTACTAATGATGTCATGTAAATTAGATAGGATGGATAGCTCTACATCTCTACTCAAGGAATCATACCCAATTTCCTAAATAGAGGCTTGGATGGAAGAGAGATTAGAAGAAAGATCCTCTTTCATAGAGAATAAATGACCAAAATCTGACTTATTCCATGCTTTTAACATCCTTTTAACATTACTGAGTTTCCTTTCTACCTTGGACATAGTAGTGCCTTCCACATCTATGCTCCACCAGCCCTTTAATCTCTCTAGAAATTCAGGGTGGGAGGTCCACATTTTCTCGAAATGGAAAGGAGGAGGTCTGCAGGGTCAAAAGGGACAATCGAGAGGGAAATGGGGGAGTGGTCGAACCCAATTCTAGGAAATAGAGCTAATTTGCAGGAAGAGGACTACATCCAATCAGGAGAAATGAGGGCTCTATCTAGTCTAACCTGAATACACTCCTTACCTAAGCATTTATTGGACCAAGTAAAGTTACCACCCATGAGGTCTAGATCCAAAAAGGACAAATCATTGATAAAGTTTGAAAGATCATGCTTGCTATCCTAGTCCTGAGGAAAACTACCCTTCTTCTCCTTATCTAGAAGAGGGGTATTGAAGTCTCCCATAATGATGCCTTTTTTCAAGTTGCTATTCTGAACCATCCCTACTATGCTGGAACAATAGGAATTTCTTTCTCTCTTGTTTTTGGGGGCATAAATGTTCAGCAAGAATCAAAATTCATTGGAATGAATATTGAACACTTTACAAAATAGAATGTTACCAGCATTGGAAACTGATTCTACCCTGAAAATATTTAACTTGTATAAAGTTAGCAGGCCCCCAGAGGCTCCATCAGAGTCTGCAGCCTCTCTGTTCATCATGTTATTGAACTCTATGTTTCTCAAAGAATCCTTTTTCATTTTTGTTTCTTGGATCATCAAAATATCTAGTCTCTGGTCTTTGATCAAATTCCTAATGATTTCTTGTTTATGGGTGCCATTTAGGCCCCTGATATTCCATGAGATGATCTTCATTTTTTACTCTTGGAAAAGTCCTTCAAGGTGCTTTAGCACCCATTCACCAAACATCTTCTAGTCTCTTCTTCTCTAGACTCCCTTTCTGATTTCCTACTTGCTTTGGTTGTAGAGCCCACATCTAGTTTGCAACTGCTCCTGGTCACTGCCGAAGAAGCCTTGGATGGATCTCTAATTTGATTCTTCCTTAGTATCTCTTCCTTCTTTGTGAACTTCAGGGATCTAGAAGCCTTATTAGCATTCCTTGCGGTGCTGTAAAGATCAACCCTTTGGCTTTGATCTTTCTCCTTATCCTCCTTATTTCCTATTTGGTTCGGTGCATCATTGGTGGAGACCAAGTTTTCCCTTGCATCCTGGAAGATGATAATTTCCCTATTATCTCTTTCCTTAATGTCCTCCATGGAGCCCAGAACCAGCTGCTCCTCTTTGGGGGGAAGGTCGAAACCATCCTCTTGAAGACCATTCTATGAGACACCCTTAACTTCCTGTTCTCCAGGCTTGAGGGTCCTTTCCTTGACCTGATCATCCACTAATAGCTGAGGTTCGATTAAAGGTAGAGAGGAAATGGAAAACTCTTCTTCCTCACTAGTCTTTCCCTTAGGTTCTTGGTCTATCCTCTTTGGAGCTTCTGCTACAACCTGGGTCCCCAAAGATAGGTTCTTTTGGCCTTGAGCCATGGTCTTTTTTTTCTAAACTTTCTTCATTCTCTATTGAGAAGAAGAAGGGGGAATCTACTTACTAGTCATCTTAGATTTCGGGCACTTAAATGCCTTATGACTAGTTTTTAGACAGTGAAAACACCCAAAAGGAACACTTTCAAAGTCCAGCTGTTGGATATGGGTACCAAGTTTGGACTTAAAAAAACCACTTCGGGCATATCCTCCCCTTCCCTTACTCCAACGCATATCCTCACATAAGTCAGCCTACTTTTCAAAGCAGTGATTGGGTCGATGGAGAGAAGCTCTTCGAAAGAGCTGGCCACTCCCTTGAAGACATCCTCATTCTAGAACTCCAATGGTAGCTTTGGGAGTCTAACCCATACCAAAGCTTGCTGAAGGAAAGATTCGTTTAATGTGTCACATGTTGTTTGTTAGCCAACATTGGGTTTTGACACTAGATCATGACTAAATTACTCAGTCACTACTAACTATTTGGTCCAACATACTTTTTGATACTCAATCAATATTGATGCTTGGTTGACACTATAATTTTTCTCAAATTATACTATCACTCATTTAACTTTATCATCACTCAGCATGAACTTCAAGTTCCTTAATATTCTTATGTTTTTCTCTATCAAGCCTATTCATTTTGTCTTTCATTAAATCACTTCTTCTATGCTTTAGTATAACTATCTCCTCATCTTATGTAATTATTAAACAATCATACTATCTTTTCAAAGTCCTAATAATTAAGTTCCCATTATAGTTCCTCATAACTCAACCTTTCCTCTAGGTCCTTTTGTCATGTCCTTCTTCCCAAATCCTCTTCATGAATCATCTTGATATGACACTCTACTCAAATAACAATTGTCTTACCAATAAGGTTTGACATCAATGACAACATAACAATTATCTCAACTGTAGTTTCCAACTCATTTCTTGCCTAATGATGATTTCAAAAACAAAATCTACCAACCCAAGGGTAGATATGATCATGTTGGAGAAGGAACAAGAGAAGGCTAAATTTTGAGCTCTTTTGTAGACTTCAGAATGGACTCTACTGATTACATAGAAAAAATTGAAAATGTAGTCGTAAACTAGAATCTTAGACTTCTCAATGTTTTAATTGGGTGATACACCATTTTTCAAGAATCAATGGTTGATGATTTTTTTGTAAATTCTAAATGTAAGTACTAAAAATCAATATGTAATGGTTGGAAGCATTTCATTTCTCTTCTAGAGGGAAACCACAAGCACTATTGACATTAGTACATATGTGTGTGTGTGTGTGCACTGATTAAACATAGATAGAGATAGATAGAACATAGAGATATGATATGTAAGAAAGTAATATGAGTATATATATGTAAACCCTTTTATACATTTTGGGTGTAATGTATTGTTCTTTTCAAGAATGGTTCTTTCAAAATAATTGAGCTATGTGTTTACTTTTTAATTTTAAATTTTGTTTGAGTATGTTAAAATTCTTGTAGGTTAACTTAGACTAATAAGAAGTTGCTATAAAGTGTTGTATGGTTTCTCCTTATTTAATTGGTTTCATTGAAGGAGTTAAAGAAAATTTGACAAGTTGACCCTACAGATTTTGTTGGAGTTGAGGAAAGCCAACTCCGAAGATGCCAAGATCACCTGCATGCGAACCTGTCAAAGAGAAGCCATAGAAGGGGAGGAGCATGGAGCACAGGAAAAACCCTAAACGGACATGAGAGCCAAAAATGCAAACACAATAAGAAATGTATTTACAATAAGAAAATGGCTTGATATTACAATGAGAGAGAGCCCGAATATAAAGAGCTCATGGAAGCTTGTAGAACAAGCTAGAAGATAAGTGTGACAACTAGAAGGGAACAAACTCCCGTGTTGTCACAACATGCATTAAATATGAAATATTAAATAAATGCATGACCTAAGTAAACTTAAGCAATAGAGTAAATAATAAATAATTAATTATTTACTCTAACACCCCCCCTTAAGTGCAACTTAGGGAAATGCCTTAAGCTCACAAAGCTAAGATGAATACATAATGGGTCCCGGCAACGAGGCCATTTTAGGTACCCAAGTACAATGCAAGAAGAAATGAAACCTCTGTAAACGGGGAAAGAGAGAAAACCACATGGGAAAAACCCTCCCCTAAAAAGAGGTAAGAACCCAGTGAAGAGCTGAAGAAGTCTCCAACTAGGGAAATTGTCCCCTAAAACAAGAACAATGAATGATCATGAAGAAGCAGCATCACTGAAGCATGAAGAAGTCGCAAATCTGTCAAACTACTGTTCTGAAGAAACCTCCATGGAAGAAGAAGGCACGAGCCGAGCATGTCTATATGGTAGATGATCCATCTCACCGAAATGCATAGGTAGCCAGCCACTGCAATCGCCTTGTATGTAGGATCAACCACTGAATACATAGTTCACACTATCGAACCATCAAACCATGGATGCATTAGAACACAGCATAACCCCCCCTTAATGCAGACGAGGTGTGATGACAGGCAACTGAGAAGGTGAGCCAAATTTTTTGCAAACGAACCAAGAACGAGGAGAGAGGAAAAGAAGTACAGACACTGATAAAGTCATGATCTAACTGACTCTGCATGGGCTAATCTCATGGAAGGGACACTCACTTGACAAAGGGAGAATGCCTAAAACAGCAAACAAATAATCCCCCCCATGGTGCTTTATGAAAATAGTGCAAGTACACCTGACTCAAAACAACGTTCATGACTCCCAGAATGTAAAGGTGACAGTTTATCTCAGTGCGAAAAAGAAAAGTGCTTCAAAAGGATAGCTACAATGATCAGAACTAAAAAAGAGCTGCAACAAAAGAAAGTACAACTGAAAAGAAAGCAAACCATGCCAGGAAAACGATCCTCGGGCCTAAAACACTCAAAATATCCACCATAGAGCAAAAATGCCAAAACTATGATAGAAAGAGAAGAGGCCAAAAGTGAGGAAAAAAGACAATAGTTCTGAAAAGTACACAGAACCAGCTTTCCAGAAATATAAAGTTTTCCAAAAATAGACATGGGACGCAAAAGATATGCATGCCGGAGTCAAAAATAGGACTTCGGAATTCAATAGAAAAAACAGGCAATAAAAAAGCATCAAAACCTAAAAATACCTACACCAAAATCTCCATCTTGGAACCAGCTTTCCGGTGCTTCTTTCGGATTGGAAAAATACCTCCGTATGCAAAAGTTATGGCCAAAAAACCAAAGGTAGGTCCAAAAGCAATCGGGAGAGGTGCATGCAAGGGCTGATGCAGCGCTGACGTCAGCAAGTCACGCAATTAAATTTGACGGTTTGATGGCCGTCGCAGCAAAAAAAGTGCCACGTGGCATTGCCACGTGGCAGTGCTGACGTGGTAGGGGTGACGTGGCGGGTCCACGTGGCAAGGTGCCACGTGGCGCCCAAGCCACGTGTCACCCCCGCAGTGGCCTACTCGGCTGCTGTGTCAGCGGACCCTGCAGATGTGGCGTAGAGCGGGCGGAGGCGGCCGCAGGGGCGGCGGAACCGGCGGAGGTGGCCGCAGGGGTGGCGGAGGCAGAGGAGCCGCCGGCGGAGGGCGGCGGCTGGGAGGAGGCCGGGCAGCGGCGGAGCACGGGCGGCACTGCCTGCAGCGGCCGCTGCGGGCGACGCACAGGTGGCGCGGTGGTGGCGCGGCGGCGGCGCCTGAAAATGTATTTTTTTAAAAAAAAATCCGCGTTGCGTCCGTACGACCGTACGGCAGACTCCTAGAGGCCTCAAAAATTCGCCAAAATTGCCCTGTCTCCAAAAACGACAAGCTTTATATGAATCCTGACTGCAAACGGCCTTTCGGATCCAATGGTGATGTCCGTTTGGGCTGAAAGTGCTCTAGAAATTGCTGATCCCCTGATTTGAAGAAAAAATGCACAAACAAACTAGGGTTTGTGACTTCAAATCACGACTTCAAAATTTCTTCAACGAAGCAGCAGCAGGAAGGCTCTGATACCATGTTGGAGTTGAGGAAAGCCAACTCCGAAGACGCCAAGATCACCTGCATGCGAACCTGTCAAAGAGAAGCCATAGAAGGGGAGTAGCATGGAGCACGGGAAAAACCCTAAACGGACATGAGAGCCAAAAATGCAAACACAATAAGAAATGTATTTACAATAAGAAAATTGCTTGATATTACAATGAGAGAGAGCCCGAATATAAAGAGCTCATGGAAGCTTGTAGAACAAGCTAGAAGATAAGTGTGACAACTAGAAGGGAACAAACTCCCGTGTTGTCACAACATGCATTAAATATGAAATATTAAATAAATGCATGACCTAAGTAAACTTAAGCAATAGAGTAAATAATAAATAATTAATTATTTACTCTAACAGATTTAACATATCTATATTAATAGAACCAAGTAATTGATGATTCATAAAAGGTTTGAATCATCTTGTGAAAGAAAACCAAATTTTAGGTGGAACTAACTCAATTCCCAAAATAGAATATGGGACCAGTCTTATTTACAGAGCATGAAAAAGAATCTGATAGTAGCTATTAGTAGCATGAGTTTTTATTTTTAAAATAAGAATCTTTTAATTAGGGAACTATTAGGGTTATAATATGGGTACCCACTTAGTTACATTGGACCTAAAGAGAATTGATTTTTGACTCTTCAAAGTTTTTAACCAATTCTTTTTCTTAAATTAGGTATTTGGGATATTGATCTTTTAAGAGTTCCTCTCTAAATTGTAGTTTTTGACTGAATAGATTAGTGACTCTACTATCGAGGATTTGTGTTTCAAAGTTGTAAATTCCTTTTTCTAATGTGGTGAATCTATTTTAAAAGGAAATCATATCAATCAAACTATATATAGTGGTGAACTTTAGTAGAATAGGGGTTTCCCAAATCCTATACCTTTCAATATTTGGGGTGCTCTTCCTAGATTTAGATGTATAGAGGAGGATGTAGAAGAATGTCATAAATTTTGAATACTTGATTGAGAATTTTGAAGTGGAATATTGATGAAGGGTTCTCCTTTTAATCACACAATTACATAATAGAAACAATAAAAATTTGTAAGAATAGAAAATGAGCTTCTTATTATCTTTAATAGTATGTAATTATAGATTCTATAAATAATATGCAAAACTACATTGGTGTTTTCTTTACAATTCTTTATAAGACAACATCGCCAATAATTGCCCTAAACTCCCTAGACAACCCTATGGTCCTTTCTTATCTAGGAAATTTCCCACTATCCAGGAAGGTTATAGAATTTAGCCCTAGTCCATGAGGCCAACCAACCTTAAAATTATTTTATTTTCATATTACTTACACTAGAGTTGGCTCAAAATAATGTCAAATTAAAATTTCAAGTAGAAAAGCTTCTGGAGGCCATTAATTTTTAATCATAGCTCTGATTGGCTATAATAACCACTTTTCCAACATAATAGCTCTTGGTCTACAATGATTTGACCCTGTAAGTACCATTAGTTGGGGTTCAACCTCATTTCAAAGCCTCTAATTCCTTCAAAACTGAGATAAAATTCTATACATGAGGGATAAAGATTCAGTAGGCTCAAGGGAGTTCATGGTATGCTCATGATAAGATTGAACCAATGAGCCAAGTTCCAATATACTACCTTGTGAAATTTTATTTAGACCATTAAGCTTCCTAACATCATTAATGGATTTCACATTAATATTTAGAGAACGTGACTCACCATACCTACTATATGTCTTTTCACCTACTTCAAACTAGGTTTCATATTTGTCTATAACATATGTACCCTTGTCAATCATCTACTCAAAAAGAGGATGCCACTCATATGCATTGAAATTTATTTCTACCTCATAAGGCATATCTAAAATATGGTTAAAGTCCAATAGTTACCCTTAGTTAGGATGTCTTTCACCTTCTACTATTTCAAGCTCAAAAATAAATTTAAACTAATCTAAGTTAGTTTGTAGTCATCAAACTGATTCAAGAATTCAAGTATAGTCATGTTAGCTTCTTCTATATATTAATTTTATTTTAGGATCTTTTTCTTGAATGTTTTTGTTTACAACCACAGGATTGGTCTATTAATCTGGGATATCACAATTTTTTTGTTGTTTACTTGTATTCACTTGTGGATTTTTCAATCTATCATCCATAAGGTGATGTGAGGCATCAAGAGGTATAGGATTTTGATTAAATACATCCTCATCTTCATTACTATCATCACTATAGATAGGTGATTCATCAAAGTTAGGTGTATTATTGTCTTCTACATGATAGAATCATTTTGTTTTAAAACCTTGACCAATTTAATCTTTAGGGCTCTTGAATTTCACATGGATTGGTTTAGCTAATAATTTTGCATTTTTCTATGAGACAATTTCCTTTATAATCCATTAATTTCATTAGTTCATATCCTTTACTATATGTTTGAGGAGAAATATCATGGTATTTTACTTCTCTTTATTTTATGTTCTCCCCTATAAAGCCATACAAGAACAACTTTCTGTTCATTCTCATCAATAAGGGATACAATTTATTGAACAAAAGTACCATCATGAATAACATATCTTGTGAAGTAGATGGTTTCATATCTTTAGAAGGTTTTCCATAATACCAAGGAGATGAGGGAAGAGATGTCAATGGAAGTATTGGTTTTAGATTATATTCTTCTATTCACATAAGTTTGATTTTAATACTCTTCTCAAAGTCTTCCATCATAGATCTAGAGTTTTCAACTGATTATTTTTAAAAATGTTCTTTGTTATGAAGAAAAAGGGTGTCAACAAACTTTTTTAGTGTGTTTTAGGCATATATAGTATCTATAGGAATACTAAGCTCAACTCCATTAGAGGAAATTAATTCATTGATGATGCATGGATAGTACAAATCTCATGTCATGGATCCACAATATCCTTAGAATATAATTTTAAGTTAAAGTAAGATCAAGAACTTGATAGATTACATCTCATTCCATAGGTCCTACCCTGATCAAAAATACCACTAACCCCTTATAAGATCTTTCTTCTTTATCATATTCTTTTATTGTTATTTTCTTTTGAGGATCAATAGAATGCCTCTCCAACTGTAGAAATAGTTTGAGATATTTTTGTAAGTGGACATTCAATCCATATAGTAAAATCACATGTCCAAGCCTATGACACTCTAGATAAAGGATTATGCTTGAGTTATAAAAATTAAAATATATAGCTTCTCTTTATAAAATTTTATTGTTTATTTAAAATCACAAATGTGTATGTTATTTTTTCAATAAGGTGAAAAAGATTAATTAAGGACTAGATTTTGAGTTAAAGAAGAAATGTTAACAATTAATTAAATTATTGCAATTAAATAAATAAAAAACTAATATTCATTAAGTAGTTAATTAATGTTAATTAGTGAGTGTTTAATTTCAAGAGTTGATTGCAAGTTATTTTTGAAAAGATGCCTCCCTTCATCTTACAATTGATCACATATAATTATTCATAATTTTAAGGAGGCAAGGGGGGAGGATTGGGCATAGATATATGAAGGTAGGAAGGTATGACAAACAAAACTTCAAATTCTTGGTGACTATAATGGATTTTGCAACAAGAAAATGGAAAAAAATGCATATGTAAGAAGATGTGAGGATGCACAATTTCCTATAAAAAGAATTCATGTTTCATCCTAGGAGAAAGGGTAGTGACCGATAATATTAGAGGGGAGAAATACTAAAAACAATTACATCCATGATGAGAAGTGAAACTTTCTTTGAATTCATTGGACCACAAGTAGAATTCATCATTCCCATATGCATCCATGTTACACTTTGGGCAACCAAGCATTCATGTTAGATGGTGTTGTGCTCAAGAAACTTCATGTCTTAGTGGGCCATAAGAAAATTGAAGAATTTTTCATTCCAAAATATAGTATCATTAAACGTGGCCTTGTGACACAATAGGTACACATATTTCACATTCTCATCATATAATCATCTAAGATTTGCATATTAATTTCTTTTATGTCATATTTATTAATATATGATAAGTCACTTTTGTAATTGTTTATAATATTTGTGATATAATTCATTTATTATTATTCCTTTGTTCATTTAATTAAATACATTGTCTCTTATACCTTTGCTAAAAAATTATACCTTAGGTAAAAGCACAAACCTATGTCACCCTTTTGTAAAGGAAAAGGCTAACAAAATTATAATTGTTCACCTTAACTGATATTCAACTAGTATTATTATTTAGAATTTGAAATGAAGTAAACTAATGAAATGTGTAGAAATGGATGAAGTTTACGATTATAATTTTCAATAATTATCTGGAATAAGAATTGATATGATTTCCTAATTTTTATAGGTGATTTTTTAGTTGTTGAAAAATGCTGAAAATTAGGGGCTTAGTTCCCACCACAAAACTATATGGAAATAAACTTATTTAGATTTGAACTTAGACTATGTTATAGATAACATATATAACTAAAACAACCAAAATTAAAAATTGGCTTTAGACCTAAATTTCTCTTTTATAATGATTCTAATTTCAACTCACCTAAAATTGATGGTTTTCATTTCCCACGACATTTTTAAAAACAAATCTATTCTAACTAGATGAAAAATTATGTATTCTAGAAGAGGACTATCTCCTCTAGAATGTCATATAATTTTTAAATTTTTTGATATGATTTAATATTTTTTTCTTTTTTAAAATCAACATTTTTTCGAGTGTTAAAAAATGTGCTTGTTGATTTTTTTAATTACAATATACTATATCTAATTAAAAACATAATAAAATATTTATGAGTATTCTTGACTTTGAGCACTATAAAATGGTGTTTATATGTTACTAAAAAACTATCATAAAAAATAGTAAGAGTTATTCAAATGTCATTATTTTGAAATAATTCTATTTCTTTAATAATTGGATACAAATTAGAATAAATCATACATTTAATAAACATTTCCAATTGGAAAAGTGTGAGACTATATATAACTTTTCTAGAATGAATTTATCTAGGTCATATGTTTGAACAAAATTGGTTTTTGGATACAAATACTCAAGTTCATTCTAATAAGTTAGCCTGAAAGGTGACACAACTTTGTACTTTTACCTAGAGGTTAGAATACAAATATTTAAATAAAATTTGATTTTTTATTAATTGTTTCCCATTTTAGTTGCATTTTCATCTTTATTAAACTTCTAAATCTCATAAACATCATAATTTTCTACTATATATAAATAATTTCTTGTTGTATAACTTCATAGTTTTGTAAATAGTAATATGGTTGTACACTATATGGGGAATTAATTGACTTTAGTACCAGCCACCTTCATACCATTCCTATAAAACCCTAAGTATATATTAAAAAAAGGTCCTGGGGGTTATCATTTCAGCCTACACTAGATTCACATTCTAATTTATTATCTCTATGTTTATCGGTTGAAAACTAAATCTATTTAAATCTACTTGTTTCTAATTTTGTGAATGCATTATTACATGTCCTCCCTTTTCTTAATGAATAGACAAATTAGTTAATTAGAATTCCTTACCATAGAGTGTGTTAGTTTCTAAGCTATCTAATGTGTTAGTTTATAAGCTATCTTACAAATTTAGATTTTTTTATAACAATGATAACAAATATTTTAAATTGTAGAAAATATTTTAGATTTTTTTATAACAATGACAGCAAATATTTTAGATCTCTTCGTACATTATAACATTGACTTAATCCATAGAGTGTGTTAGTTTCTAAGCTATCTTACTAATTTTGAATTTTGATGCATTATGTGGAATATTGTACGATATTTAGTCCTTTAGATGAAATTTGATTTAATTATTGCTGCAAATTCTTATGTAAAATTTGATCTATTGAATGCCATAAAAATTTCTATGATGTTTTATTTACATATGGTTACAAAATATAATGATATGGTAAAGCTATCTAAGCAATTTATAAGAAATGCATAAAAGAATTGTATTAATACTAGTTAATTTAATGTAGTTATAATGTTGACAAACAAGATGATTGGATGCTTTAATATTATTAGGTATAAGAATAGATTTTTTTTGATAAAATTTTTTAATTGATATTATTCCATATTCTATGTGAAATACAGAAATATTACTTACAAGAAATTAAAATAGTTATAAAAAGAAATATATGAATTCTCCTTGAATTCAGTTTGTTGATAAATCTTAAGGGTGATTAAAGATATAGTAGGCACTAGAGTTTAGATTTATCCCTATTTCTATATGTTATATTTGTATTTTCATGTATGTGTATTAATATGAATTCACCTAGTGCTCTCCAATCATCAATATTTTATGACTAGGAACTAGAATGATGAATATCTGATAACTAGATGAAAGTATTCTAATTATATAACTTGAATACGTTGTACATATGTAACTATCCATGTACATAGAATAGTTGTTGGATGTGAGACTATATTATCTTATATATTGTTTTTACTATTTGTAAACATTGGTACTTTTGGATTTTAAGAAAGAGTTATTTATACTACTTATAATGATATATAAGGTTAGCATAGTTTGGGATTAGCACAAATATAAGCTCTTATCCTTCTTTTAGACATTGTGTATTCTTGTTAAATATGTTTAATCTTTTATATCCTTATGAGGATGGTGGATTAAGTTTGCATGCCTTATTTCTAAGAATTCTTTTCATAAGCTAGAGGAATTTTAAAATGGACTCAATCTAATATTTAGTAACTATTCACACACACACACACACACACACACACACACACACACATTTTTAGGAGAGAGAGAGAGAGAGAGAGAGAGAGAGAGAGAGAGAGAGAGAGAGAGAGAGAGATTGTTCTTTTGTTGAAGTCGCATTGATTGAATCACCAAATATCTATATGCTTAGAGAAATAGGGTAAAAATAATTTTTTTGGCATAATTATATTATTAACACTAAATATATGTATTTTAAAGACCTCATTTGTTCTAGTCTATTTTGAGTGTTTCTATTAGTGCCCAAACCTAAGTTATCATCCTTATTTTAGCTAAGTGGGTGGTAGTTAATGAGGGAATTTTTTTTGGAGATTCCATCCTAGAAAGGGTTGTGTGCTCACTTATGCACCATTTAAACTATGTAATACTTAATATGCGGTGTACCCATGTTATTGCAAACTGGTGTGATATGGTTCAAATCATCAAACTAAAAAGTCTCTAACTGTGAAGATAGGAAAGACCATCAATGATGAGCCCCCAAGTCTTAGGTCTAGACTCTTTAGTTTATCTTTCATCTTTTAATATAATTATTTTACTTATTAATTAATTATTTAAATAGCTAAGATATTGATGAATTATTTTTAATGATCATTTATCTAATGTGGTACACCTAGTTGGTTAGAATGTGTGTAGGTATAGGTGTTGGACATGGTGGTTACTATGAAATAGTAAGTTAGTTATATTCAGGCATGTAATGATAATAATTGTTTTGATTAAGTAAAAATGGGTTTTGAAAGGACCTAAAACCTCTTACAAAGTACCAAGTAGATAAGTAGTGAAAGCCCATGAGAAACTATGCATCAACACCAAAAAACTAGACAAGCTAGAACAAAAAACCCAAAAACATAAAATAGGAATAATGACAACAAAAGATAGCATCAAGATGGCTATAAGGTCTTTAGTAAGTTAGCATCCTGATCAGCTAGGATGTTCATGTTCATATTAGAAGTCCTTAGCTTGTCAATCTCTTTCTCATTCATAACCTCTATCTTCTTTGAATTTTTCCTTGTGCATTTGTTGGGGCTTTGATTCATATCCTTTATACCCTAGTCTCTCTCCTACTCCAACTTATCCAAAATATTATTGATATTCTTTGTGACAACTTTCAATATGGAACAAATTTGATCTCCAAATTTCTTTAGCCCATTCTCAACACTATAAACTCTATTATCCATTATATCCATCTTCTTCTACATGTCCTTCACCATTTTCTCCATAGATCTATTTTTGGCTTCAAGAGGTGGGATTCTCATCATCAAGTTCTTAACTTTTTAGCATTCCCAATCACATCCAAGAGCCTATCCAAATGTTGGCCTAAAGTCATCTCACCTTTATTAGTCTTCCCAAGATGTTCAAACTCCCTTTTGATATATTGCATATGTTCCTTCATAATGCTAATGTCATTTCTAATCTCATCAAGGTTGCCAAAGACACTCTCTTCATATACCCTTGATCATCTTGGTAACTACTCTGATTTAGATTTTCCTCATCATTGTCTAGATTATCTTTCCCAACATCAGCATCATTAATGCCTTTATCCTTAGTCTTCCCTTGAATCAAAATTTTCTTTCCTTTTAGGTCCTTCTCATTTTTTTGGATTAGGAGATGATCATTTTAGGGGATATACATACATTTTTCATTCTTCTTCAAACTATTTCTATTTTTAATTCTTTTACTAGTTTTTCCCTTGTCTTCTTCCATTTTTCCTCTTCAGAATCCTCATTTGTCCCAGTCTCCATCTCATAATCCACCTTTTTTTTTGCCTTTTCTTAGATGAAAATCCCCAAGGAGAATTTTTTTCTCTTTTATCCATCGATTTAGGTTCTTCATCCTTAGTTTTCTCTTCATAGGCTTCATCTAAGTCACTCCCTTTAGTATCACATTCCATGGTCTTTTTTCTTAAGCAGGGTCTATCCACTTTTGTGGAATTAAGAAAGTTCATAATCAACACCATCAAATCCTCATGACAAGAATGATTTCCTTTAGGGTCATTCTAAAGGGCTAAGATGGTAGTATCCAAAGATTGTCAAAGGTAGGAAGAGAATTTTATTCTAACCCTATGCTTAAAGTGATTAACCATCATGAACTGGTTGCCATATATCTTAGTAATAAAACCATCTAGAGTCAAATACTAAATAACAACAAACATAATTAAACTCTAGGGTCTAGAAATAGAATGAGGGCTAAAGTAAGAGTTGCCAATTTTGACCAACCTATTTCTCTCTTTGGTCGACTCTGCAAAATCATCCACAACTTTATCAAAAACCTTACTATCTCTATAGAAGTTAATCCCTTCCATTTCTAGACTAGTAGCTTTGACAATGATATCCTCTGTGACTTCTATTCTCTAATTACCCACCAAAATGCTACTATTCTTCCAAGTTTTGATGAACTACTTGGTGATAGATGGGTTACTTCCCATTAGCTTCTCCATGAATCCCATAAACTTTACCTAATTTAAAATATCCCATATTTCTGGCTTTTTCTTCTACTCCTTGTAATTTCCTAGCTCACACCTCTTTCTCATACCTCCCATATTCCTCAATTTATAGAAATTACTATACCTACCAGTGGGCTTGAGAAAAAATTGGAGTTCTTTGTTTTAGATTCACAATAGGATTTTCTCTTTTGCAAGAATACCCACAATCTGTGTGGTAATAAGTGACCAGTCTCATCAAACATAATCATAATCCAAAATCCCCACTCCAACACATCTCATAATTACTCCTAATTTTCATTTCCATCATTATTAAAATACTATTTTCTACTTCCAATTTTTTCATACTCTATCAAAGATAACCCATCAATTGGGATGTTATTACCATTATTCTAAGTCATCTTCATATGACTTTTACAAGCCACATTTTCTACACAGTTAGCCACTTTGTTGGTTCCTTTGTAATTATGGGTAATAACACATTCCACAAAAGAATTGATCAAATTTATAGATTTGCATATAATGTTACAAATGGTCCATGACGGGTTGTTAACTTTATCAAGATAATTAATGATATTTAGGGAATCCCCTTTCAGCCAAATTTTCTCCATATTCATACTTTTAGCATATAATAACCCATAAAGAGTCTCACTACCTTTCACTATATGATTGTTTTGATTTCCAATAGGGATTTCCATATCACCAATACCATCCCCATTTTCATTTCTGATAACAATACCACACCTCACAATCCCTAGATTACCCTTTGAGGCCCCATCAAAATTATTCTTATATCATCCCTTTGGTAGGCAATCCCATCTAGCCAAGCTTCTAAGACTTTGTTCACTTTGAGAGTAACTGATCCCTTCCACTTTCAAATTCTTAATTACTTTGGCTTCCCACTCATCATGAGGCTCAAGGCCTTTGCCACTTAGCCTGATATTCTCTATCACCATACTCTTGGTCTTATGAAAAAAATCTTATTAGAGTTTGATTCCTTGCCCTAAAAACCCTATCATTCCTTTCCTTCCAAACACCCCAACATAAATAAGGTAGAATATAGTTCCATAAGTTATTAATCAAGGCATTCTGGGAGGGCAACTTCCAAGCTAAGATCAGATCTTGGATACTAAAAAGGAGAACTCACTCCATCTCCAAAAGTCTAAAGATTATTTCCCATAAGATTTTAGTGTAGGAGCAATGAATGATCAAGTGATTAATTGACTCTTCCTCTTCCTTGCATAGATAAAATCTTCTAAGAAGACACATACCTCTATTCTTTAACTTATCTATAGTAAGGATTTTATCCTACAGTAAGATCCAAAAAAGGATGTTAACTTTAGGTGTTAGACCTTTAAACCAAGCTTTAGCCTAGCAATGTTCATGACAATCTTCAAAGGTTTAACCATATAGATAAGAGATAGAAAATAGTCTATTAGGATTAAACTTCTATATTAGAGAATCGTCCTCAACTAAAAATATAGCATTCAAAATTTTATTAAGGTCATTCAAAGAATCATCCACTCTAGTAAGATCCACCTATTTATCATCTTCCCAATAGTCTACAACATTTATCCCAAAAATAGTCTTGCATTGCACCATGCAGTCATTCTACTATTGGCTAGAACTCAAAGCATGATCAAGAATCCATATGTCATCCCATAACTAAATTTTCCTACCATTTATTAGCTTCCATATCACCCATTTATTGATAATATACTTTTTTTTTAGCCTTCTTCCAGATAGTTGAGCTACCTTGAATTTCATCACTACCAAGGAAAATATTTTTGTTCTCCATATATAATTATAATGATAATCATTATTGTTTGAGCATAGCAAGTAGTATAATCTCTTAACCTTTTTTATTTCCATGATATATATCAAATGTGATTTTAACATCATGATCATTAGTTTAGTAGTACATTATATATTTTTGATGTTATAATGAATGTGATCTATTCTAGTAGTATAGTTGGTGTTATTTAAAGTAACCATTTCTTGTAATCTTAAGAAAGTTAGGTGAATTTAAGTACCTTGTTTAATATTTTTTATTAAGGTAAAATAATTTTTGACGGGTCCATATAACCCAATACAAAGACAATTTTTAATAAACCTCAAACCTAAAATTGAAAGATAAAAAATAAGATCCTCACAAATAAATGGGGCACAAATAGAATAGGACAAAGACAAGAAATATTCTTTCTCCCAAAAAAAAAAAATGGTAGGAAAGAAAATATTTTACAAATATCCAATGGTCTAACAAAAGAGAAACTAGCAAAACTTAAGTTTCCCCATTCATCCCTTCTTATAGGATCTAAGGGTTATGTTGAAAGAAGGAAAATACTTCTTTGATTATTTCCCTTTAATAATGATCAATCCTTCTTCATTCTAGGTAGCCTCACCTTGTCAAGAACTCAAGTCCACTAAACTAATAGAACTAGCTATGATAGGGATAGTGGGATCTACAAGGCCAAGGAAAATAAAACTAATAGAGTTGATCACATCAAGGGTAGAGATAAAAAAAAAAAAAAAAGAAATCACCCAATGAATTAATCTCTTCCTTACCAATAGGGACAAAATTCACCTTAGGTACAATAGAAACATGTGAATTATTTGTAATAGTAATACCAAAAACAACCTTAAAAGAGGAAGAATCCATAGTAGGTTCAAAGGGAGACAAGCCATCTAGGACAAACTCAAAATCATTGGGTTGAACTTGTCCATTTGAATGAAAGGAACCCTTATAAACCATATGATGATCAATAGAGGCTCCCTCCCACCATGAGGAATATTTTTCTCATTTAAATTTCTCAATCCCAGAATTAGTCACAACATGTCTTGATGTAAAGCATTTTCTACATGTAAAAGGAATTCCCTTATTGTCCAAAGTTTGGATCAAAGAGCCCTTTGAAAAAATTGAGCTTAAATTGTATTGACAACCACTAGAAGCATCGATATCAATTAAAATACAAGAAAAGGTAGAGTGGAGGATATCAAAGGCCTCCTCATTAACCATTAAAAATTCTCAAAGAGCCTTACCCACTTCTTCAAGGATAGAATCTACCCAAAAAAAAGGGGGAGGTAGAGAAGCCTAACCCAAATAGGCATTTTACAAAAGGATTATGAAGATGTCTTGAAATCCTCATGCTAGGGCTTCATCGTCAAAAGGAAAAAAAAATTCCAAGAAAACAAATTCTTTTAAAGAATGATTTATCTATTTGAAGCATCTTGAAACTTAGAAAAAAAACTAGCTAAAGGAAAAATATGTACCATGTCTATAATAAGTATCTCTTAATGTTTGGTAACCCATTGATAAAGACTTGGGAGGGAGGGCCAAAAATCACTAAATTTGTAAATGATTTCCTAAGATGATAGGTTAGAGATGATGGAGAGTTCTCCCCTTACAACAACAATTTATAAAAATAAAAAATGGGCTTCAAATGGGCTTCTTATTATCTCCAAAAGTATGAAATTTCATATTTCATAAATATAATATGTAAAGCCACATGGGTTCCTTCCTTACAATATTTTGCAAGGAAAAGTTATAAACTACCACCCAAAACTATCCTAGGCATCCCTATGGGCCTTCCTTATATAGATAGTTTTCCACTACCTAGGAAGGTTATATACATTTATCCCTAACCCTTGAGGCTAGCCAACCCTAAAATTATATTATTCTTGACATTTCATTTCATAGAATTAGCTCAAGAAAATTACAAATTGTACCATCTTAAAATGGAAGAATCTCATTTTGAGACCTTTTATCTCTCCTTAGTTTTATTTTGGTATCTCTTTCTCCTCATCTAATATTTCTCATATTTCTACATCATACCTCATCTTCTAGTGTAGCTCCTTAGGTATTGCATTATCCCCTTTTTGGTTATAACTTATAGTAGGACCATTATCTCCCAATTGTTTATGCATTTCCTCAAGGCCTTTGTTCCCTTATTCTATGCCCTTTCCTAGGAATAGGTTGGCCTCTTCCCCAGTGATATGGGGTTATAGGGGCTGAAGTTCCTCATAGTTTCCAATTAATAACTTTTAATTCTACATTAGCCTACCTTATTTTCCCACCCAAAAACTAGTATAAAAGGAGGCTTGATATCCTCATTTTCATATCAAGCATTACCAATCTATCGACCTATAGCAAGAAATCTCAAGGCATTCAAGCAAGAAAACATCTTCAAGCATTCATCAAATTTCATTTTCTCTTAGCATCAAACTTCTTCCTTCAAGGTGGTATTGAAGTTTGGCTTCAAGGGAGGAGATCAATCATTCCAAATCAATCAATTTCTTCTATCATTTTATCATGGAATGTAACACACATTAGTACACATGAGGTTTTGACTTCTATGATTTCTTTTTGGTTTTGTTGAGTCAAGGCTATTACATTGATATACTCGATCATATATCAAATTTAATTTCATCTACAAAGGTAATTATCTCTTTCATTTAATATATTCAATCCTACTACATGTTAGTATTTCCTTTACCATTTATATGTCAATTTCAAGGTTGATTCCACAATTTAGGGTTGACTAAGGAAATCCCTCATCAAACCAAAAACAAAAATTTGAATGTATAGTATGTAGGAATAGGATAGCAAATTTGTGATTGTAGATCTAGACTATACTCCCTAAAAGATTCACAAAAATATGGGTCAAACTAGTTAGAAAGCCTCGGGAAGATGGTGACCTTGTAGAATGTGTTCTAGATGCTTTCCACCAAGTTTCCATGTTCCAAAGACCTTGGTAAAAAAAACTAATTTCTGGGTTTTTCTAGGTTTTCAATTTCCTTCAAGGATCCATGATCATATCTTAAGTAATAGGTACAAATCCAAACATTTTAGAGGAAAATCATATTCCTCTACATATCTCAAGGTGATTCTTCTATCTTTCATTTTAATTTATAGTATAAACATAATTTCATATCCTAATTGGTTTTTTTACATATATCTTGTATCTAGATTTATATTTCACATCTTAATTAATTACTTCAATCTCATGTTTACATTCACATATCACACACTAGGCCAAGAGAATTTATTTGCATCATATTTCTTTTAGTAGTTCAAATTAAGAATTGGCATTTTTTCCTCTATTTAGGTCTTGCTAATCTAATTCAAATTCAAAAGGGATAGTGCTTGAAAATCATCCTTCTCTCCTTACATTACATTTGAATTCTTTTATATTTTTAAGTAGCCCAACTTCCAAATTCCACAACTGTTTAACCATAGAAATGGAATCTTTTATTCTACAATATTTGATCACTAAAGCATCCATCAACTGAGGTTTGATATCATTTTAGAGCCTCTAAGGCCTTAAAAATTTAGATCACATTATTTATTCCCAAAATCTTCAATAACTTCACCAATACATATGATATGGCAGTGAAACTCAATTGTTATGTTGGTATATCTACAATGAACCTCCATGTATGAAATTAAAACATTCTAATCTTGTATTTCCAACTTATTAAAAATGGTAAACTTCCAAAAATAACAACTCTTCTCTAAAACACCCTTATTAAAAAGAGAGAAATAGAAATTTGTTGGGTGATGAAAGATTTCCTTTGAACCTAGGATGATCCTACATCAAGAGACCACTTAATTAATCTTTTCCATGGTATCCTCTTCCAACATGATAAATAAGGGTCAAAAAAATATAAATGTTAATAACCTCACACTATGACTTCCAACCATGACCTTCTCCACATAGCTTCTAATGGGGAAAGAAGGGAAAATCTCATCCACTGTACTAGACCTAGTAGAAGCCTTAATAGCATTAGTAGATCCCCCACTCTTCTTCAAAGAGACAACTCCTAGGGAAGCCACACCAATGAAAGACCAAACCCCAATAACTATAGAATCTTCACCAGTAGGCATCGATGATGCAACATCATAGGGACCAATTACAACCTAATGAGAAGAATGATTGCCTACACAAGTACAACCACCAACTAGCAAGTGTGAATGTGGAAAAATTGAACACCCTACTCTAACTTCATCATATCCAACCCTAGAAACAAAAACAACATTATAAAAATCTAGGCTATCCACTCTATTTATAATCATTGATGGCCCAATGCCTATAGAAACCACACTCAATTTCTCACAAATATCTAGTTACCCATTGGTATTACACCAACAATAATTGAAACCCTACCAATAATAGAGATAACATTCATAGAAGGAATTTTTCTCTCCAAGAGTAGTAGAGATGTTGGATTTATAATGTTTCTTTAATCATGTTATAATAATGTAAATTATACATATGATAGTTTCTTTCTACATTCACATTGTATTTATATGTACATCTAATGTTAAAAAACATATTGTATCAAATTTATGTCTAGATAGTTATTTTCTCAAGGGTTGAAACTGATCCAAGTCTAATTCTTTATAAACATTTGCATCTATGAGGGATTTTTTAAAGATTCTTTGCGACCATGAGAATCCATTAGTATCTTAAAAGTAAAAAATTGAGCATTGGTTCTTACTAGTTTTTCTAGAACACTAAAGCCAATAGAAGATGTTAAAACCAATTAATTTCATGTTGATATCTTAGATGTGGTTGTAGCTGGTTTTTTATTTGTAGATGTAGGTTATTTTTTATATGTAGGTTTATTTCAAGATGAGGGTTGATTTAAAGATGAAGGGCCAACTTTTCTAAGATTAACTTTTTCTTAAGTATGGATCACAACATTTGAAGATTCAAAATCCTTATCCTTTTACTAATAATTATCACATTTAAATGTTCAAACTAAGATGTTCAAGAAAGTTAATGACATTTACATCATCGGTATTGTAGTTTACTTTAACCTTTCCCTTTGATTTAGAAGATTCTCCCTATTCATACTTAGGGAAGGGTTCTTTAAATTCTTTATTATTTGTATTAGTATTATAACCATCATCAATGATGTCACAATTATTAGTAATGTCTTGAATGACATTCTTGAGCCTCCAAATGGAGGATGTCAACATTATTTTTTTTACCTATTTCTATGGCATTTATAGTAATCATTCATCATTCCACCATTTAGGTTCAACTTCAAGTTTGTAAGGTCTTTTAATTGTCAGGAAATGTAATGATGTTTTTGGTTACAAGAGTCTTCAGAGATGACTCAAGAGACTCTCCTAAAGGACCTAAAGGAGTAAAATCACATTTAGGCCATGGTAGTACCCATGGTTGATTCTTGAAGAAGATTCTCAATTTATTATGAATAAGTGTTTTAAATTCAGCATCTTTGTGGCTCAAATACTACTAGTCAAATTGAAGACTACCAATATTGGTTTAGGGTTCACAACATTAATTGCCCTATCATTAACAATATTTTTATTCTCATTCCAAAAATATTCATGTCCTTGTTTGATTTATAACTATAATCATACTTAGCCTCCTTAAAGAGAGATATTTTACCTTTTTGACAAGTACTTCCTCTATTTTAAGGGAATCTTCTACCATCTTGTGAAATATAGGAGGCCTTTGATCTAAATATTAGAGATCAATTCAAGGATGAGATTGTGGATAAAATGTCCATTTATTATATTCAAGTATTTGACATGGATATTGAAAAAATATCTTCCTCCATCTATGAAGGGAAGTAAATAATGCTTATCCTATTTTGTGTATTCATTGCAGAGATATAACGTAGTGATGTTGTTTATTATAGCATTACATTTGAAGAAAATTCTTGATCATTTTGTCAAAAAATTTGAGTCCAATTAGTAGTTTTGTAAACCATTTAGTTTATTTTCTATCAAGACCTCATAGGAAGAGACACATCAAATAAGAATTTTTATGCATACAATCCATTCAGAGAGCAAAAAATCTTAGACATGGTCCAAAGGTTTAAATTTTCCACTATAACAACTGGAATATTAAAGTCATCTTGAGCAACAAATTGCATACTAGCAACATTTGCTACAACAAAAACATGTGACACCACAACCTCAATAGATACCTCTATAATAACAATCACATACATGGTCTCACATACAACCAATAGAGGTATCCCAACAACTACCACAACAAATGGCACAACAACAACACATTGTACATCAATCACAGTTGATACTACAACAAGTGCCACATCAAATACCACAAAAAGTACCCCAAAATGTGTCACAATAGGGCCCCTTTTGTCTTCAAGGTGCCAACATACCTCCACCACCTAGTGACACATCACCGGACTCATCAGACATAGAAATGTTAGAACCAAGTAGACATAGCTCTCGCCATAGCAAATGCTCTACTCATAGGCACAAAGGACTTGAAGGAAAGACTATTGTGAAAAAACCTAATGAAGAGCTATTGTGACAATTCAAACAACTTTCCAAACAAGTCAAGGCATTAGGAGTCTAGAAGAAATAGGCTCTATATACAAAAAGAGACCTTTTTCCTAATCCATTTAACAAAAGTCTATATATGCCTCCATTTCCAAAACACTTTGAGGCTACAAGATTTGAAAAATATCGAGGAAAAGGCAACCCTATTGATCACATCCAAGAATTTTGTGCCTCTTGTACCAAACTCAGAGATGAGCCCACTTATCTCATGAGATTGTTCCCCCATTCTCTAGGTGGGTCCACACTTGAATGGTACTCCAAACTTCCCAATACTATCAAATCTTGGTCAGAACTAGTAGACAAGTTCATCTCCCACTTTGCCTTTAACATTACAAATGAGGTGACACTTTTTGATCTATGCTTAACTAAAAAAAAGATGGGAGAACCATTTATCACATTCTTGCTACATTGGAGAAGCCTAGTCAGTCAATGCTCACTAGACATTCTTGAAGAACAACAAGTTAACTTGTGCATTGAAGACTTAGTCTCAGACTTAATGTTATATGAATTCAAAATAAAGAGTCCAAGCACCATTTCTAAACTGATGAAAAAAGGGGCTAGTATTGAAGATGCTCTTGTCCATAAGGGAATCCTCAAGATGAACAAGGAAAACACAAACACCAACTCGTCTAATGAAAAGGCATAAATTTTCTCCAAAAACAAGAATGCGACTAATGATGGTATTATGGATGCATGACCAATTAGCACAACACAACCTCAACTGACTTTGAAAGGTGTGAACCCTATGAATTCAAAAACTCCCAATCAAACAACACCTCAACAATAGAAAATTGAGACTTCCACACAAGATGAACCTTAAAGACATCCTTGAACCAAGGATAGGAAACTCACACCATTGGGGATACCTCTTGAGATTGCACTACAATAGTTACTAAGCAATAACTTCCTACTGTTACCCCTAATCAAAGATGAACCATTGACTAAAGCAAATTGGTGGGATGACAAAAAGTACTGTGATTACCATCACACCAAAGGACATAATACTTCATCATGGTTCCAATTGAAACATGCAATACAAGATCTTATTGATGATTGTGTAATCACAATTGATCCATCACTACTAGCATCAAACTCTGATCACACTATATTCAAAGATCCTTTGGGTAATCATGACAAAGAGAAACCCTCCAATTAAAACTCAACCTCACAAGGTAATGTGAATTAAACACACACCAGATATGACTAAACCATCAATTTCTTTAATGAGGCTGATTCCTGCATATCCACATTCACATTAAAGGTTGAAGACCCTCGTAGCACATTCACTATAAGCTTTACCAAGATCACCCTACCTAGAGCCCCATCTAGACCTATTGCTTCTACTAGACCTACACCCCCTAGTAGACCTACTACTCCTACTTCATCTATTTATAGCCTTGTTGAACAACTTGATAAGACCCCTACACAAATATCCATCTTGGACCTACTACATGCATCTCCCCAACATCAGAATATCTTGGATCAAGCCCTGAAAGCATCCATAGTCCCAAACAACATTGATGTTGCCTAGTTCCAAGCCATGGTTGGGAACCTCTCTGTGTCACAACATATCACCTTTTCCCCTTAGGATATTCCTAAAGACAAACCCAACCACAATGATCCTCTTCACCTTGAAGTCTTTATCCACAATATTAAAGTTAGATGTGTCTTGATAGATGGCAAAGTAGGTCTAAATATCTATACACTTAAAGTGGTCAAAGGTTTGGATTATTCTAAAAATGATGTAGATCCCTCTTGAAGGATCACAATCAAAGCCTATGATGATGGTGAACACTTCTTTACAGGGGTCATCATCTTACCTATTAGAGTTGGTCCATCTACTAAAAATACTTTATTCCAGGTCTTAGATATAGAAATAAACTACAACATGATACTAGGCCCCCATGGATCCATGCTATGAAAGTAGTTCCTTCTACATATCACCAATGCCTAAAATTCTCCTATAATAATGCAAAGGTAACCATCCTAGGTGACCCAAATCTCTTCCAGTTCTGTTCCAATCTTAGAGGAACCACTACATACCAAGTCCCAACAAACCATGCAAAAAACCCCTTAGAGTCCTCCAAGTATGTTGACCCTTCCACACTCACACCCACATTCAAAGGAAAGCTCAAAATCCAAGACAAGGCTATGGTGAGTACTCCATGTCACATGCCTTTCACATTGGGAAACTTTTTTTATCTCCTAAGTCATATGGTAAACCTCAACTTATATAGAACAAGCCTAAGTTCACATTTCAAAAGAAACCTCTTGTGGCTTTCACTAGTGGAGGTGGACTACATGAAGAACATGTATATGAAAATACCTCTACATGGATTGAAAAGGCTAAAGCAGAACAAGAACTTACCCCTATATCCCCTGACAGGTATGGACTTGGATTCATTATCATGTAGAAAAAGGAATATGACAATGGAGTGGCCTGGGACCTCAAAAGCAAGGCATTGTTCAACCTATCATTGCACCAGGATGACCTTGAAGCTTGGGACTATTGAGATAATGGGTGTTGCACACATTGCATAATATTATTATTTTATTATTTTATTTTATTATGTAATGTTGTGCCTAGATGGACGTGCAACATGTAAAGATTCCCATAGAATATTCTTGATGAGTTGTATTGTAACATTGTGATAATATTTCATGTAATTATTTAATATTGGGGAAAAGAATTAAATGCCCAATATTAAATGTAGGGTCAGTGGGTTAGGTAGCACATGGTTTTAGCACATGGTTTATGTAATACCACTTGGTGGTTTTGTGGGACTTGCTACTATATAAACATCCACAAGGGTAGTTGTTATTGAGAGAGTAAGAGTGAGAAAGGCAAGAGTTGAGTGGGACAAGGCTTGACAAGTTAGCCAAGGGAGCATTTGTGAAGGTTGGAAGCATGGGATGGGATGTGTGGATTCATGCTTGTTCACATAGTTTGCTCGATTGTGGCTATGGCCATGAAGGCTTCCATGGTTGTATGGCAATGGTATTTTTGCTGAATAATACATGGTGATGGATGCTTTTGGAGGCTGGGTTTTTCCCTTAATGAGGGTTTCCCAGGGTATATCTTGTGTCACAATTTTGTGGGTATGTTGTCTATTCTCTTGCATGTGGATTTTAATTCCGTGTTTATTTCATATTTATTATGGGTATTGTGGAAACGTTAGATTCTTTTTGCCAAGTTTCCTAACAAGTGGTATCAGAGCTATGGTTTTATTATTGTAACCCTAGATTGAATCCATGGGAATGCATGAGAGGATAAAAGAAAGGGCAAGATATATGAATATTTTATTGCAGATCTGAGAGTTTTGGATTTGTTATTATGATGAGACGTTAAAAGATTTGGGCATGTGAAATTGTTGGACAAAAGATTTTTTTGGATGTTTCATTTAAATGAGGGTTTTGGGGGGTAGCTTGCATAAATGACCTCCTGGGTAAAAACATACCTCGCCATTGGATTCGGGTCGACATTTTCATAAAATTTGATATATAATATGCCCTAGTTTGGTCATGTTCAAAGGAAATGAAAGAGTTTTTTGGTTTTAGCCCCTGATGGCCGTCAAATTTAATCCTATCAAAATTTTCATCACTGAAAAAAAAAAAAAAAAATCGTACTGAAAATGATAAAAAGACTGTTTTAGTAAAATGGCCATAACTTTCTCTCAGAATATTGGATTTCAGAGTTCTTACAGGCGTTGGAAAGCTAATTCAAAGCACTACAACATGGTTAGGTTTGGTTCTATGATTTTAAAATTTTGTCAAGTTTAAAGAGCCCTAAAGTCAGATGTTATTTATTTTGAGAATGGATTAGGGCATAACTTGAGCATACGGAGTCAGATTTTGGACTTTGAGTAGTCAACGAAAAGCTCTTAGAGAGCTCTACACATTGGTTCAGATTTAGTGTAGGTTTGGCATGATTTATTTGGTGATATATTTATCTAGACAGTTTATAGATATATTTTGACTATGGTAATATTGTGAGTTTATGGCATTGGAGATTTAAGATTTGATGTCATTGTATACTCAGTTCATTATTCAGATTGGTCTAATGATGATATGGTTATCAATGTTTGGTTTGGATATGTATGATGACTTGTTGGATCTACAAGTTGTGCAATGTTGTAAGCGGTCTATACTTATAGGTTGCATTTATAGCTTGGTTATGGGTTGTCTTTACCTATTGATCTTTCATTATTGATGCATATTCAGATTGGTGGCTTGGATTTGGGTTGTCTATGCCCTAAGTCACATGATTTTCTGATTATTTTTCTTCATGTAGAAGGGATGAGATGTTGTTACTAGGTATAGTCATGGTGGAGGATTGTGGTTGACTATTTTATGCTGACAAGTTAGACATATTGAGAGCTAGATGCTCGGTTCATGGATGTGATCATGGTGCCATGGATTTTTGGCATGACACGATTGGATATATAGGTACATCGTTGATGTTCATTAGCTTAGATTTTTTATATAGTTATGATGGTATATCTTCTTGGTTGAGGATCATGGTTATTTAGTTTCTTTTGAGGAGCTCATGATGTGAACTTTGAGTTCTTTGATGGTTTGATGCCTTGGTTGATTCTCATGGTTAGAGGATGGTTTGTTCATCATATGTCATGGATAGCTTGGTTACATGGTTTAGTGGGAGCTTGTGATAGTGATGAGGTGACAGTGCAAGATTAGTTCCTGGTTTTGGCTTGGTCATGGGTTCAAATCTCCCCGATGCCTTCCTGACCCACGTAAGCACCTAGTATGCACATCGAGGGGGAGATTGTTGGGTGATGCGATGCACTCCTCTACCCATAGGTGGTTAATTATGTGGTGTTCCATGTTCACTAACAGTCATGGCTTTTGGTACAATGACCGTACAATTGGTATCAAAGCTTGGTTTTGGCCTGGTCATGGGTTCAAATCTCCTCGGTGCCTTCTTGACCTGTGTAAGCACCTGGTATGCACATCAAGGGGGAGATTGTTGGGTGATGCAACACACTCCCCTACCCACAGGTGGTTAATTATGTGGTGGTCCATGTTCACTAATAGTCATGGCTTTTGGTGCAATGGCAAATGGGCCCCACAATACATGTGATTACATTTGGATCAAGTTATTTGTGCTTGGAATTTTAGTTGGTATATGATTTTATGATCTTCTAATGCGACAAGTTGTGTGGTTTCTCTTTTGGATGGCTTCTGTGTATGTCTAGTGGTAGTGACATAATAGGAGGTGAGATCATTCATGTTTGAGATGTTGTATACTTTGATTTTGTTGCGGGTACTAGGATGGAGCACTTGGTGTATTTTGATCCATGATGGTGGACATGCTTGGAGGGATTGTTCCCTTGTTCATTTATGTCACTACGGATTGACCCTATGCAATGTATACAACAAGTGGGAGATTGTTGAGATAATGGGTGTTGCACACATTGCATAATATTGTTATTTTATTATTTTATTTTATTATGTAATGTTGTGCCTAGATGGACGTGCAACATGTAAAGATTCCCATGGAATATTCTTGATGAGTTGTATTGTAACATTGTGATAATATTTCATGTAATTATTTAATATTGCAAAAAAGAATTAAATGCCCAATATTAAATGTGGGGTCAATGGGTTAGGTAGCACATGGTTTTAGCACATGGTTTATGTAATACCACTTGGTGGTTTTGTGGGACTTGCTACTATATAAGCAGCCACAAGGGTAGTTGTTATTGAGAGAGTAAGAGTGAGAAAGGCAAGAGTTGAGCGGGACAAGGCTTGACAAGTTAGCCAAGGGAGCATTTGTGAAGGTTGGAAGCATGGCATGGGATGTGTGGATTCATGCTTGTTCACATAGTTTGCTCGATTGTGGCTATGGCCATGATGGCTTCCATGGTTTTATGGAAATGGTATTTTTGCTGGATAATACATGGTGATGGATTCTTTTGGAGGCTGGGTTTTTCCCTCAATGAGGGTTTCCCAGGGTATATCTTGTGTCACAATTTTGTGGGTATGTTGTCTATTCTCTTGCATGTGGATTTTAATTCTGTGTTTATTTTAGATTTATTATGAGTTATGTGGAAATGGTTATATTCTTTTTGCCAAGTTTCCTAACAGGGACTTGGGTTCAAACCATTTGTTTTGGGTCTTCCTAATACTGAGTCATCCTCTTCTAAAGATTTGAATGCTTCAAATGATAACAAGGCATCTGAGAACACCCAACCTGAACCCACTCAATTTATATCTAACATTAACAATCTTGATACCTCCCTCAATCTTGATCATATGTTTATGGACCCAAATAGCCTACCTATGAAGGTAAACATGTCAATCCACCTATCACTCAAACCAATTCTTCACCTTGGATAGAAACATTCTAGGATCCAAGCCCTCCTACTTTTGAACATGATCCTGATGACATCACTGAAGCAAATATCCACATATATGCCTTTGACAAAAGCTTATTCAACACCGATGATGGAAATTCCCTAGTTTTCCCTAAACTTATTGATTGGGACCAATAAGGACCACCAATGTTTGACCAATTTGAAAATGATGATGCCATTGTAGAATTCTTTGAGCTCCATAAAGATGTACCACAAGGTGATCACAAGTTTGGATTTTCCACTTATCTAAACATCGTGGCATATATTGGAGAGTCAACTCCATCTTCTAGTCACAAAATTGGGAAATAACAAAAAAAGACAATAGCAGGTTTCTTGGTGAAAATTGAAAGGTGCCATTAGACCCTAAAAAAGTAAAAATAAAGGACATATCTAAGAGTGAAAACCTCTTTGAGGCACCTTAGGATGGAAGATTGGACACACCCCCACTGAAGGAAATATCAACACTACTTGTGGAGATGACAAAAGAGATCAATTTGAGAACTCCTAACAACCCCAAAGTCATACACTTTGCAGCCTCATTATTACTAGAGGAAAAGGATGAATTTGTCAAATTCTTTCTAGAGAGGTAAATCAACTTTGCATGGTCTTATGTGGACATGCCCGAATTAGATCTTGAACTAGTCCTTTATCACTTACCACTCAAATTAGGAATGAAACTAGTAAAGAAAAAGTTGAGAAAAATGCATCCTCAAGTTGCTCTCCTAGTCAAAGCTGAATTGAAAAAATTATTGGATGCCGACTTCATAAAACCCATTGATTATCTAGAGTGGATATCTAATCTAGTACAAGTAGGAAAACACTCTAGGGACATTCAAATATGCACTAACTTTTGTGATCTTAACAAGGCATGTCCCAAGGATGATTTTCTTTTACCAAACATAGATATCATTGTAGACATGATAGCTAGGTATGAGATGTTATCACTAACGGATGGCTTTTCTGGCTACAATCAGATAAGAATAGCCCCTGAAGATCAACACAAAATAGCTTTTACATGCCCTTAGGGAACATACTATTGGAATGTTATGCCATTTGGTCTTAAAAATGTCAGGGCAACATATCAAAAAGAAATGACCACCATCTTCCATGATTTCATGCACGTCCTAATGGAAGACTATGTTGATGACTTACTTTGTAAATCCTATAAAAGAAAAGATCATTTGGGCATCTTAGATCAAACATTCAACAGAATGGAAAGCTACAAGCTCTATCTCAAACCAAAAATATGTGTCTTCAAGGTTTTTTTTGGAAATCTCCTAGGATACATTATTTCTCAATGAAGCATTGAAGTGGATCTTGAGAAAGTAAAAGAAATACTTGACATGCCTCCTCCAACAAATCTCAAAACCTTAAGAGGACTCCAAGGCAGATTATAGTCTATCCACAAATTCATTGCACAATTGGTAGATAAGTGTCACTCCTTTCAACACCTCTTACGTAAGGGAGTATCCTTCCAATAGAATAAGTAGTGCCAAAAATCTTTTCAATAGCTCAAGGATTATCTTCTACATCCACCAATTTTAATGGCTCCTATTCTAGGCAATCCATTCATTCTATACATATCTACTATATATATGGCATTAGGATCTCTCTTGGCACAAACTGATGAACAAGGAAGAGAGTGAGCCATATATTACATTAGTAGAACACTTGTGGGATATGAACTAAATTATTCACTAATTGAATGAGCCTGTCTTGCTATTGTTTTTGTAGCCCAAAAGCTAAGACGTTACATGATCCATTAGAAAACAATGCTCATCCCTAAGATTGACCCACTGAAGTATCTCCTAAGTAGGGCTACTCTCACTAGACACTTAACCAAATGGCTTGAATGATCCTTAGTGAATTTGACATAGAATATGTAGATAGAAAGGAAATCAAAGGGAAAGTGATAGCAGATTAGTTAGCAAAAGCACCTATGTCAAATGATCATCCCATGTTGATAGACTTTCCAGATGAAGCCATATTTCACATGGATGTAGCTAATGAATGGAAGCTTTATTTTGATGGATCACATACACAAAATGGTTCAAGAGCTGGCATAATGTTTATCACTCCCCAAGGAGACATAATCTCCAAGTCATATAGGATTGCATTCCATTGTACAAACAACATAGTAGAATATGAGGCACTAATCTCAGGACTCAAGATAGCCATCCAATGGAACATTCAACATTTACAAGTCTTTAGGGATTCCCAATTGGTCATCCACCAAGTCAATGATGACTATGAAACCAAAGATGATGAGTTAATGCCTTACAAGTAGATGATAGACTTCCTTAAGTCTAAAATTGTTGTTATCTCTTTTCGTCAACTACCAAGAATACATAATAAGAAAGTTGATGCTATGGCTACCATTGCTTTTATGATTGATATGCCTCGAAATGTGGAACATTGTGAATTCCTTGTTGAGAAACTCTTGATTCTAGCATTCAAACTTCCTCAATTAGAGTTTGTGTGTCAACTTGTTGGTCCCAATTCTCCTTGGTATCAAGACATTTATGATTACTTACATGCCCAAATCATACCACCCAACTTAATAAAAAATGACCATCGAGCCTTTATCTATCAAGCCTCTAGATACATCATCATTAGTGACACCCTTTATAAGAGTTCCTTTGACCAAACCCTTCTTAGATGATTTGACTTGCAAGAAGTTGAAACTTCCTTACACAAGGTTCACGAAGGTATATGTGGAGGTCATTTCAATGGTTTGAGTCTAGCCAAGAAACTTCTTAGAACTAGATATTATTGGCCAACCATGGAACAAAATGCCCATGATTTTGCTAAAACATGTCATAAGTGTTAGATACATAGTAATCTAATCCATGCACCAACACAAGAATTGCAGCCAGTCATATCGCCATGGCCCTTTTCACAATGGGAATTTGATCTTATTGTAGCTATTTCTCCTCCATCCTCTAATGGTCATAAGTTCATTATCATAGCAACAGAATATTTTACCAAGTGGGTTGAAGTTGTCCCTTTGACTTTCACCACCAACAAGCAGATCTCAAGGTTTATTCTAAACTACATCATATGTTACTATGGAGTTCCCTTGGCTATTATTACTGACCATGGTAGTTTATTCCAAAACAAAGATGTAGACAAGCTCTATGAGAAATACAACATATACCATGGATATTCTAGTATTTACCATCCATGGGGAATTGGCCAAGTAGAAGCATCTAATAAGACCATTATTAAGATTCTCCAAAAGACTATCAATAATTCTAGTTGAGACTAGCACCTACAACTCAATCTAGCTCTTTGGCCATATCGAACAAGTGTGTGTGCCCCTACTGACACAACACCATACTCTCTTGTCTATTGCATTGAGGCCATACTTCCCATTGAAGTTGAAATTCCATCATTGAGAGTATCCCTACAAGATGTTGTTAATGATGAAAACTACCAAATATCTAGACTCCATGAGCTGAAAATGCTTGATGAATGAAGATAGGCTACCTTGACACATTTGCAAGCTACCAAAATTGACTCAAATGGAGCTATAACAAGAAACTCCAAGGTCATCATTTTGAGGTTAGTGATCTGGTCCTGAAGATGAACTACAAGATTCAGTAGCATAGAGAAAAACAAGGCAAATTTGAGCCAAATTGGGAAAGACCTTATGTAGCTACTGCATCATTTAGGTCTGGAGTATATCAGCTTGCAACTCTAGAGGGTGAACCATTGCCCATGTTCATCAACAACATGCATCTTTGCAAGTACTACACTTGATTCTATCTATAAGTCCTAAAAATATATTTTAAAAATAGCAAAAAGTCCTAAAAATATATCAAAAAAATAGCAAAAAGTCCTAAAAAAATAAAAAAATCATGAAAATATGGATGCCTTGATGAAAACTTGACAAACAGGCATCTTGGCATGAAAATTTGAGTCAAGAGAAAAATTTTGTCCAAAATTGAAAACCTGGCAAATAGGTGCTTTGGGAGAGTACCATGGTGAAAACGTGGCAAATAGGTGCCATGTGTAATCATTTATTGCTCCACCATCTATCAAGATTCCATCTAGTTCATTCCCCCTTTGTCATTCCCTGATCATATCCTTCATATTGCAAGACATTCCTAGTCCCTTACCATGGCTCATGAACTAGTTAACATCCATTGTTATCCTACCTAACGCATCACCAATCTATACATACTTTGTCATTGGCCTTTGTTCATAGTTTGCATCTTGTTTGGGGGCATATTACCTACACAGTGCATGAGTTTGAACTTGAACTAAGGGCATATCCCTATGCACTTGTTCTCTATTCGACCTATTGCATAATAGATTGGAGGTAACACTTGTACATGCTTTTATGATCCTGAAGAAATCCTAAAAATTCAAAAATGATCCTGAAAGAATCCTAAAAATTCAAATATGATCCTAAAAAAATCCTAAACATTCAAATATGATTCTAAAAAAATCTTAAACATTCAAATGTGATCCTAAAAAAATCACTAAAAATCATATAATGTCCTAAAATAAGCCCTAAAAATCATAAAATGTCCGAAAGAAACTAGTCACACCAAAAACATCAAATATCCCCAAAAAATCCTAAAAATCACAAAATCCATCAAAAATTTTTAATAAACCTTGTCAATAGTCATTATGGATAACCATCCCTTTTGCTTAAACACTTGCACTTTTGTAGACTGAAACTCAAAGCACTACACTTCCATGACAATCACACTATCTAAGCAATGTGAACTGACAATCAATCCAACATGTCACTATGAACCTATCAACTAAATCCACAATCAAAACAATCAAATGATCAACCTATCAAACACTATTCAACAAACTCAAACACTAAAATGAAAGTTATAATGGACAAGAATAGCTATTGGCTCACACTATTTAGTGAGTGATTTTTTTTTCTTTGTTTTTCTTTGATCATGTTTCTATGTCACTTGATGATATAAATTGATCTATGAGAGTGGTCAGGATGGTTCATGGTCATCTTTTATTTTCTATCTGTTACAATGTACCTTTGAGAGTCTAGGGCATGTATATATGCCTTAGGAAGGACAAGGTCATTTTTTTTCTACATCGTGCGTGTTTACACAAAAGGTTTGCATTTTGCGCTGTAGCCCTTTATACAATGATGTGTCGCATCCCATTTTCCATATCAAAATAAAGCTCCATTTAACATATAGTGCACTTTATAAAAGCAAAAATATTCTCATCATACTAACAATTCCTCATGTCATCTCTTTCATCTTCTATGTATTCTTCATTTGCTACCTTGGTCTTGTACTCTGATACATCAAAAACATTGTTGTCCTGCATTCCTACATATGTCAAAAATCCAAAATGACCCACAACAATATGTCATTTCATTTATATTCATTTTATAGGTCATTGGCATTCATTTTACATTTCATTTGCATTCATTTCGTATCATTTTACATTTCATTAGTATGCATTCCACATCATTTTACATTTCATTTACATTCATTCCATATCCTTCAGATTGCATTAGGCATTCATTCATGAGAAAAACATGTGAAAAAATAAAATATAGCATTTCCTACAAATAACATGTGATAAATCAATGCATGATGTCATCATATATAAGTCCACATAAAAAAGCATAAATGCATCCATATAAAACATCAAAAGCATATGCATAATCCATCTCATATAGTCATTATAACACTAGTACATCTCATAAATGTCTCACAAAGTATCAGAGTATGCGATCATGGTTTACATCAATGCTAACTGCCCATAGGCGTGAAGCATGAAAGAGCATAACAAAAAACAAAAACAAAAATAGAGAAGCCCCTTTGTACATTAGTTTTTCAGTGTCATCCCATGTTTTCCCTAGCCTCGTGGCCCTTTTCTATCCTCAAGGAGGATCCCTATGCTCTCTGTAGTGGCCTCATAGGCCCCATCACTTCTGCACTGCTCTATGTCCTTTGTGTCCTATGGGAGTGAGATCTCGATACATGAAAACTATCTACTCTCTACCCTAGTGGCACCACTCTCTCATACTAATCTCTCTAGTATTGTGCTTCCATGTATGCACTATTCATCATCGTCACCATCTCCCAAAAGTTTTCATCTTTGACACTTTTGATGAACTCCTAAGACTCCTACACTACCATCTCTATGCTATGCACTATGGCATCTCTCTCAGCCATAGCTTGATCCCTCTTAGCTGCAACTACATCTCTCTCTCTCCTATCATAACATCCCTCTCTACCACAACCTAATCCAACTGACTCCGTAGACCTCTAATCACCTCCATTAGATCTAACTAACTAGGCCCTACCTATACCAGTAGTAGTGCCCTATCTGCATAGTCCATGGGATCCCCCTTCACATCCATCATAGCTACATCACCCCTAGGCTCCTAGTAGTCATCCTCATCCTCTCCCTCATCACCACCTCCAACACTATCCCCACCCTCACTATCTCCACCCTCCTCATCATCTCCCTCATCCTCTCCCTTAGTATCCCCTTCATCATCTCCCTCCTCCTCCCCCTCAGCATCCTCATCATCACCCTCAACATCCTTATCCCCCTCCTCCTCCTCTTCTCCTCCCTCCTCATCCTCTTCCCCATCCCCCTCTTCCTCATCATCCTCTTCATCGTTCTCTACCTGTGGTCTCCCTCATGGTACGGGTAGTGTTGGATCTGTCAAAGGCCTAGGACAATGCTATGCAAACCATCTATCATATGTTGTTGTCATGCTTGCATCCACTATACCTATTGCTAGCCCCCATAGCCTTAGCTATAACTCTACTAGTTGTACATATGCTACCTATATCCTGATAGGTAGTCCCCACTCTCAAACCTCTATTCTATATTGGGAAAACAATGCTAGCCCTATCGATACATCTTGTGTCTCCTCAAACTATCTTCCTACCTACTCTGGTAGGTACATCTCTATGACCAAGTGCCCAATCACTGTGTGCCCTATGAGATAGTGCTCCTTTCTATAGTATGGTAGGTGAATGTCATCATCATCCCATCTAGGGAAATCTATGTAAGATCTCCAAATAAATTGTATCATAGTGTCTATCTTATGCCAAAACTACCTCGCATATCCAAATGGTCCTCGGGCTAGTACACCTCTTTAGCTATAGGCATATGGCATATAATCCACCAACTCTCACTCTATAAGAGGCCTAAATACTACAATATGCTCATAGGCCCAGATCTATAATAATGTGCTACCAGTACTAAATGATAGTCCACCTCTGTATGCTAGCTGATGCAGATAATAATATAACATCGCCAAAATGCATGGGCCCCAAGTGAACATAGTTCCCTCCATGATCATCTTCTCTAGTATTTGGCCCCATCTGACCAAGAATCCATGTCCCTATCTATTTGGTATCAGCAATCCACTAATCACCCAATAGATCATAGCTATCAGTTATGCATGGCGTGCCACCAATAGGTCCCATCCGATCTCATAATCTCAAATCCCTAGCTCTACATTTCCTCATCCAAATAATCAGTGTAGTGCTGCTCATCCTATAGCTGGGTCATATTTTGCTAACTCTCCATGAATAGGGATCCTAAGGATGTGCCATACATCCTCTAGTGTCACAGTCACCTCCCCTATCAGAAGATGGAAGGAACTCATCTCTGAGTGCCATCTCTCTGTCAAAGCTATCAGTAGAGCCCTATTCCCCCTCACCTTTGGCATGAATGTAACATGATATAATCCTAACCTAGCCAAAATCCTCCACTCACTAGCTATCATCTATTGTTGTAATGTAAGGCTCTATGGCATATGTCCCCTTCTTCATAATAGGGGAAATTCTTCCTGCATAATCATATAGCCTATGTCAACCTCTCATGGTTTTGTATCTAGTTTACCCTAGTTTTGACCCAATTTTGACTTATTTTGACTCTAGTTTGACTAGTTTTCACTTTTTTCTAAGCATTTTTAACTACATTGCCTTATTTTTTGAACACTTTCTAGGGTTTTAAACATGTTTTCCAAGTTTTGGGTCATTTCAAGCTTGTTTGCATCATTTTGACCCTATCCCTATCCATTTATCAGCCTTTTTCCTCCATCTAAGCTAAGTTTGACCAAGCTTGAAATTTTTTTTTGACTATCCTAGCTTTATTTTACCTATGTTTTCAACTCTTCCTATGTTTTTGAACATGTGGTCCAAGTTTTGAGTCATTTTGAGTCTATTTGCACCCTTTTGGGCCCTTTGCATGACTCTCTGTTGACATTTACCCAAGTTTGACCTACATTTTCTCTATGTTTCACCAAATTCTAAGAATTTTGACCAACTTTGACTAAATTTTAAAATTTTTCTAACATCCCCCTAGGCTTATGATAGTCCACCCAAAGTTTCATTGATCCGGGACCATCTAGACCCCGTTCAAACTCTCAGAGCATCTTGGGGCGTAGTTGGGGCTCCCAACTGCACCCAGGGTGCACTTGGTCTTACCAAGTGCACTCAAGATGCACTTTGGCATGCCAAGTGTTTCCATGCCACACATGGATGCATTTTGAGTGTAGCTGGGGCATTTGGATGCCCTATCCTAGCCTCGAGACCCCTGTTTGGCCTCATTTGACCCCGATAGACTCCTAGGTGTCTAAAAAGTAGGAAAAAACATGGAAAAGTAGTAAAAAGTATGAAAAAACATAAAAATTACAAATATGACCTTGATTTACTCACCAAAGGTCCAGTGTCTTCCCTTCATCGAAAGGTCTGCACCCATTCACCACAGTATTGCTCCCTGGGTAGTCAATCCATTATGCTTGCTCCAAAGCTCTTTTCATCCAAATGAGAGAGTGAAAATTACCTTCAAAACCTCTCAAAGCTCTTTTATAACTTGCTACTACCTATATGGATGTGCATGAAGTCCTTTTTGTGTTGGTCGTGATGCCCTTTTTCACTCTAGAGCCCATAACTTCCACGTTTTAACTTTGATTTTTGATCTGTTAGTTGCTATGGCTTTGTTTTCTCATTTTTGATGAAATTTACCTATCATATGCCTATTCTAGTCAATTTATTTAGGAGGCATAAATATATATCACATTTTTGGGGCATGCTTTCATGGCTTTTTTGTTAGCATTCTTTGACACAATGCTCTAAATCACATTGTATCAAAGAGGGGCAAAATATAGATGCTCAAAAATGGTTTGCATCTATGGTTTCATCACTTCTTCATACTAATTTGTCCCATTTTCTTATTCTACTAACACTGATCTTTTGGCCAAATTGATCATACTTTATCATTTGTATCCTCTTTCACATCAATTTCATGTCATTTTGAAATCATATCAAACCAACTCAGAACCATTTCATATCAACTCAAAATCACCCCAAATCAACTTGGAATCACCTTAAATTAGTCCTAATCATCACAAAACATATCAAACATCCCAAATCTATCCTCATTTGTCCATTCCTAGGTATTGTTGTGGCTTTTAGTGCATTGGAAACCTATCAATATATCAAATCTTATCAATCTGACCTTAGTATTGTCATGGCTCTCAATGCTAGGTCAAATTATCATTCATGTCATCTAATCTTTGACATTGTTGAGGCTCTCAATGTAAATCATGGCATTATCAAGCAATTTTAATAATATTGATAGTCTCCATCAATATTATTATGATCAACTTTATCAATCAATCTTTATCCTGTAGCATTTATGATATTGGTTAAATGTTATGTACCTCTAATTCATGTCATGTGTCCTGGCATGTTATCAATTTTGATTGAGCAATCAATTTGACCATGGTTTTGGTCTACCTATCATCATCCTATTCAATTCATATCATTATCACATCTTCATCATAGGATACTGTCACACTTATTTAATCAATTTTGGCCAATCATTGACTAATTTTTTCTATATGATTAAATAACTAATAATTTAATCATATTATGCTTACTAATTATTCTTCCTAATCATCATCCTCAATTAATTTAATTAATTAATTAATTAATTCATCATTTTAAAACCATGGAAATTCTTAATTTCCTAAGTCACATTTTCCTCCATTAATTCCATTTTTACTAATTTCTATTTTGTGGAATAAAGGATTTTAAATTCAAATATTCCATAGAATATTGACATCATCATGACACATGGGTGTGACACCTTATGGATTCTCCATTGACATATGGCTAAGATATTTCATAATCCAATATTCTTATTCCTTTACGCATGTCCATATTTGGCTTTATTCATCATAGATTGTGTCATATGACGCATCATAGATTCTCTTCCCTCTTTAGTCATGTTTGACTTTCAAGCATCATAAAATCCTACACTTGGCATCTTGTGTCATATGCATCATGGATTCTCAAAGGAATCTCTTGCCACATTGCATATCCTAGGGTGACAAACCCAATGCTCTCACCTTGTGTGTTGATTATAAAATGAGCATTCTTTCTCCCATTTTTGGTCCTAATTCTTGAGTTCTTGGGTCCCTTGTTTTCTTGTTTTATGTCTCTTACTCTCACATTCAAATCACAACTTCTAGTATTCTCATAGCATCACCATTATCATAGTCTTTGTTTCAATTTTGTATGCACTATAGGCAATTTTGGAGCTACATCATTTGGAGAAGAAATAAGGACATGGGAGCTACAAATGAAAGAGGGAGTTTCTAACCTTGTGTTTCTTTCTTTATTTGTTTGGCTTTCATGGTAGACTAGTGGGTGCTAGCATATGTTGATTAGGTTTATGATTTTCTCATAGTATGTTATGCATTAGCCCATTTTCTAGTGTTACAGGATGACACCCACAAATATTCAGTACTATAGTAATAAAGTGTATCTAGTGAAGGTTAAAATATTTGATCATGAAACATGATCTACCCTATGAAAGGTTTTCCTTGTTAAAGGCTTACAATATTGTTAGATCTTACCCTATTAAAGGATTTAAATACCTTGCTAAAAATGTACCTAATAAGAGGACTTTAACTTAAAATGAAGTAAGCACCCTATTAAAGAATTTACAATAGCCTGTTAACACTACTTTGTTAAGAGGTTTAATTAATTCACCTGTTAAAATGTCTTAATAATGATCCTTTAGTTAGCACTCTATTGCTTGATGTTATATCACCTCTATACTAATGTGTACTTGATCCTTTCTAGTTAGATGTATCTCTACTATCCTCTAATTCCTTTCCTATGTTCTCCTTTAACTAATTCTTTAATGTAACTCAATTCATAATACTTTAATCACCATGAATGCTCTATTTGTGCATGCAAACTCTCTTCAATTATCCTTAAGCATTCATAAAAAGTTTAGGGTTTATCTTCCTTAAGAAGACCTAGGTGACTTAGGGTTAGGTATGAATCAACAGTTGTGATTCACCCATATTTCTACTTAAACATTCCCTATTTCTGATTAGATACATGTAATACATAGGGATTCACATTTAAGATTCATCCTTATCAATAAAGATCATAAAACAATCCTTAAGTTGGCCCAAAAATGGTTGACATAGAAGTTTGTGCCATTACAAACAACCATGTCAAAATTGTGTAACTCTACACTTGAAGTCCATGATGCTCGACATCAACTGCACCTTCAATGTTGTAACTCGGCCTCTAAATGACTCAGCATCCATTTATCACTCGACATCTAAATAGCTTGATACATACCATCTTCTTGACACTTACTAGTCACTTGGCTCACACTAAATATCTATCGCTTAGCATATACTATCTAACAACTTATACTCAGCATGTATTACTTGTTTGGCATGAACTAAGTAAATGATTTAGTATATTATCACTCATATGTCAAAACAAATCTGAGATTAACAATCTCCCCTTTTGACATGAGTGGAAAAATAATTGATCATGCACGAATAACCTTTAGCCTTTCAGGCATAACTAAGATAATATCCATATACTTACAAAATTTCAAAAACTTCAATATTTTGTGAAAGCTTATGACTCATCAATCATACCTAAAAATTTAATAACTACCCTTGAGTTGATTGTATTGTTCTATTTCTAAATCAAAATTATTCCTCCTACTAAGTAGATGTACTCTATTTTTGTCATTGACATCTCTTGTCTTAAAAATAGTTTCTCCCCCATACTTCTTATTTCTCCCTATTTCTCATTTCCTCATTTCTTATTCTCCTCCATTTTGACACTTAGGTCAAACGGTTATACACTAAGAGTGTATTTGTTGAAAAATGATTTTTGGACCTCTAGCATTATTTTCAAAGTTGCATCCCAATTATCACAAGCAACCTCCAATGATTTGATCTAGATGGCCAACTTGGTAGCATGGTGAACAAAGCCTTCACAAGTAGAAAGATGTGGATCTTTCTTCATGAGTTTTTCTGAAAAGGCTAGTTCCTTGTTCAATATCTCCATATGTGGAGTTAGAATAGACTAGATGTTGATTAGTGTAGCCTTGATGTTCGCTTCATCTATATGTAATACTGCTAACTGACTCTAGGAGTTGAGGAGGTTTCTAAAATGTTTCTCACTCTAGGCTAGAGACTTAGGTAGAGTAATACCAAATGATTGTACATGACTCTCCAAACTTATTATGTGACTCCTTATTTCTTGTGTGAAGAGTGTGGAATTACACAATTTGGTTTACAAAGAGAAAATATTCTCTAGTACCTCTTCACACTATTAATTTTGGTTTCTAACTCAACCTGTGATAGTACAATAGCACTTGATATCTTTTCATCAACCTTAGGCTAAAACTTCCTTTCAAACCATTCAAGTAGTTTAACATTTAAATCTAGGTATATTTCATTTAACTTTTTTACTAAGTTGGTTAGTTTCTCTATGATTAGCTTTGTTGCTTATGGTGCTAGAAGAATAAATGCATCAATAAAAATGTCCTTGATATCTATCAAGGCTTTCTTCTACCTATGGTCCTATCTAAGTAGTGCTTGATTATTCTTCTTTTCAAGAGCATCCTAAAGTATGCTCATCTATTCTATAGTGATAGTTGCAAAATCAAACTTGGGAAACTCAATCACTTCATCCAAGTTTACATCAAAAAATGATGTAACTTCAACTTCCTTAGATGTTCTTGGACTTGGCCATGATTATTGTAAGGATATAGCTTCTATAATTGGCCTATGAAGAGCTTGAATAGGAGTAGCAATTTTTGGTAAAGTTCCCAGTGATTGTATTGTAATTTTCTCCTTAGGTTTGGTAGTCATACCTAGCTCTTCAGTCTTTTCCTTTCCCTTCTCTACATTCATAGATGCACCTTGATCTTGTGATGTAGGTGAAGATGTATCTACCTAACCTATTATAACTTGGGTTCCTTCATTCTTTTTTATCTATCTTTGTGTTCTCCAACTATCTCACCCTTATCTTTTTCATTTTCCTATATATTAACTGAGACTGGAGTACCCTACATTAATGCACTAACAATGGAAGTTGTTGTCTCCTTCCTTTGATATACCACAATAGGTAATGTAGATTTCATTAAGAAGAAATGAGAAGGGGCTATAAATGTCTCTTTAGGTTGTACTTCCTCCCCTATAGATACTTTTTCTACCTTTTCAATTTCATCAACACTCATTAGTACAAAATTTTCACAAAGTTTGGCCTAGGTAGAGGATTCAAACATTATCTTCTTCAAGTAATCCTATGTAAGGGGATTGATGTTCTAAGTGACGGTATCAGAAACATCCTTAATCTTTACATTATCACATTTTATATTCACCTCATGTTGAGTACTGGCACTTGGCACTAGTTTATCTTGTACATTGTTCTATCTTCCTTAGTTGGTGCTTGTGTTTCTTCATTTGTCTTAGAGTCTTCCTCTTATGTAATTATCTTAGTATCAACTGTGATTACCTCATTTACCTATTTCTTCTCAAATTTTTCCTCACCTACCTCAATAGGTGCTTGCATAATTTCCTTTGATATTGTTAAACCATATAAAGATTTCCAAATCAAAGTGGTCTTTTGTACAAAATCCTCAACCTTGTTCTGCAATATGTTGAATGCCATGTAATTTGGTTCAAATTTTCTAGAATGCTTCCTTAATGCCTTAGCCATTACTTCTCTATCTAATTCTAGCATTACTTGTACAAGTGTAGCCTCTTCGATTTGCCTTTCTAGGTATAGACTATAGTACCACTTCATCTCAACTCTATCAGATAATTCTTCGGTACAGAGTTGGAAATTTCAATTAGAGTTTGTTTAAATCTTATCATCAATGCATATATTGACTCCTCTACTTGGTTCATCTCAACTTTTCTAAGTGTATCAAATTTAATATGTGTGATACTACATAAATCAAAATTTATATTCTCACATATATTGTCTAAATTTGAAGGATGATGACTTACCACTTGAAATTGGCTATCATCATCAGATTCTATCTTCTCTTCATCATATTCAATTAGAGCTATGTGTTTTCTCCTTGATCTCTTTTCAGGTTCCTCTTCATTACCAGCTAGTCTAGCCTTACTTGTAGTAGCCCTTGTGTTTTCTCTTGTAGAGGGAAGTGTAGGCTTAGGTTTTGTAATCTTCCTTGGTTTGCTAGTAGCTGAGATCTTAGCTTTCTTCTTCTTTGTCTTAGGTGCTTCACTAGCTTCTTCTCCTTTAGCACCTTCTTCAATTTCTACTTCTTTTTCTTGATCTTCTCCTTGACCTTGAGTGAATACCAATGGTGCTTGAGCTAGTATATCCTCTTCTTCTTCATCATCATCTTCTTCTTCTTCTTCATCAGTTGCTCCACCAAACTTCTCTTTTAACTACTTGAAAATTTTGTTCTTCTTCCTAATGAATAATACAGTCTTCAAATCCATTGTTATCTCAGATTTGGCCACATCATAGTTTCCATAAGTTGTAGCCTTAGCTTCTACATCTTTTTCAAGTAGTGTTATTATTGATGCAAATGCTTCATCGACATTGATTTCATAGCCTAGTGGCCTTAGCCACCTTACCCTTGGAATAAAAACCTAAACATATGTAAAATTAGTGTCAACAAGAAAGAAAACATCATTCAAATGTTTCTCAACTAGTGAAACTAGTATCCTTAGTCTTTTCTTCATTGATTTCTTGAAGTCCTCAAAGTAGTTGGTCATAACTAGCTCAAAATTATTTCGTAGTTGCTCAATAAATTCACCTATCTGAACTACAATAGATTTGTTTGCTTTCTAGGTAAATTTACCAAATATGGGGAATGTATTATGTACATAAAAGAACATACATAAAAGAATTAAACCAAATTTACATTGTGGACTTTTGGTCTTCCTAATAGCTCCCAATTTTTTTGACAACTGTTGCATCTGCAACTCGGCTATGAGGCCTCACCCCGACCCATCATAGCATAGACATTTTTATTTACATTTTGATATTCAAGAATTTGACATTTTGATACTTATTTGATACTTAGATAGATATTGGTTTGTTTTAACTATTGATTTTGACATTATAGTAGTGTTTTACACCTATGATATGTACTAAGAACCTAAAATTATGAATGGAAGAATCAAACACATATGGATGCAACTTTATGACATGATAGAATTTGGTTATGATATGATGTGAAATGTAAATTTGATTACAATGATTTATGATTTAATGTGATAAATGTTAATTTGATAATGATGATTTATGATTTAATGTGACATGCAGATAAATGCTAATTTGATAATCATGATTTATGATTCAATGTGATATGCAGATAAATGTTGATTTGATTCTGATCATTTATGATATGCAGATTTTGATATTTTAACATCTTCAATGAGTTATTTGAAATGATTAGAAAAGGAAATTTAATTTGAATTTTGTTAATATAAATTTTGTAAAATTTGAAATTATATTCTTATATTTGATATGACCTCCTTGGACTACTGATGCTCAAGTTTAATATGCAAGAAGTGGAACCATGGAAATTCTTGGGGGGGAAATTTTCCAAACCTTTGTGAACACAATTTAACCAAGGCGAATCTTTGGAATATTCAAAAGCATTGTTGTGAAAGTATTTTTCTTTGTAAATGTGACTTTTCTTGCATGTAGAGATGGTTAATAATAAAGATGTATTAGGGAAATGTCATGGTGATGTGGAATATGTTTTTATGCATAACTTGATACTTGTGAACTTTGTGTATAATTGACATGTCATTTAGGGTTTTGACCATGGTGGCAATTTTCTCTAAAACTAATTACCCTATTAATGAGTAAGTAAACCAACTTGACAAAAAGTAGAATAGGTCACAATAAAGGGAAATTATAATTTGGACTTGGCTTGGGTTTTGAGGGGTCATTAGGTGGTCTCAAGGTGTCTTTTATGTCTAAATAAGTTACCCATATGATAGTATATCAAACTAGGGGCCTAATTTTGACCACGTGAGTGCCTACAACTTAGGAGGCCTTTCACCCATGCATTCTTCCATCAATTCAAATTTGGACTTGTCACATGTATTTTCTCCCATGTTTCCACTGAATCAAATATAGAAAATTTACAAGGGACAAGTTTGTAAGAGGAAGTGGCTAGGTGTCTTTGCTAAAATAGTTACTGAGAAGGCATTATTAGAGAGTCATGGTCAAATTGGTGGGTTTTTCACCACTTTCTAAGTTAAGAGATAGTTAAGGTTTTTGGAAGGAGATTAAGGGAGCTCTACTAAAACTATCATTACCTTTAGCTTGGACCAAGGTTGTTGATTCAAACCATGTTCATCCTCTTTCCTTTTACTATTTCAAAATAAATCTGCAAGCATGGAGTATGTGTCAGGAAATCATGCATGGTGTGGTAAATCTTGTATTGTAGATTTGGGTATTGTGTTGTGAAGATGGGAACGTGTATTGTGTTCATGTAGATTTCTTGTCTTTCTCTCTTGATTTTTTTGTATTGATTTGAATGTGAATGTGATCATGGGTGTGAAGGCTTCAATCACCCTTGGGACGGAAGAGGAGCCTTAGGTGAAGGGATTAGTTGGGCTCAATAATGTATTAGAGAACCTCTTCTCTTGGAGAGAAGGGGGAATATTTAATGGAGTATGGGCTCCATTGAAGCCAATGTTTTGATGATATGATTGGGGGTGATAAGTAGAAATATGAATTTGGGGTGATAAGTGGAAGATTGTGAAGAAAAGTATGTATGATGCAAGCCTTGTAGAGGCATGGGGAATTCAATGTGTGTGAGTTGTATTGACATGGAAAATCTCCTCTTAAAGAGCCCACCATCAAATATGTTCTTATGATTCCAATGGTGAATCGATGTGTAAACCGTGGAAGGGAGTATTATGTGCTGTCTTGTAAGTTTTCTCATGCATTATCATATGTTCTATGTGTGTGTATTTCAGTTGGATCTTCATTTTCCTACTTGGTGGGTGGCTTCATAGAAGCCTAGGATGGGAGGTGAGCCTCCATGGTTCCAAGTTTTGTGTTGTATTACAAGTTTTGTGAGGATTGATTCCTTGGAGTTATTAGGGTTTATTCTTGGCAATGTTGGAAACCAAGTGTGTGTGGACATACAAATCCTCCATGTCATTTTAAATGTGTTAGGATGTTAAGTCTCCATGTTCATTTCATTGTGATGTGAAGAGGGATACTCTTATTATTGTATCTTACTGAAGATGTGTAAGGAAAGATTGAAAAAAAATATTTTTATAGTTTACTTGTAAGGAAACATTCATGGTGAGTTTTCACATTATGTAAATTGATGCAAAATGGGGAATCATGTAACTAAAACACTTCTTACAACAATTTAATTAGTGTAAATATTTCATAGTGGTTACATCCTTCTAATATAGTTGATTTAATTCAATGCATAAATGGTGGTATTGTAGATATATATGTTTTGCATACAATATGATGGAAGAAAGTTAACATATTTTGATAGTTCATTAATGAGTATGAAGAATTAGGTCACTTGGACTTCAAGTTCTAATAAAAATATTAGGTGATACCATCACATCATCAAACTTATTCACCAAAAATCTATGGTAGGAATAAAATAAAATCAACTTGAGAACATGAATACATAGTCCACATGAAATAAAAAAAAGAAACATAGCCAAATCTATGAGGAGAATTCCTGTAGGCACACATTTCCTCTCTAGAAAATGCATGGAGAGTGACAAAATAATCTTTCCCTATTACAGTCCCATAAAATATTCAAAAGGGATATTCTTAGAATCAAAAAAGTATTAATAATGTATATCTTATTTAAACAATCAAAAAGGTGATAAGACACAAGTCAGGGTCTTCTAAAAAAAAAAGGAATTTTTTTTTGTTAATAGCAATAAAATAAAAAATAAAACTCAAAAATATATATTTAAATAAAACAACAACATCTTACTCCCTTTTAAACATCTAGGTGCATATCAAAAGGTGATGTTGACTTTACCTTGGTTAAGGCACCCTTCTGGACACATGGCAACCACCCTTTTTGGAGCTCCCTTCTAGGTATGGTGTGATTTTTGGTTATCTCATACAAGTCTAACTTATGTCATCAATAATGTTTTGGTTCCCTCACTTACTTCTTGTAGGCATAGGTAAAAGCCCTTTTTGGTTCATAAGGAAGTGGGAAGTAAGAAGGGTCTTTTTACACATTGCAGAAATCATCCTATGCCTTGGATTAAGTGCCAAGATGGGTATGCTTTAGGAATTTGACCTCCCTCCACCTACATCATGTGAGCCAAGGTGGGGCCATGTTTGGGGAAGAGATAGGGATCTTACGATAAGATTAAAGATGTTAAAAGTGCAGATTTTAAGATGTTAGAGGTAGATTCTAGGTGTAGGGGGTAAATGAGTATTAGGATGCTGGGTAGAGATTAAAGATTAAGTTAGAGAATTCATAAGCATGTTAAGGGATTTAGTTAGTAGGGTTATTTGTTATGGATGTTTTTATATAATGTAGTTAGTAAATAAATATTCATGGGTAAGGTTTGTAGGTGGAAAGTGGTAAAGGTTATGAGTCATAAATAAGCTTAGTTCAATACACTAGTAAGGTTACTAAATATAAATATTAATTGATAAAATAAAATAAATAATAATAATAATTTATTATTGAATGAGTTCATAAATACATTATTATGTAGTTATATGTTGCATACCTATATGCAATCATATTATGTATTATTTAGTGCATAGAATGCATATATCAAATTAGTATAGCTTGTGAAGCTACATTGTCAAGCACATGTAACTTAAATTTTAAATAATCATTTTAATAATAATGACCAAAGGAAATAATAATTATTAATTAATTAATTAATTAATTAAAATAAATAAATTTAATTAAACATGTACACACACACACACACACACACACACACACACACACACACACAAACAAATTTATTTAATGTCCCATTTGAAAGGATATGGATGGGATGAAGGTGTAATTTAGGAAATGTAAAGTTAACAAGATGGAATCTACTAGCATGAAAGTGGTGAAGTAGTTGATAGATGTATTTTGTAGTAGGTATTCATAAATATAATCATTAATGATCATGTTATTAAGTATGAGAGGTTTAATAATTAGTAAAAGATGAGTATGGGCAATACCTAGTGTAAAAATTAACAAGTATTCAAGGTTTCTAATAAGTTTTGGTGATAGTTCATTTAGAGAATAAAGTTTGAAAATAGGTGGTAAAGTGTTGATGGTTTTAAGTGAAGTTTCAATAATAAATCTTTAATAGAAAAAGGTCATTAATGGACATTAGTGATAATTAGGAGAATTATTCTATTGATTAGTTTGTCTCTTGGAGGATGGAATTTAGTAAGGGAATTGATTTTTTTTATCACATTTTTTAATGCCTTAGTAAGCATATTAGCTTAAGATAATGTTGATAAGTATTGGATACTTAATGTTTTAGTAAAGTTATTTATCTAATGATAAAATGGAAGTGTGAAATAAAGTACGTTATAAAGAGGCGATAGCCATGCAGAAGCATAAGATTCTTATTTATATTATCATTGTGATATAACTAATCCATCCACCTATGTTGAATACTAAAATTATATATATATATAACCCTAATATTGAAAACACATATACATACTAGAATGAGTAGGACTATCTACCATCAATACACAACCTTGATTAAGTTGTGAGCCTATATAAGGAATTGATATCCCACATCTAGGAATACAATGTTGTTTTCAAGATAGGTTATGGAATTAAAAGTGGTATCACTTATTGAAACATGCACAACAAGGCCTCAGGGAAGCTTATCCTCTAGAAACAATTATAATCTAGACCATGTGCCATCACCTAAACTTCAATAAGTGATTTATGGTCTCCCATGAAAGCATATAAGTAGTGATAATGAAGTATTAAATGGGAAAATCACTTGGAAATGTTACCTAAATATTTGATAACATGGTTGCATCATGCACATGTCAACATGTGATATCTTAGGTTTAGCTTCAAAAAAAAAACTAGTAGTGTTTTTGTCTTATAAATTTTGGGTAGGACATTCTAGTATTAGTGGAATTGGTTACAACACTAGTGCCTAACCCATTACACTTAACTCTTTAAAACTAAAACTTTTATGTAGGATGCCTATCATCACCCATAATGGTCATCAGAGGGCTAGAGGCCCTAGAGGTGCACAAGTGGCATTTGGAGGGGTAGGACATGGAATTGTTGAACCTCCACCCAAGCAACCTCAAGATCTTAATCCACTCTTTGTATCCATTTAGAATCTTATCAAAGTAGTGCAGGAGAGGATGCCACCTATAAGTCCATGACCTAAATATCAAGGAATAGGGGAGAAAAGAGTAGATAATAGAGAAAGAAGCAAGAGTCCCCCACCTATATATGTAGAGGAACAAGGTGACTAGGAAGAGGTCTCGATTCATCAAATCAAACCTCCACCAACAATAACAAGAGCACTTAGGGACATAGGGAATTAGATTATGTATTTGATTTGACTCAAACCACCTCTTTTCACTAGAACCACAAATGGTAAATAGGTAGAGGCATGGTTATAGAGCTTGGAGAGGTGCTTTAGGTTGTGGCCCTGTGGGAGAAATTTGAAGGCATGAATTTCTATCCACTTATTATGAGATAATGCTTCCAATTGGTGGAAGTAGGAGGAGACCATAGGTGGAGTCAGAGTAGACACCCTCACCTAGGAGGCATTTGTGGCCAGATTCAGAGATAGGTATCTTTCAAAACATTTTAGATACAATCAAAATGAGGAGTTCCATGACCTCCAATAGAGGGGACTTATTGTAGCATAATATATGAGAGCATATTTCTAGAGAAAATCTATCAATTCACCAAGGGTCTTAACTTGTCCCTTCAAAACTCAGGATGCTTGGCCTTTCCTAACACCTTTAGAGAGGTAGTTGAGGTAGCTTTGGTTATAGAAGATGTTCATAATAAACAAGATCTTGGGGTCAATCTGATAACGGAGATCCTTCTCAATAGTTAGGACATCAAAGGCTCCCTTGGAAGAGAAACAACAACCACATAGGAGGGTCTTATAAGGTCCCATAGATATAGCAAAGGTCCCAATGAGATATTAGCCCTACATCAAAAGAGTGGACACTGATTCCTTATGAACAACTAGCTTGGACTCAACCACCATCTAGAAGTAGTTACAATGGACCCATTAGGATGAGGAATCAGTAGCAGGCAAGATCACAAGAAGTTTAGATTCATACTTGAGGGTCATGTTACACTTGTGCTAATATGGGTCACCTAGCAAGAGAGAGCCCACAAGTGCCAATAGGAGGTAGCCAGTATGGGGCCACTTTAGAGCCCACAGTAGGAAACCTAGACAAGGCCCACAAGGTCTTTGCAATAAGTGATAGTCATCAAACAAAGGACCAAGCTATAGATTTTGTGACTATAGTTGGGGACAAACAAATAGCTATTATGGGAACTAAATCACTTTTTGTTTCAATAGACCCTTAGACTTTTAGGCAAAGAGTTGAACTAGGTTAGAACCTAGTGGGATCACAGCTTTATGGTAGGATGCAACATAGATGAAATATTAGTACCCATACCCTTTTTGATGAACTCTAGGAGGAGGTTCATGCCTAAGGGGGGAGGATGTGAGGACTCACCTTGACCCATCATAGCATAGAAATTTTTATTTGCATTTTGATATTCAAGAATTCGACATTTTAATACTTCTTTGAGACTTATACGGATAGTGGTTTGTTTTATCTATTGATTTTGACATTACAGTAGTGTTTTACACCTACGATATGTACTAAGAACCTAAAATTGTGAATTGAGAAATTGAACACATATGGATGCAACTTTATGACATGATAGAATTTGATTATGATATGATGCGACATGTAAATTTCATTATGATGATTTATGATTTAATGTGATAAATATTCATTTGATAATGATGATTTATGGTTTAATGTGACACATAGATAAATGCTAATTTTATAATGATAATTTATGATTTAATGTGATATGCAAATAAATGTTAATTTCATTATGAAGATTTATGATATGCGGATTTTGATATTTTAATATTTTGAACGATTTATTTGAAATGATTAGGAAAGGAAATTTACATTTGAATTTTCTTAATATATATTTAATAAAATTTGAAATTATATGCATATAATTTATATAACCTCCTTAGACTATTGATGCTCAAGTTTAATGTGCAAGAAGTCAAACCATGGAAATTCTTGGGGGAAACAAGTTCCAAACCTTTTTTGAACATAGTTTAACCAAGGTGAATCTTTGGAAGATTGAAAAGCCTTGTTGTGAAAGTATTTTTCTTCATAAATGTGAGTTTTATTGCATGTGGAGATGGTTAATCATAAAGATGCATTAGGAACATGTCATGGTGATGTGGAATGTGTTTTTATGTGTCACTTGACAATTGTGAACTTTGCGTGTAATTGACATGTCATTTAGGGTTTTGATCATGGTGGCAATTTACCCTAAAACTAATTACCCTATTAATGAGTAAGTAAACCCACTTGACAAGGGATAGGATGGGTCAAAATCAAGGGAAATTCGAATTTGGACTTGGATAGGGTTTTGAGGGGTCATTAGGTGGTTCCAAGGTGTCTTTTATGTCTAAATAAGTTACCCATATGATAGTATATCAAGTTAGGGACCTAATTTTGACCATGTGAGTGCCTAGACATCCTAGGGGGGCCTTTACCCATGCATCCTTCCATTAATTAAAATTTGGAGCTGTCACATGTGTTTTCTCCCATGTTTCCACTAAGTCAAATATAGAAAATTTAGAGGAGAAAAGTTTGTAAGAGGAAGTGGCTAGGTGTCTTTGCTAAAATAGTTAGTGAGAAGGCCTTATTAGAGAGTCATTGTCAAATTGGTGGGTTTTTCACCACTCTCTAAGTTTAGAGACAATTAGGGTTTTTGAAGGGAGATTAAGGGAGATCTACTACAACTATCATTTCCTTTAGCTTGGACCAAGTTTGGTGATTCAAACCATGTTCATCCTCTTTCCCTTTAGTATTAAAAAACAAATTTGCAAGCATGGAGTACGTGTCAAGAAATCATGCATGGTGTAACAAATCTTGTATTGTAGATGTGGTTATTGTTTTGTAAAAATGGGAATGTGTATTCTGTTCATGTAAATTCATTGTCTTTCTTTCTTGATTTTCTTGTCTTGATTTGAATGTGAATGTGATCATGCGTTTGAAGGCTTCACTTAACCTTAGGAGGGAAGAGAAGCCTTGGGTGAAAGCATTAGTTGGGCTCAAAAATGTAGTAGAGAGCCTCTTCTCTTGGAGAGAAGGGGGAAGATTTCATGGACTATGGGCTCCATTGAAGCTAATGTCTTGATGATATGATTGGGGGTGATAAGTAGAAATATGAATTGGGGGTGATAAGTGGAAGATTGTAAAGAAAAGCATGTATGATGCAAGCCTTGTAGAGGTATGGAGAATTCAATGTGTGTGAGTTGTATTGACATGGAAAATATCCTCTTGAAGAGCGCACCTTCACCCAATGTTCTTATGATTCCAATGGTGAATTGATGTGTAAACCATGGAAGGGAGTATTATGTACTGTCTTGTAAGTTTTCTCATGCATTATCATATGTTCTATGTGTGTGTCTATCTCACTTGGATCTTGTTTCTCCTACATGGTGGGTGGCTTCATAGAAACCTAGGATGGGAGGTGAGCCTCCATAATTTCAAGTTTTGTGTTGTGTTGTAGGTTTTGTGAAGATGGATTCCTTGGAGTTATTAGGGTTTATTCTTGGCAATGTTGGAAACCAAGTGTGTATGGGGATACAAATCCTCCATGTCACTGTAAATGTGTCAAGATGATAAGTCTACATTTTCATTTCATTGTGATGTAAAGAGGGATACTCTTATTATTGTATCCTATTGAAGATGTGTAAGGAAAGATTGATAAATATATTTATATAGTTTACTTGTAAGGAAAAATTCATGGTGAGTTTTCACATTATGTAAATTGATGCAAAATGGGGAATCATGTAAATGAAACACTTCTTCCAACGATTCAATTAGTGTAAATATTTCATAGTGGTTACATCCTTCTAATATAGTTGCTTTAATTCAATGCATAAATGGTGGTATTGTAAATGTATATATTTTGCATACAATATGATGGAAGAAAGTTAACATATTTTGATAGTTCATTCATGAGAATGAAGAATTAGGTTGTTGGGCCCATTTGTCGTTGCGCCAAAAGCCATGACTATTAGTGAACATGGAACACCAGATAATTAACCACCTGTGGGCAGGGGAGCACGTCGCATCACCTAACATAGGTCACTTGGACTTCAAGTTCTAATAAAAATATCAGGTGATACCATCACATCATCAAACTTATTCACCAAAATTCTATGGTAGGAATAAAAGAAAATCAACTTGAGAACATGAATACATAGTTCACATGAAATTAAAAAAAGAAACATAGCCAAATCTATGAGAAGACTTCTTGTAGGCACACATTTCCTCTCTAAAAAATGTATGGAGAGTGACAAAATAATCTTTCCCTATTACAGTCCCATAAAATATTCAAAAGGGATATTCTTAGAATTAAAAAAAATATTAATAATGTATATCTTGTTTACACAAGCAAAAAGGAGATAAGACACAAGTCAGGGTCTTCTATAAAAAAAAAAGGAAAATTTTATTGTGAATAGCAGTAAAAAAAAGAAAGAAAACTCAACAATATATATTTAAATAAAACAACAACATCATACTCCCTTTTAAACATCTAGGTGCATATCAAAAGGTGATGTTGACTTTAGCTCGATTAAGGTACCCTTCTTGATACATGGAAACCACCCTTTTTGGAGCTTCCTTCTAGGCATGGTGTGATGTTTGGGGAGCTGATCCAAGTTTGACATATGTCAAAAATGATGCCTTGGTTCCCTCAGTTCCTTCTTTTAGGCATTGGTAAAAACCCTTTTTCATTCATAAGTGTTGGGTGTTCATTTTGGTCAAGGTCAATGATAGGAATCCATAGTGTAATTCCTCTCTTGAAAAGTAAATCTTTTTAAGGATCCACTCCAAGGTTTAGTATTTGTCTTGTGATGTACCAAAATTTTCTCAGTAGAAGATAAACCTGAGTGTTCACGAGGAGGCCTTTGCTGGTTCTAAAAACTCTTTTATCTTGGAATCGAAGTAAAATATGTTTGTTGTCTCAAAATATCACACCAAAAGAACAATATTTTTGTATTTTCTATTTTTTCAATGAATGCAATTCTAACAATGCAGCTAGTACGAGGTCCTACTCTAACAAGGGGGTTAGCAAATCAAATAACAAAACTGAAAGCAAATAACATGAAATCAAATGACTTGAAATTGAAATTCCTAAATGGACATAAGCTACAAAACACAACATGCTATGAGTTAAACCTTCAAAGAAATTAGTAGGAAACCTATGAACATAGGAGTAGTGCTTCCTAGAATCCACTTATGCAATCGTTGGTGAGAATCTTTAACAAATTGAATGATGTTTCACTCTTTATCAAATCGCGAGGCCACGAAAAGTGCGCTCATGCAAGACAAAAATATTTGTAGACACAATCGGGTGATCTCTTCTCAAGCTTGTTATGTCAATGGAATTCATATATCTGTAGCAAAGACTAGAACTAAAAGATCACACAACCAAAAACAACACAATAAACCTTTGGCTCAATCACAATCTCATGAATAAAATCCACAAAACAATGACATGACATTTAGGCAAGAATAACTACACTCTGAATGCTAGCACCAAAAGCATAACTTTATTGCATAATAATAACCGCCCTTGTTACATTTTTAAATGGGGTATTTATAAGAAATTATCTCCTCAATTTGTGTTGAGAGTGAGAGATATCTTGATGCAATAAAATGCTTTTAGAATATTAAAACAAACTAAATATATACAAACTAACAATCTAACTGGTGCTTAGAGGGACTCCATCCATATTTTATTCATTAATTGGATGCATGAGCCCTTTACATGTCAAAATCAATGAAAGCATGAGAGAGAATGTAAGAGGAAGCCATCAATTGAAGTAGAAGTGCATGGAGACACCAAAAATAGAACTTAGCCCTTCACTAGGCATGTGTGAGAGTTAAACTACCATCAGAATGCGTTCCTGATGCATGGAAAGTGTTATTTTTGGAATTGGCAGTCAACTGTCGGTGCACCTTTGAATTGCAAACCTGCAGAGCTATAGATCTGTAGACCTGCGAACCTTGACTAGGTCAAAAATCTCAAAATTTTACTAAGTGTCAAAATTGAAATTCTAGCATCTGGGTTTTGCTCATCTTTATCCTAAAGATATGTTTTCATGTTTGCCCTTTAATTTCTCTATAATCTCAATTTTCTTAGTAGCATCAAGAAGATCCAAAGCCTCATACTTGTCTTTGACCTTCTGTCTGTAGTTTTCCACTTCAATTCAAGTTTTTACAAAATCTATGAGTTTGGTGTCCAACTCTAACAATGCTTCCTCTGTCCTAAAAGATTGTCTGATGTCTTCATCACTAGATGCTTCCTCTAAAGTCTTTCTAAAATTCTCCACAACTACCTCAACTAGTAAAAGCTTCTCTTGTTCTTCATCTTCAAAAATGTCCAAGCATGCATCATTGTACAACTTTTCTACTTCCAAAATTTTCTCTCGCGCTTGGTCCTTGAGCCTGTGTATCTCATCATGTAATGTTTCCATCACTTTATTTCCATCTGCAATATTTTCTATCCAATCATCTGTCATGTCTAACTCTTCTCTGGTATATACATCAATCAAAATGTGGTACCTTTAGCCCTTTATGGCTTGTAGAGTTTGTAAATCCTTGCTCCATACCCATACCTCATCCATAATACTAAAGTCCTACCTCAAAATTGCCACAATCTTGTCAACATTTTCTTGTGTAGCATGCAATAACTTTAGACTTCCTATGATTATAGTAACACCTCTATCCTCAAGGCTATCTCACCAATCCTGATAAGCTCTCAAAAATGGACTGAGTCGTACACCTTCCCCTTCTCTAAGAATGGTATTCAAAGTCTCCTTAGGGTGTTTAGAATCAAGAGGACCAATAACTTCAACTAAATATCATTTTAAGATCTCAACTTGCCTTCAAAGTGTTCTAATTTCAATCTCAGCATGTTCCATATGGCTAAGAACCTCCTTGACTCCCATAGTCATCATCTATTAGGAAGTATCTTGTGTAGGCTTCCCTAACATGATATCCTTCACTTCATAGTCCTAAAGGCTAACAACTTCTTCATCTATACCTTTTGGAGGGTGAGCCACTTGTGCAAATAAGTCCTGATTCTGAGTGGTATTAATAAATGAAAATGGAATTACATCATGTAGTGGAGAGTCAGGTTTGTTCAAAATCTCTGCAATGTCACAAATATCATCCTTTGAAGCAAGGAATTGATGCTTGGCACTCCTCATTATCTCTTTTTGAAACCATCTTGGGATATGTCTTTCTATAACCTTGGCCCTAGATGATGAAGGGATGTGTTCAACTACCTTTTTCCCTCTATCACTCTTGTTTGGAGTCTCTTGTTGTGAGGGTTCTTCTTCTGTAATCTCAGTTTCTATAGATCCCATAGTTTGATCCTCAACTTCCTAAGAAGGTTGTATGGATTGTACTACTTGTGCCTCTTTTGATGGCTCATTAGTAACCCTTAGTTTTGGTTCTCCTTGTAATGATGATTCCTTCTAAACATGTTCTTTTGAACTTGGAGGTGGAGATGTCACTAAAACCTTATCTACCATCATAACCTGAGGTGAAGATGGGTGAGTTGGATGATGACCTTGTGTCTCAGGTGGCATCTATGTCCAATTTTGCTATTGAATTTCACCTGTAGGAGCATCTCTAATCTTATCTCCAACCAATTTGGTACCCATTGGCATGAAATCAAAATCTAGGATGGAGAGAACATCATCACCTGGCTCCCTTTTCTCATTCACCCATTTTTGTACTTCATCTTTCGAAGAAGAGAGTTTTACCATTTTAGTTAGGGTAGGTGGTGGAGTATTTGTGACACTATTCATTCTTTCCAATTCTATAGCTTTGGCTAGCTGAGTTCTCCTTTGTAGAGGTACTTGCTCCTCCTCTTCATTTGACTCTATTTCATCCTCATTTGATTCTTCCTTGGGAATGGTTTCAAGAATAGATAGCTTAGGCACTAATCTTTTATGAATTCTTTGCCTCTTGTTCATTCTAACCTTGATCCTTTTTTGCTTCTATGGAACCATAGGAGAAGTGGGCATTTCATGCATCAAATGAATGGATATCTCTGGGATCTCTCCCTCTTCTTGTTGGCTTGATAAAATAGGAGGCAATGGAAAATCAACTTGGATATGAGAAATTCTAGAGTCTTGGGGCTCTTGGGGAGTAGATTCCTATCACTAAAAAGGGACCTATTCTTCAACATGCTCTACCTGAATCCTCTAAGGAGAGGCTCTCTTCCTCTTTTCCTTCTTCTTCTTTGAAGGATGGTAGTATCCTACTAGATGATCAAGCTGGTAGACTATTTTTGGCCTAATAGGAGATTGGAGTGCAAAGATAGGAACTGTGACTTTCTTCCCCTTTACTCTTTCTTGGTGAGCATGTGCATGGAATATCACCATATCTAGAATTGGATCGAATGGAAAGGGTTTCTTGATCCAACTCTTTGTCATTTAGATGACATGTCTCATTTGATGATTAATATCATCTCCTTCCTCTCTATCAATTTATGCATGCAGGATGGGCCTCTCACCAACTTTATCTGTATTGAATAAGGGATCCAGTAGCTCCTATGAATCCTATAGGCTTATCTCATCCAAGATGGTGAAATGGAGAGCCATCTCTACTAAATATAGAGTCATTTTACGATATTCCTTGATACGAACATCATATTCATTTGTGGCATTCATCCAATGATCTTCAATGGCATCCTCGTGGTGGAACTCTTTTCTTGCCAAGTTTTCCACTTTACCAACATTTTCAAAGAATGGCCGAGGAAAGTTATATTCTTCAAGAGGATATTTTTTCCATTCCCACTCAAAAGTTGGGATATCCTACTTTCTCTTTAAGTGACATGCTCCTATTACAAAAGGCCAATCCCAACAAGGCCTTCGTTGTTTCTTGATCCTCTCATAAGCTGACTCAATCTACCAGGAAATTTCCATCAGAACCAACTTGTCACTTGGGTATCTTGGGAGCTTCTTTGGATGGATGAATGCACCACCAACCTGAATGTATGTGAATGTCTAAAAATGGATGAAATATGCACCGAGGGCTATGATCTATGTCTTGGCCTCATCAAAAAATCTCTTCCCATAATCCCCTTTGATGAATTGAATGATGGCAAAGATGAAGGCATCATTCACAATTCTGTACTCCTTGCTCTATGGCAAGAGCTTCTTCTTAACCAGCTAAGGATAGACTATATATGGCCATGCATTAGGATCCTGCATACTGCCCTTCTTGTACAACCTAGGATAGTCAGTGGCTCTTTCCACAAGTAGATATACCACATAAGAATTCATTTAGAATTTCTTCTTGTCCTTTACTATTCGCAACTGGTCACAAAAGTTCTCAGTAAGTGTGGTGGCCCAATCTAGTGGCATCTTTGCATGTCTGATGCTCTCAATGAAGTTGACCATAAATAGAGTGAGATGACCTGCTACAGTCAATCCCATAACTTTGCTCAAGAGAATGATTGAATATCAAATGTCATCTTTCATGTATCCTTGAGTCATATCCACTACGCTAATTGTCTTCCCTCGAGGTGGTTTCTCAATGAAGTATGAGGAATATATAATGTCGATGGCCTCCTAGTAATGATCCTTATGCCACCTCTTAGCTACTTCATATGAAAGCTTGATGAATTGATTGGCTTTAGGTAGATGAAAAACCTTCTCAATATTGTTAGGTCATAGATCCAAGACCACTTCCCTAGTGATGCTCTTTACCACCCTCTCATCAAGAACAAAAATGTTGAGATAGGGTGATAATCAATTTAGCTAACTGCATGGCCCTAGGATGTGATGTTGCATTTACTAATTTGGAACGGATTAGGGAAAATCTCAAAGATGATCTTTCAGTTGGGTTGTTACACACTCTCAAGAACTCTCCCAAGTCCATGTGTCCAAGTTTTGTATCCTTGATCTCAGAGTATTCATCATGCAACCATGATTTTGGGGTTATGCCTTGGAACTTGTACACAATTGGTTTTTCTATTGATCCGAATGTGGATGCCATTTATATTACCTGCATGTCATAGGAAAAGAAAACATGATCAATTATTGAATATATAAAATAAAAAATGTAACAAAAAAAAATGACCCCCAAGGGAACTTATTTTATTATTTTTAAAATATTTTTCCACTTATTTATTTATTATTATTATTTTTTTCTTACAACTAATTTAAACTAAAATTAAATTTTTTTTAAAAAGGTGTGGGCGGAGGTGTGGTGGCATGTGTGGCTAGGGTTTGTACGAGAATAGTGTGTGCTGCATGTGCACCCAAAAGAGGGGGCACGAATAGTGTTATGTGCCCAAAAGGGTGCATGTCATGCCACGTGCTACCTAATAGGGTGCATCCAGTGTTGCATCATGTGCCCAAAGGGGGCGCGATGACAGCGGTCGAGCGCAGCCTAAAGGATCCACACAGTGTTGCACCATGCACCCAAAGGGGGTGCAACAGTGATAGCCAAGCGTAGTCCAAAGGGCATACACAGTGGCGATGGTTGTGCACAACCCAAAAGGCATGCACAACACAAGCCATGTCACATGCAATGGCACTTTTGTGCATGTAGCCCAAAGGGCGAGCATAGTGCGGGCCACGTGCTGCCTCCCATGCATGCGTGCACGTTTGAGAGGGAAGGAAGAAAAATAGAGGTAGGGGGGGGTTCTCCATACATCTCCTTCTTTTCTCTTCAATAAAAATGAGAAAGTAAGAAGGGGAGGGAGGGTTTTATAACCCTCTATCCCTTTTGCAAAGCATGCGTTGTGCCTCGATGCATGTGTGCTAGATGATGATGATGATTTTTTTTTTTACTCTTAAAATCTCTAACTAAAATTTCTTTCCCCAACTATCGGACTATGAGTCTAAGAGTCAGAAAAAGATAGGGGGTCCCCATTCCTAGTAATGAATGGGGCATGTGTTGTGGAGACCACAACAAATAGCCCCAAAAAAAGGAAGAAATGACCAAGGTATTTCTTCATCAGCAAACATTCTTCCACTATGTCAAACACCAACCAAACTTTGAACACCTTGAGCATACCTCAGATGACTTTGCAATCAAAATCTCTAAAGTCAAAACCTTCAAACTCAATGTGTGCATTTGTGTATTCATTCCCTTTGACGTGTCAAGATGCAATCAATCAAAATTCTCTATCAACTCAAAATAATCTTCTGCTCCTCCCAGCTCATTCATTCAAAATTTCCATGAAGGCTCTTTGTCAATCATTTTCTTGACCATATGAGAGAATTAGTTCAAGGGCTCTTAGGATCCTACATATTGCCCTTCTTATACAACCTGGGATAGTCAATGGCTCTTTCCACGAGTAGATATACAACATAAGAAGTCATATAGAACTTCTTCTTGTCCTTTACTATCTGTAACTGGTCACACAAGTTCTCATTAAGTGTGGTGGCCCAATCCAGTGACATCTTTACATGTCTGATGGTCTCAATGAAGTTGACCATGAATGGAGTAAGATGACCTACTACAGGCAATCCTATAACTCTACTTAGGAGAATCATTGAATATCCAATGTCATCTTTCATGTATCCTTGATTCATATCCACTTTGTTGATTGTCTTCCCCCAAGGTGGTTTTTCAATGAAGTATGAGGAATATATGATGTTGATGGCCTCCTAGTAATGATCCTTATGCCACCTCTTAGCTACTTCATATGAAAGCTTGATGAACTGATCAGCTCTAGGTAGATGAAAAACCTTCTCATTATTGTCAGATCATAGATCCAAGACCACTTCTCCAGTGATGCTCTTTACGACCCTCTCATCAGGAAAAAAATGCTGAGATAGGGTCATAATCAATTCAACTGACTGCACGGTCTCGAGATGTGATGTTGTATTTACTAATCTAGAATGGATTAGGGTAGATCTCAAAGATGATCTTTTGGTTGGGTTGTTACACACTCTCAAGAACTCTCCCAAGTCAGTGTGTCCAAGTTTTGTATCCTTGATCTCAAAATATTCATCGTGCAACTGTGCTTTTGGAGTTACACCTTGGAACTTGTACACAACTGGTTTTGTTGTTGATCTGGATGTGGATGCCATTTATATTACCTGCACGTCACAGGAAAAGAAATCATGATCAATTATTGAATATATAAAATAAAAAATGTAACCAAAAAAAAAAAATGTCCCCCCAGGAAACTTATTAGTTTTTTTTTTAATAATATTTTTCCACTTTTTTATTTATTTATTATTATTATTATTATTATTTTACTCTAAAAATCCCTAACTAAAATTTCTTTCCCTGACTCCTAGACTATGAGTCTAGGAGTCAGAAAAAGATAGGGGGTCCCCATTCCTAGTAAGGAATGGGGCGTGTGTTGTGGAGACCACAAAAATAAACAAGTGGGAAGTAGGAAGGATCTTTTTACACATTGCAAAAACCATCCTATGCCTTGGATCAAGTACCAAGATGGGCATGCTTTAGGAATTTGACCTCCCTCCACCTACATCACGTGAGCCAAGGTGGGGCCATTTTTGGGGAAGAATAGGGCGCTTAAGGTAATATTAAAAATGTTAAAAGAGTAGATTTTAAGATGTTAGAAGTAGATTTTAGGTGTAGGGGGTAAATGAGTATTAGGATGTTGGGTAGAGATTAAAGATTAAGTTAGAGAATTAATAATCATGTTAAGGGATTTAGTTAGTAGGGTTAGTTGGTATGGATGTTAGTATATAATGTAGATAGTAAATAAATATTCATGGGTAAGGTTTGTAGGTGGAAAGTAGTAAAGGTTATGAGTCATAAATAAGCTTAGTTTAGTACACTAGTAGGGTTAATAGATATATATATTAATTGATAAAATAAAATAAATAATAATAATTTATTATTGAATGAGTTCATAAATAAATTTCTATGTAGTTATATGCTACACACCTATATGAAATCATATTATGTATTATTTAGTGCATAGAATACGTATATCAAATTAGTTTAGCTTATGAAGCTATATTGTCAAGTACATGTAACTTAATTTTTAAATAATTATTTTAATAATAATAATGATCAAAGGAAAAAAAATTAAATATGTAATTAATTAAAATAAATAAATTTAAGTAAATATGTATATACATACATACATACATACATATACATATACATATATATATACATATATATACATACATACATATATGTATGTACATATATATGTACATACATACATATATATGTATGTACGTATATATGTACATACATACATATATATGTATGTACGTATATATATACATACATGCATATATATGTATGTACGTATATATATGTATGTATGTATGTATGTATAAAAATTTAGTTAATGTCTCATTTCAAAGGATATGGATGTGATGAAGGTGTAATTTAGGAAATGTAAGGTTAACAAGGTGGAATCTACTAGCATGAAAGCGATGAAGTAGTTGATATATGTATTGTGTAGTAGATATTCGTAAATATAATTGTTAATGATCATGCTATTAAGTACAAGAGGTTTAATAATTGGTAAAAGATGAGTATGAACAATACCTAGTGTGAATATATATATATATATAACAATTTAGTTAATGTCTCATTTCAAAGGATATGGATGTGATGAAGGTGTAATTTAGGAAATGTAAGGTTAACAAGGTGGAATCTACTAGCATGAAAGCGATGAAGTAGTTGATATATGTATTGTGTAGTAGATATTCGTAAATATAATTGTTAATGATCATGCTATTAAGTACAAGAGGTTTAATAATTGGTAAAAGATGAGTATGAACAATACCTAGTGTGAATATATATATAACAATTTAGTTAATGTCTCATTTCAAAGGATATGGATGTGATGAAGGTGTAATTTAGGAAATGTAAGGTTAATAAGATGGAATCTACTAGCATGAAAGCGGTGAAGTAGTTGATATATGTATTGTGTAGTAGATATTCGTAAATATAATTGTTAATGATCATGTTATGAAGTACAAGAGGTTTAATAATTGGTAAAAGATGAGTATGAACAATACCTAGTGTGAAAATTAGCAAGTATTTAAGATTACTAGTAAGCTTTGGTGACAGTTCATCTAGAGAATAAAGTTTGAAAAAAGTAGTAAAGTTTTGGAGGTTTTAAGTGAAGTTAGATGGAAATGATTCAATAATGAATGTTTAATAGAAAAATATTATTAATGGACATTAGTTATAATTAAGAGAATTATGCTATTGATTAGATTGTCTCTTGAAGGATGAAATTTGGTAAGGGAATCGATTTTGTTTATCACATTTTTGAATGCCTTAGTAAGCATATTAGCTTAGGACAATGTTGATAAGTATAGTATACTTAATGTTTTAGTAAAGTTATTTATCTAAAGATAAGATGGAAGTGTGAAATAAAGTATGTTATGAAGAGGTGATATCCATGTAGAAGCATAAGATTATTATTTATATTATCATCGTGATATAACTAATCCATCCATCTATGTCGAATACTAAAATTTTATATATAACCTTAATATTGAAAACACATATACATACTATAATGAGTAGGAATATCTACCATTAATACATAGCCTCAATTATGTTGTGAGTCTATATAAGGAATTGATATCCCACATCTAGGAATACAACATTATTTTCAAGATAGGTTATGGAATTAAAAGTGATATCACTTATCAAAACATGCACAACAAGGCATTGGGAAAGCTTATCCCCTAGAAACAATTATAATCTAGACCATCTACCATTACCTAAACTTCAATAAATGATTTGTGGTCTCCCATGAAGGCATATAAGTAGTGATAATGAAGTATCAAATGGGAAAATCACCTAGCAATGTCACCTGACTATTTGACAACATGGTTGCATCATGCACAAGTCAACATGTGATATCTTGAGTTTAGCTTCAAAAAAAGAAAAATAGTTGTATTTTTTTCTTGTAAATTTTGGGCATGACATTGTCAAGGTCATAGGTATGATCATTGGTCATAGGTATGATCATTGTTTACTATCTTATAGCCCATGTCCACAATAATACATGGTACACTATTGAGCCTTCTTGATTGGTAGAACTTATGTGTTACTATCCTCACTACAAATGCAATTAGAGGATCAAAGATAGTATCAATTGTCATGTCTTGTTTATTCCACACTACCCCTATATACTTTTTAATGACTTCTAAGATTCACTTCTAATGGTTTTAGGTTGGACAAGTGTTGGATACCTTGTTACTCTATGTACAATTTTCTTTGTGATTTTCACTAGTCCATTATGTTGGACACTATTGGTTAATTGTGTGTTGTCTTTGATGTTGTACAAATACCATATCATTGTCAATCAATATATACTAAGCTCACTTGAGTAGTGTAGATAGTTCTAATTATCTCCCAAGTGTTCTTATATTTTCCTCGTTTAGAAGGTAGTGTCTACTAAGTTCACTCAGGTGTCGAAAAGAAGTTGTAGAAAGTGAGTGTTAACCAAGCTCACTCAATTAATGAAAGAAAGTTGAATGGAACCAATGCTAACCAAGCTCACTCAATTGCTTCAAGATTTTTTTAAGTTTGTAGTGTTAACCAAGTTTCTATTTGTTAACAAAGGAAATCACTTCTGAGTTAGTTTCTACCAAGTTAGGCCAGCTAACAAAGGATTTTCTTATTTCATTGTATTAAGCTTAATTGATTTATCAATTGATTCTAGGTATATAAGGTCAAGTTGTGATTTCAAAGTGTGAAACTAAAAGTGATGATGAAGTGAGTGGATATCTAATGATGAGAAGAGGAAGCAAATTTGAATAATAAGTAGAATATCTTGGTAGAGTAGTAGAGATATATTCAATTAGGAAGGATCAAGTACAAGCTAGAATAGAGATCTATAATTAGCAAATTAGTTTCATTCAAATTAGTTCATCTCATTGTTACTCTCTAACCATTTTTGAAGTGATCTAAATCTCCTAACAAAGGTTGCTTAATAGCTATTTGAAAATCCTCTAACAAGGTAGCAATTCCATTAAATTGTTCTCAAGACCTCTAACAAGGCCATTCCTAATAGGGTGATTAAATCTTTTAATAGGGTCACACCTAACAATGTGTTTTGTAACCATTAATAGGGTTAGCTCCTAATAGGGCTCACATTAGAAGAGTGAAAAATGGTAACTAGTTGCAATTGGTGGTTTTTCCCAAATTAGGTTTCCATGTTAAATTCTGGTGTCAAATGTGTTCATATTATTTTTATTTATGTTTTTGCAACTAAGTTAAAGTAATGATAATCATACATAACATCTTAAGGTTTATGTGCTAATCCATTTATTACTGAGTTATAGCATTCTGTGTGTTTATCGAGCCTCAACAGTATTCAGTTATCTATTTTGACATCTAAGGGATCTTGGATTTATTTTTATAGTAACTAATTCACCCCTCCACTCTAAATTACTCCTCTTATATTTCCAATAATTGGTATCAAAACTTTTGGTAGTTTTAGAGAAGGTTTCAAGGACCTAAGCTAAAGATCAAGATGTCTTACAAAAGAGATATTCCCAAGATATATAGAGATAATTTTGCAGCATGGCAAGGACAAATGAGGTTACATCTAGCTACTGTTAGTTATTTAGGTTGCAAGTATCTTGATTTTTTAATAAAAAACTCCCACTAGAACTTTATTAGTTGAAGATATTGCTGAAAAGAAGAATCATAATGTCATGATGATTGGTATTGCATCTACTCTTAGTTATGTTGAATTTGATGAGGTAAAAGATTATAGAACTACTTTTGAAACGTGGAACAAACTAAAAGATATCTATGGAGGAGATGACAATGTAAGAAGAGTGAAAGAAGAAAGCCTTAGAGGACAATTTGATCAAACAAGAAGGAGAGAAGATGAAAAAATTGCAAAATATGTGGAAAGAATCAAAGCCAGTGTAAGTGTAATCAAAGCATCCAGAGGAGACAATAAGGAGGAAATTGTTGTAAGTAAAGTGCTCAGAACTCTTCTTCCTATTTATAAAATTAAAGTAGCTACTATTCAAGAAAATAGATGTGATCCAAATAAAAAAATAGGCTTGGATGCTCTAGTTGGAAGATTGATAGCTTTTGAATTAGATAAGTATGATAACTATGTTCCTACTTCAAAGAATATTGATTTTGCATCTAAAGCTAAGCTCTCACTCAAAGAAAAGGGTAAAAAGTCAAAGTCTAATCAAATAAGAAGTGAAGAATATGGAACATCAAAAGAAAATTTAGACAATGATCTTGAAGTTGTTGAAGCCCTATTTGCAAGGAAGTATTCCAAAGGTAGAGGAAAGTACAAAGGTAAAGTTTCTCTAAACTACTTTTCTTGTGAAGAAGTTGGTCATATTGTTGCTAGGTGTCCAAACAAGAAAATAAAGGATGAGAAAAAAAGTAATGAGCATAAAGGAAAGAAGGACTCGAAGAACTATAAGATCTTCAAAGACAAAAGTAACAAATCTTGTTTTATAGCTAAAGATTATGATAATAGTGAAGATGAAATGGTATATATTTTTGTGAAAGATGAATATGATGATGAAGGAGATAAGATGGAACTTATCTCTCATGTTAGTAAAATTGATATATGGATTGTTGAAAGTGGTTGCTTACATCATATGACTAGTGACAAAAAAAATTTGAGCATATGGAATATTATGATGGAGTTAGTGTAAGATTTGGAAACAATGAACCTGGTAATATAAAAGGAAAAGGATGTATCTTGTTGACCAAAGAACTTGTATGTGACAATGCTTATTGGGTTGAAGGATTAAAGAATAATCTACTAAGTGTGGTACAACTAAATAACATTGGATTCAAGGTATAATTCATGAATGGATAGGCCAAACTACTAGATGGGAAAGGAAATCTAGTTAGATCTGGCAAGCAAACAAAAGGTGAACTATTTTATCTTGATCTTAGTGATTGTTCATATTTTATTGCTCAATTAGAGGAAAGATGGTTATGGCACAAAAGGCTATGTCATGTGATCTTTGATAACCTAGTTAAGATAAGAAAATATAGAAGAGTAAGAGGTATTTCTAGTTTGAAGAAACTTGACATTGGTCTATGCAAGAATTGCCAAATTGGTAAGATGGGAAAGACTAGCTTCAAGAGAAAAGACTATCAATCAGAAGAAGTCTTGGAAATTGTTCATATAGATTTATGTGGACCTATTGGAATATAGAGTTATAGTGGAGAAAAATTTTTATTCTTTTTTTTGATGGCTATTCTAGAATGATGACAATAATGTATCTAAAAGTAAAATTAGACACCTTTCAAAAATTCAAGTGGTATCTAGCAAGAGTAGAAAAAGAAACTGGAATGAAGTTGAAATGCTTAAGATGAGATAGAGGTGGTTAATTCATCTCCCATAAATTCAATAATTTTTGCATTGAAAGAGGAATCAAAAGACAAGTATCAGCCCTTGGTACACCATGGCAGAATGGTATAACAAAAAGATGAAATAAATCTATCATGGATTGTGCAATAACCTTGGTGATTGAAAAGAATGTTGCTCTCAAATACTAGAAGGAAGCTATCAACACTATAGTTCATACCTTGAACATATTTTAGTTGAAGAAAAATTCAAACAAAACACCTTGTCAACTATGGTATAGCTACAAACCTAATGTAAGTTACTTGAAAGTATTTGGCAGCAAATGTTATATATTGAAAGAGTCTAGAAAAGGAAAATTTGATGTAAAAGGTGATGAAGGAATATTTCTAGGATACTCCTATAGAAGTAAAGCATAAAGATGTTTGAATTTTTCTACTCACAAAATTATAGAAAGTGCACATGTCAAAATTGATGAATTTACAAAAAATACTGAAGAAGAAAGGAACAAGGAACCTGAAGATTACAGAAGATTTTTTAACTATGAACCTAATACTCTACGAAATCTGTCTAAGAGAAAAGAAGCTTCATCTCCTGAGCCACTAGAAACTTCAATAGTTATTGAGTTGTAGACAATGCAACCCAAGCTACAAGGACCTTAGTCACAATTAGAGGCTACTAAACTAGTTCAAACTAAGCTTGATGGACCCAAGTCGCAGACAAAAGAACTTAATATTCAAACTAAAATTCAAGAAGAAGATGGTGAAACTCATTCAAAGACCAAGGAGCCTGTATTAGCAAGATATGTTAGAAGTCATCATGCACCTTATCAGATCATTAGAGACAAATAAAATAGAACAATAACAAGAAGAAAATTAAAATTTACATTTTTACTTGCTGAATTTGAACCTAGAAGTGTTAAGGATGCTCTAGAAAATGAAAGTTGGATTGAAGCAATGAATGAAGAAATAGAAAAAATAGAAAAGAACAAAACTTGGACTCTTGTTCCTAGACCAAAGGATAAAAATAAAATTGGTACAAAGTGGGCATTTAAAAATAAGCTGAATGAAGATGGAAAAGTGTCAAGAAACAAAGAAAGATGAGTGTGCAAAGGTTATTCTCAAGAAGAAGGTATTGACTATGGTGAGAATTTTTCTCCTATAGCAAGATTAGAAGGTGTTAGAACTTTAATAGCATATGTAAAACATAGAGAATGTAAAGTATATCAAATGGATGTCAAATATACATTCTTGATGAGGAAGTCTCCATTGAGCAACCAGAAGGTTTTATGGATCCTAGCAAAAGAGACATGGTTTGCAAGCTACGCAAAGCATTATATGGTCTCAAACAAGCCCCCAAATTTTGATATGAAAAACTTCATAATTACTTGGTACAAATTGGTTATCAAAGGACAAATGAGAATAGTAGTCTATATATCAAGGAAGAACTAGATAAGAAGATTGTGTTGGTAGAAATATTTGTTGATGATACCCTATTTATAGGAAATAATGAATTATGCAAAGCATTCTCAGAAGAAATGAGTAAAGAATTTGAGATGTCCATGTTTGGTGAAATAAAATTCTTTGTTAAGTTGTAGATACAACAGAACAAGGATGGTATCTGCATTACTCAATCCAAATATATCAATGAGATACTAAAGAAATTTGGAATGGAAGATTAAAAACCTTTCGGAACACCTATGCCTACTAGACATAAGCTCTCCAAAAATGATGAATCCAAATAAGTAAATAAGACCACATACAAATCAATGATTGAAAAATTGTAGTTTAATAGCACACACAAGGCCTAATATTGCTCTAGTAGTTGGAATAGTGGCAAGATTCTCAACAAATTCCAAGGAAAATCGCATGATGGCAATCAAGAGAATCATGAGGTATCTGAAAGGTACTAAAGACTATGGTTTATAGTAAAAACTTAGAGGAAATTAGGACTTGAAAGTATTTACTGATGTTGATTGGGCAAGAAGTCTTGATGATTAAAAAAAGCACTAGTGGTGGAGCATTCTTTCTTGGTAAAATACTAGTATCTTGGACAAGCAAGAAGAAAAGTTATACATCTCAATCCACAAGAGAGGTAGAATGTGTAGCAATAATAGTCAATTGTTCTAACATTGTTTGGTTCAAACAACTATTGGAAGGAATGAAGGTAGATATCAAAGAACTAGTTGTCATATATTGTGATAACACCAGTGCAATCAACATATCAAAAAATCCAATAATGCATTCCAAAATAAAGCATATTGCTCTAAAATATCATTTCTTAAGAGAATTAGTGTAGAATAAAGAAGTTAGATTGGAATATGTGAATACAAAAGAATAGATTGTAGACACATTCACCAAGCCATTACCTAAGGATGCATTTCTGTATCTAAGAGGTAAGCTAGGGGCCATTCCCCTATCTAAAATTCACTAAATGAAGTTTAGTGAATGAATCAACCATAACCCATTGAAGATCAATAAGTTGGTGCAAACTTGGCAAGGGCATATTGTAGATGAATTAATACTTAAGGTGCATTGGTATTTATATAATTATTGTCTTTGGCATGTGTTGTCAAAGAGGGAGAAGTTCATTGTCATATCCCTGAGAAATTTTTGGAACTAGAACAAAGTAATGAACCATAGAGGGAGAAGTTTTCCAAAGAAGAAGTTTCCTGAAAGAGGGAGAATTTTCTTAATGAACTTAGTAATAGATGTTATAGATAGAATCTAGTGAAAGGAAGAGCTCATATTGATAGAGAGAGTTCTCAAGGCAAAATCCAAAATTTCATTGTGTTATGACATGTGTTTCCATCAATGCCAAAGAGGGATATTTTTGGATACAATTGGTTAATTGTGTATTGTCTTTGATGTTATAAAAATGTCATATCATTATCAGTCAATATATGCCAAGCTCACTCAGGTAGTGTAGATAGTTCTTAGTGTCTATGAAGTGTTCCTGTGTTTGCTTAGTTTAGAAGGAAGTGTCTACCAAGTTCACTTGCGCATCAAATGAAAAGTTGTAGAAAGTGAGTGTTAATTGAGCTCACTCAATTAATGAAAGAAAGTTGGATGGAACTAGTGCTAACTAAGCTCACTCAGTTGCTATAGGATTTTTGTAAGTTTACAGTGTTAACTGAGCTTCTATTGGTTAACAAATGAAATCGTTTCTGAGTTAGTTTCTACTGAGATGGGTCAACTAACAAAGGATTTTCTTATTTAATTATACTAAATTTAATTGATTTATCTATTGATTCCAGCCAATTGAGGTGATGAATATTGACTTTTCTAAGGTGTGTTTGAGCTAACTTGACAAAGTGGAAGATATAAGTATAAGGTCAAGTTGTGATTTCAAAGTGTGAAAGTGCAAGTGATGATGAAGTGATTGAGGATCTAATGATGAGAAGAGGAAGAAAATTTGAAGGATAAGAAGAATATCCTTTTGGATTAGTAGAGATATATTCAATCAGGAAGGATCAAGTACAAGCCAAAGCAGAGATCTATAATTAGCAAATTAGTTGTATTGAAATCAAGTCATCTCATTGTTACTCTCTAACCATTGTAGTAGAGATCTAAATCTCCTAATAGAATTGGCTTGATAGTTATTTACAAATCCTCTAACAAGGTGGAAATTCTATTAAATTATTCTCAAGACCTCTAACAAGGCCACTCCTAACAGGGTGATTAAATCCTTTAATAGGGTCACACCTAACAGTGTGTTTTTTAACCTTTAACAAGGTTGGCTCCTAATAGGGCTCACTTGAGAAGAGTGAAAAATAGTAACTAGTTGCAATTGGTGGTTTTTTCTAAATTAGATTTCCATGTTAAATCCTGGAGTCAAATGTGTTCATGCTATTTTATTTTATGTGTTTGCAACTAAGTTAAAGTAATGATAATCATAGATAAAATCTTAAGGTTTATGTGTTAATCTAGTTATTACTGAGTTACACCATTCTGTGTGTTTACTGAGCCTTAGTAGTATTTAGTTTCTATTTTGACATTTAAGGGATCTTGGATTTATTTTTGTAGTAACTGATCCACCCCTCCCCTCTTAGTTACTCCTCTTATATTTCCAACACATTATCTAACCATATAGAATTATCATGAATTCTACTTAGGACTATCTTAATCCATTTAGTCTTGAAAACATTTAGAAAATCTAGGGCATGGGTGAACCCTTTTCTCTCTACTATTTTAAATTCGTCCTTCAATGCTTTATTTTCACATAATTTCCCATAGGTCTCCCTACTTCCATGTTTCCTATACTACCCACCTTGCATGTGTAGCAACAACTTTCATATTGAATCATCAAAAATTGATGTGGTATCATCAAAAATGCACTAGATGGATCTTGCTTGTAAGAAATATTAGAAATAGCTCTAAAGTTCAATGTTTTGATCTCATTGCTTACTAATTACACATTCAAAACTTCTTTACCCTCTATAACCTTAGGAGTTGAAGAACTAGATGCCATTATGTAAGCTAAAATTTGCAATTTAATTCAAATTGTGTAGCTCAACACACAATAAATACCTTTAGAAATATGTTGTTTTAGATTAAGGTAAAAATAGGTTTTGAAAGGGACCCAAATCCCTTAACAAGAAAAAAAAAAAAAAGATAAAGCATGAAGCACTACCTAGTTTTACAAGGACCTATAACCTATAGTTTAACAATAACAAAATTAATTTTTATAGGGACCTAAAACCACATAAAAGGACCATAAAATGAACTCAAGTTTTACAAGGACCTAGAACCTAGTTTTTACAATAGACAAAAACTAGATAAAATAACCAAGATCAATGATCAATTTCCAAGACCACTACAAAAAATAGAGACCAGATACCAGTGACACTACTAGTGTCTATTGAAGTTCTTTAATCATTTTGACTACCTCTTTGCCTACCTCCATAGTGCCTTGGATGGTATCAACAGTTGATCCTCTAGTAACCTTAGCTACCCTTTTCCTAGAGCTTTGTCTAGTTCTTTTACTTGGTCCACCTGGAGACATGATCTCTTCATTGGTTTGCTTCCCTAAACTTGTAGAAGTAGCAAAAATGTTGGAAGTAACTTAATCCATCTTATTGCCACTTTCTTTGATCAATAAATGAAGTTTATGTTCATACTCCTTTAGTTTCTCCAGTATATTACCCACCTAAACTTCCATCTAACTGATATTTGCATAGTCAATTTCCTGGTCCTATTGTACCTTTTCCACTTTTCTTTTCAAACTCATTAATTCATTATACATCCATGAGTTGGCTTGCAGAGAGGTATCAACTTTAAGCTTTGCAATATGCAAGAAAGAAAGCATAGTATCCCTATGAGTAGATTTTTCCTTCTCCTTCCATATTTCTTCCCTACCAGAAAACCTATCCTTCTCTATCCTTACATCTTAGAAGGGTCCTCCTTTTCCTTCTCCATTTCTTCTTTTCCATCCCTCACTCCCTCAGAATGCTCACTCTGATTTTTCTCTTCACCAACATTACCCAACCCTATATTTTTCTCATTACTTTCTTCCTCCTCATCCTTACCAATCTCACCCTTTCTTCCTAAGTAGCCTTCCAAATTAGAGCTAAAATATCCCACATCTGTATTCTCCTCCTTCTCCAAATTTTTCTCATCCTTATTTTTTGAGTTATCAAACTCGGTAATCTCTTCCACATTTTGTTGAGGGGTTTGCTAGGTTTCTTTCTTTAGACTCCTCCTTTTTCTCTTAACCCCTTCATCACCCTTACTCTTCCTAGAGTAAGTTTCACTAATAGAACCCTTACTTTTTTAGAATGAGGAGAAGAAACAATAGCCTTGTTTTTACAGTAATCCTCAATAAGTAAAATTAACCCTTCATGTAAAGTTGAATGAGACTCTTTTTTCCTATGAGCTTGCAAACTTTGGAGTAAAGAAAATCTCAGATAAAAAGGAAATGAGAGCCTATACTTGTGCCTAAAGTGATTGAGGAACACAAAATGAAATTTATGAACACAATTAGTTCTACCATCTGAAATAAAATACTCATGAATACATAAGAGCACATCCTACCAGATAACCTTATTCTAACTTAGTTCATAAAAATTGTCATTCTTCTCCAAATTCTTTTCCTCTTCATCCATTTTGGGAAATTTTTTTAATGTAGCATTGAAATTCTCATTTCTTTACTGAATTTTATGCCTTCCTTAGGAAAACCCGTCACCTTAGCTATAAACTCTTTAGTCAAATGCACTATCACTCCATGTAGGGAAACTCTATCTTCAATGTAGTTTTTTAAGAATGCCTCTATAACATGAGGTTTATATCCATGAAGAAACTCCAAATAAGTGGTGACATTACCCTTCTATAGAATATTCCAAACAAAAGCTTTGGCCTTCCATGCCTTACAAGTTTTTGGATCCTATTTTCTTAGTTTTCCACCCATTTCCAAAGACTTTGAATTACTACAAAAAGCCAAAGTTGAATGGACATGAAGAGCTGATGATTTAATCAAAGATAATACATTCATTAAAAAAACTAAGGCACACATTAAAATAGATACATGTGAAGCCAGGATAAAAATCACATTAATGTACTTCCTTCGGGAAAGAACACTAACATTCATAACCCCACTCCCATATATCATTAAATTGCTAATCTTAGGAAATATTTCTCTCTATTACATGAGTTGTATAATAATTAATAAATGATTTCAAATCCATGTTCCTACTTAAGTCACCATGCCACATCATCATATACCCCTTTTGGATAGTGTAGTTGGTAATCGAGTCAGCCACCACATTACCTTCACAGAAAGAATGAGATATAATCACTTTTTCAAATTTATTCATTAAAGACTTAATTTCCATAACACTAGCTTCAATCAACCAAGTAATTTAATTTTTATCATTAAGCATATTGACAATGTTTAAGGAATCTCCTTCCATCCAAAATTTTTGAAAACCAGTTTCCACTGTTATCCTCATTGTATATAGAGCTGCAGTAGCCTCAACTTTATGAATGTTAGAGATACCAATAGGTATTGTAATAGCATCTATTATATTACCAATATGATCTCTCAAAACTCCTCCACAACCTAGTTTTCCTGTGTTTCCCTTAGTAACACCATCAAAATTCCCTCTAAGCCATCCAATAGGGGGAGCCTTCCATCTAGTCTTCAATCTTGGGTCTTCTTTTTTAATAGTAGAACCTTTGGATAACATTGGAGTGTCAATCTAAAAGTATTGATCACATCTTCTCTAAGACTTAAAATTTTCCTTTATTGCCCTAACAATATTTTGGCCAAGCACACACCTTGGCATTTCTTTATTTATAAAGATGTTTCTATTTCTTTCTTTCTAGATATCCCACCAAAGACGGTGAAGAGTAATCTTCCACACAAAATCAACATCAGTATCCTTAGAAGGATATCTCCAACTTTTAAAACAAAGTTTAACATTATTTTGATGAACCCAAGTTACGTTCCAGTAAATGAGAATAGAGCTCCATACTTGTTGATTATAAGAATAGTTTAAAAACAAATGATCTATATCTTCAAAACCTCCTTTATATAGACTACACCTATTAACCACATTAATGCTTCTTTTTTGAAAGTTATCCTAAGTAAGAATTTTTTTTTGAAGTAAAATCCAATAAAAGATATTTATTTTTGGTATGAGACCCTTTATCCAAGCTTGAGACCATAAAGGTTGATTATCTTTTTTCTTAGATTTAAAAATAGAAGAAATGTTAAACTAGCCACTAGGTTCAGTAGTCCATATCATCTTATCCTCCTAATGGGGATACAAAGAAAAGGCATTCAACATTATCTGGATGTTATGAAAACCCTAATCAACATCAAGTAGGTTAACCCAACTATTTTTATGCCAATAATGTCCCATAAAGGTCCCATACAATTGCTTGCATCTATCAACTTGGGTTCTATACTCAAAGTCCTCAATCAGAGGATGATCTATTAACCAAGAATCTTCCCAAAATCTTATCTTATTCCCATTTCCAACTTTCCATTAATAGCCTTTGGCTAAGGTACTCTTAGTTCCCTGAATTACTCTCCAAATAGTAGAAGGGGTGAGAAATCAGGAGATGATAGGAAATTAGATAAAGAATTAGCATTAAAAAGATACTTATGTTTCCATATAGTACTCCATTCCTTATCATCATGATAAAATCTCCATCATTGTTTCACCAAAAGACTCTATTCATACTTTTTATAGACATAATTCCCAATCCACCTTCCCTAATGGGCTTAAAAATTTGATCCCAAGAAATTAGAGGCATTCTCTTCTTTTCCTTAGTTCTAGTCCATAGAAAATTTCTTTGAATTTTATCAATAGTATCTACAAATTTCACTGGTATACTAAAAATAATCAAAGCATAAGTATGGATACTTTGGAGATAGGCTTTAAGGAGCATAATTTTACCAACTTGACACAAAAGGTTACCCTTCTAGCCTACCAATTTCTTGTTAAATTTCTTTATGAGATCTTCCCAAAAAGAATCAGGGGATTTTGGTCCCAAAGGAAGACCCAAATAAATATAGTGAAAGGATCCTATTGGGAACCCTAGAATTTTAGCAATTGTGTTTTTGTCTTGCGATAGGAGTGTTGATAAAGAACAAAGAGCTCTTGTTCCAATTAACCAATTGACCTAGAGTAGAAGAGTACAAATTAAGGGATTGCTTAAGATTTATAGCTTCCTTAAGCTCAGCTTTACCCATAAAAATAGTATCATTGACAAATTGACCATGAAAACAAGTAGGAGGTTGAGAAGAAGGTTACAAACCTTTAATATCCCCTTGTAAGACCAATTTCCCAATATATCTCCACAAGTAGTCAACCATAATAATAAAAAGAATAGGGGATAAAGGGTCTCCCTATCTCAATCCTCTAGATGGATTAAAAAATTTAGTAGAATAACCATTTACCAAGATAGCTATAGAAGTAGTAGAGATCAACTGATAAATAGCTCTTACAATCCTGTGATCAAACCCAAAGGCCTATAAAATCTTAACAAGAAAAGCCCATTCAAATCTCTCATAGGCTTTTGCAATATCAACTTTCATGATAAAATCGTGATTATTAGAACATGATAAAGAATGAATATTCTCATGAGCAGCAATGACAGAATTATGAATTTTCCTACCTAGGATAAAATCATCTTGTTGAACAGTAATAAGAGAAGGAAGCACTAGCAACAACTTGGATGTGAGGACTTTTGAAATAATCTTGTAAAAGGAATTATAGAGACTAATAGGCCTAAATTGGTTTGGAGAATCAGGCCCAATCTTTTTGGGAATCAGACATAGGAAGGTAGAATTGATTTCCTAAGCATTCTTTTTTCCCCAAAAAATTCCTTAACAGCATCACAAACATCTCTTCTAACCAGCTTCCATGCCTTCTAGAAAAAGAACATGGGAAAACCATCTAGTCATGGCGACTTGTCCCCTCCTAAGGAGCAGATAGCTTTTAAGATTTCTTCTTCCTTAGGAATGGAACCTAACAATTTATTTTGTTCCTTAGTAATCAAAGGAGGAATCACCTTTTAAATTTTAACCTGGTGAGCAGGATCAATGTTAGGGTCAGCTATCATTAAAGAAAAAAAGAAGGAGACCATCTCTTCTAAAACATCTTTCTCCTTAGTAATCTTCAAATATCCCTTTTTAAGATATGAAATACAAGTTTTGGCTCTATGCCTTATAATAGAAAGATGGAAAAACCTAGTATTCTTATCTCCTTCATTTAGCCAGATTGATCTAGATCTTTGTCTCCAAAAGATTTCCTCTTTAGTAACAATGTCATGGTATTCTACCAATTTTTCATTCTCTTATCTTACAAGGTCAAAAGTATATCATTCCTTCTATATCTTGTCTTAGATAATTTGGAGATCTTCCTTAATACTTGTTTTACTCTAAAAAATATTACCAAAACATCTTTTATTCCATATTTAAACCTCCTTTTTAACATTTCTTAATTTTGAGGCCACTCTAAAAAGAGCAATTCCTTCAACATTTATATCCCACCATTTAGCCAATTTACTTTCAAACTGTGGATGCTGCATCCACATTTTTTCAAACCTAAAAGGAAATTTTTTCTTGAGATTTATCTTATCAACAGAAAAAATCAAAGGGAAATGATTTGACCCAATTTTTTATAAAGTACCTCCAGTTTGCAAACAAACTCTTTAGTCCAATCAGGGGAAATAAGAGCTCTATCCAATCGAGCCTGAATGTAATCATTACCTAGCCTCTTATTACTCTAGTTAAACTAAATTCCATTAAGATACATATCCATTAAATCCTCCTTGTTAATGAAGTCCATAAGATCTAGTCTCCCTTCCAGCTGACTCACATTACCTCCCTTTCTTTCATGGTCATAAAGAGGAACATTAAAGTCCCCCATGATAATCCATTGACCAAAGTAATCTCTACTCTTTATATGAGAAAGAGTGTCCCATACCTTTTTCCTAAGATTCTTGATATTTAGAGCATACATATTGAAAATATAGCAATCCTTATTCTGATCAATGCTAGTAATTTTAACCACCATGAAATGTTTACTAGCATCCAACATAGTTCTTGAGTAATAAGATTTCTTCCATAACATTAGAGTTCCCTCTGAAGCTCCTTTTGAACTAGTTGCTTTTAAACAATAATCTTTAAAAGATTTAATTTGTTCAGTTTTCTCCTTTTCCATCTTTGTTTCTTGCAGTAATAGAAAATCCAGTTTATGTTCTCTAATAAAATTCCTAACAACATAAAGTTTATGACTACTATTCAAACCCCTCATATTCCAAGTAATAATTTTCATATCAATTTTTAGGGGTGAAATCCAAAATAGTTGCCTATCTTCCATTAGCAATATTCTACATACTTTCCATTTCTCTTGTTCTCCTAGAAGATTCCCTTCTAGGTTTCTCCGGAGTACCAACATTTGGTTTCACCTTAGCTTGCTGGTCCAATTTTACTACTTTGAGTCTCCACTCCTTTAGGAATTTTAATACTCTATTTTTCTATTTTTTTATTTGACTCAATTTATGTTTAAGATCCTTCCCTTCCTCCTTTATCTCCTCAAGCTCAAATTCATTCCTAAAGGGAACAATTTCTTTGCACACAAGCATCTCAAGAGACTTTGGAGTAACATTATGATTTTCAATCAGTTGGAGATTTTGAGAATCTTCTGGCACCATTAGTTTACTAGAGTTAGATAGAATTTACCCCTCCTCTAATTCATCCATCTCACCTAGATTTTCCTAGTTAGCATCAATCTTCTAATAAAATACTAGTTGTTTCATCGTATCCACCATTTTATCTATATTTTTCTCAGGTGATGCAAATTCAAACATCATCCCAACCCCCTGATTTTCAATGTTCAAGTTTTCTTTCAAGGCCAAATTTGACATTTTACCAACATCCTAAAATTCCAAATTCAATTTATCCTTCATATCTTTCATATGAGTAACTTTAGGTTTCCAAAATTTCTTCTGGACTTTTACTTCTTTCTTTTTATCTTCCTTTTCAATCTTAGGTTTTTTCTTGCCTTTATTAGGATAGTTTTTCACCCAATGACCCTATTTTTTATAGGCAAAGTAGGTATTTGGAAGATCTTCATATATAATTTCATGTATTTTTTTACCCAGTTTTGAAATTAGTTCCACCTTTTTTGGGAGGTAATTCAAGTTTGCTACTTTCACATATAATTTGGCACTTTGAAGTTTAGATTTTGATGACATTACATGATCCATAGAAACCAGTTCCCAAAAGGAGCTAGAAATTCCTTTAAAAATATCTTCATTCTAAAATTCTAAAGGAAGGTCAAGGAGCCTAAGCCAGATCGGTGTAGATATGAAGAAAGCATCAATTAAATCCATATTTGGCTCCCATTTTTTAATAGTTGGAGTACTTTTGCCAAATGCACATGGACCTCAACATAGAACCATGTTCATATCTTCTTTACAATTAAAAACAAATGAGAAGAAACCATTCAACATAGGGGCTATATCAACTTCACCACGGATAACGCATTTTCATTTAATCATTTTTTTCAAAGTATCTATATGTAGTCTAGCCCCCATAAATTTTCCCACAAGAGTAAACTCTATAGAAGATACAAAGAAATCAACAATTGGGTCTAGAATAAAAATTTGGAACTCACCTTTTTCCCAGCAAGATTTTGAAGTGACTGATGGGAATGGTGATTTACCACCAAGTTTGGCACCAAACAGGGAAGACCATGTCCTTTGATCACTAAATCCTTTCCTTGATCCTTCTAATTTCCTCTCAATATTGACCTCCACATTCTCCAAAGGATTCTTTTCATTCTCGAATACCTAAATAGGCATGCGAATTGTAGTGGAAGAATCCAAAGAAAGGTCTTAGACCCCACAACTAGTGGTACCAGCACTTGTAGTTTTTTTAGTATAAGCCACATTATCCTCGATTCTACCTTCTATCCCATCAGCTTTTGCCATATTTTCCTCTAATCATCCTTCTATCACCCTAGGATTAGTACCTCCTTCTAGATTCTCCCTTACCAATTTCCTACCTAGTAGGGAACCAGCCAATTCAAAAACACTTAGAGCACTAGCCATTTTTCATTTTTTCCCACAAAAGAATTTACAAATCTATTGTTATTGTGTTGAGTGACTATTGAATTTAGCTTACAAATGTGGATATGATCTCTTTCAATTCACCTTTCTCTCTTTGTGCTCTCCTTCAAATTTGAATGATGTCACATGAGTAAAACCTTGTATTTAATGCTTAGTGCTTACATAGCTGTAAGCTAGGCTTCAAAAAATATTTTGACTCACACAGATTCCATGATGTTTCCTTTTCACTTGGAAACCACTACAAGCTCAATCAACACAATCACCTTTGATAGCTTGACATCTACTAATATTTTACTTAGCAACCATAGTGAAACTTTTCATGCTCGCTAGTAACATGAAAACTACCACAACTTAAAGATTTCTTCTAGATCATAATCAACACTTTGTATCTTTCTTCATGCATATGTAATATTTTCATAACTTAATCATTGGAACTAATGTGTAGTATATCCTTTTCAATATCAGTCCCACTTACCTCTTGATTACTTAATTTGAGGAAGTGTGATCACCTGACCCATTGGGTGAAGTGATCCCTTCTAAAATTGATGTGTTGCAATCTTCCTTTTCCTTCCTTGTCTTGTTCATCTTATCTTTGACATTCTCAACATCTGTGTTTCCTTTGCCTATGTTGAAATCACTTCTTGGCGCCTTTGACCTTGTTGGACAATTTCTACTTATGTAACTAGTCTTAAAACAACTAAAACATGTGGTTTGACTCAACCACCTTTCGTAGTCACTTCTAAAATGTGTTCTTATGAAATTTTCAGAAACATGTCCATAATATTGATAGTAGTGACAACTATATCTTGTATTATAATCACAAATATAAGAGTTTCCATTGTGTTTTACCTTTTTTACTTCTTTCTTCACCATTTTTGGATGATTTTGCTTCTTCACTACTAGTATATCCCAATCTAGAAGTATCACTATTGGATATAGGGATCTCATCAATTGTTCAAAGTACTTGATTTTTGGAAATATTCAAGACTAGCTAGGTTACTGAGATGGGAGGGGTGAATCAGTAACCTCAAAACTTTTAAACAATTTCAGAACTTAATAGCATAATCCAATTACCATTAATAGATCTAATATACTACATGCATGAGAAAATAAAAGCATATAACACTTTGAGCACAATATTTGGTGACCCAAAAACCTTCCAAATAGAAAGTAAAACTAGGGTGGGGATGATACCCATAAAATTTCAATATTGCAATATAAATTTGGTCTGTTAAGGCTTACAATGATCACTTTTGATGATCTTCCCTATTAGGAGCAATTAGGATTGCTAGGTCCACCTTGTTAGAGGTTTTACAAACATACAATGAAGTATGCACTTGGTATAGAGATTTAAAGAAAAGACTGTTAAGTCTACCCTATTAAAGGATTTGAAGTTGATTCACCTGTTAGGATGAAATAGTAGATTTCTTACTTACAACTAAATTTTTGATTGAGATTCTTGAAATATTGATCACCTCTATGTGATAGATGTAACTCTACTACTCATGATATGGCCTTGCAATACACTTTTCTCTACTGTTGATTCACATTCACATGCTTATACTTTATTCACATTATCTCATATATATTCCTCCTTTGGATATGATACAATTCATTACATATATACCAATCCAATTTCATAATTTCAAGGTCGGCCAATACACAAGTTAACACCAATATTATAAAGTTGGAAAATGTAGATACTCAGGTTCTGAAAAGTAACTTGATGAATTTTTGATACACAGCATCCACTATCATTACTTGGCATCATAATGCACTTGGTAGAAGTAGAGGCTCAATTCATACAAATCACTTCAATGTAGCTTCAAACTCGGAGGACACTGGTGACTTGATAGATACTATGTAACTTGGCATAAACTACATTCTCTATTTACCTCAACTGTGTTTGGTAGACACTATTTTCATTCAGCTTAGTTAACACTAGCTTTTCTTGACTTAAGTTCTTAACTTAGTAGAAACTACAAAGCTCGAAAAACACTGAACTACTTAGTAAACACTAAATTGCTCAGTCTAAATCATAGTACTTGTCAAACACTATATTGCTTGGTAAACACTAAACTACTCAGTTTAAACTAGAGTTTGAATAAGGGTTGTCACTAATAACAAACTTGACTTAATCTCAACATTGATGACTTCACTAGGTTTGTTGAAACTATCAGCAAAATATTTTTCTCTTTGTAGAACATTTGTTAGTTTTTCATTCTGTAACTTTAGTGTTGTGATTTCAATATCTTTTGCATTTAGTTCATGATTTGCAATGATCATTTGACACAAAGTTTCCAATTGCATGTTAGCAATCCTATTTAGCTCTGATGTTGTCTCTTCTAGTCTATTGGTCAAAATCCTTTTGTCATCTTCAATCATGACTTTTTCCTTTTCAACTTTCTTTTTCTACTCAGTCACCTCACATAGCAATACTAATTTGACAACTTCAATGCTATAACTTAGCCTCTAAATGACTTGAAATCCACTGAACACTCAAAATCCGAATAGCTTGACACGTACCATCTTCTTGGCACTTGAGTGACTCGACACTTACTAGTTACTCATCTCACACTAAATCTTTATCACTTGGCATATACTATCTAACGAATTATGCTTGACATGCATTACTTGTTTAGCATTAACTAAGTAAATGACTTAAGTATATTTTCACTCATATGTCAAAACGAATATGAGATTAACACTTTTATCATTTCATAGCTTGACCTAATTAGGGTTTCAAAATCTTGTAGAATAGTCCATTGATCATGACCAATAGTTCTAGAATCATCCATTCCTTCCTTTTATTTCAAAATTATTTTATTGGATTGTGATACCTTGGTATCATCAACAATCACTTCTTATTCTTCAAGAAAATCTTAACAAATATTTACCTCAATTATTGTAAATTATTTTCCTCCTTGGTATAGTCATAAAAAATTAGATTTTATGCAAATCCAAACCTTTATGTCATTCCTACATTGCTCGATAAATACAATGTCCATTCATTTTGATACTCAATCAAGACTTTTCTTAGTAACTATTGACTTTATTGATATAGCTTTTATCTTGACTTGGGTAGAACTTCTACTCGTTAGATATACCATCAATCAGTTTTGACTAGAGCTCGGGTATGTACCATCTCAAAATGGATGCCCTTTCATTTTAAGACCATTGATCTCCCTCTCTATAAATTCCCTTTTTGGAAAATGGATATGCTAATGCTTGACCTCCATTACTCATGTTTTCCTCCACTTCCCAACCTAACTCTCTGGTATCTCCCCTTCTTTCTATAGCACCTAGGACCTGATCTCTAGGACCAAGTTGACCTAGGTCAACTTATTCTAGACTAGGTCGACCCTAGTTGGCTTATTCCTCCCAAGTCAACCTATTACTCAACTAGGTCAATCTATATCAATGTAGTCCACTACAATATTGGAGCTTGGGGCTCAAAAGGCCATAGAGGTTTAATTAGTTTATGACCAACACCTAGTTAGCCTGTATTATTTTCCCACCTAAAAACTCATATATAAAGTGACTTGGAGGATTTATTTTCACGTATCATCCATAAATTCATATCTCAAGATAATTCATGCACTAAAGCCCTTTCCCTATAGTGAATATTTCAACCTTTTTGCATTCAAGGAGTTCAAGTATTCAAGACTTTCAAGAATTCAAACAAGGAGATTTTCGATGAAGGTTCCTTTGTGAGAATTTTCTCTTTAAGTTCTAGGTTATCCTTGTCCATCAAAGGTGGAAATCTACATTGAATCATTCATATTATTTATTGATTCACTTCTATATCCATTGCACCATGATGGAATTATGGTAGATCTTTTGTAAAGAGTGGAGATACCATACATTCCTAATCCAAGATCTACAATATATTTACATACAAAATTCTTATAAAAAAGGGTCTCAAGAAAAGGTAATCCTAATATTTATCTAGTTTTATAGTCATTTACATATACATTTCTTAACTACAATTAATTCCTTAGCCTAGGGCTTGACCAAGGCAGGCCCTCATCAAACCCCAACTACAAAACCTTTTTCTTTTGGTGTTAATTTATAGGGTGGCAACAAAAAACTTATAGATCTAGAACCTATAGTGTATCACCTCATTTAGTTAGTTCAAAATGAATACTAAACTAACATAAGAATTCACAATAACCAAATAAAGAAACATTTATGATAGGATGAGGTTATTCACAAAACAAAAGGCAAACCAAGAATGATAAGCTCCTTGGGCATATCCTATGATGACAAAGCTATGCCCCTAATGAATAGTGGATGTATACTCACATTGTGCTCAAGATTCCAAAGGGTGAGCAGATTTTACTAAGTGTGTACATGGATGAGGGTTTCAACAATGGGGGCATGGATGGATTTCAACATTATGATGGTATTTTAGTAGTTTTTAATCTCTAAAAAAAAGAATTATAAGTTTGCATAAAAGTGGATTGATGGATTATGAGAGAAAGGGGCTTTATTTATAGGCTAAGTGGTAGAGAAATGGAGGGTAAGGATGCAAGGATGGAAGAATGGTGAGGGAGGTCTAAAATGCTTTGAAAGGGAAGCACATGGATTGTGCTTGTTTGGATCCAATCAGGGAGTGACACTTGTTAGAAGGAAGATGAGTGTGAGGGGATGGGATAAGGGTTGGTCAAAGGGATTAACGAGGGAGGATGAGTGTGTAAGATGGATGTAAGAGACATTAGTGGCATGTAACATCCATAAATGCTCTTGGATAGGGATGGAAGAGGATATGAGAGACTTGTTGAATTTGACTTGGGTTAGCAAGTCTTAACCCTTGTTTAAAGTTGTGCACATGTTTAGGAGGGGGATTAGACTTAGTTTAAAAAGGGGATTAGGGGGCAAGTGACATAGCTTTGATGGGATGGGTTAGTAAGGTGGCTAAGTGAGGTTAGTATGGGTGAATGGGTTGGATTAGGGGTAAAAGTTGGTTTAGGGATATTTTTAAGGGTTTGGATAATTTATTAAATGATTTATCTAATAAATAAGGGATGTGAGATTAAATTAAATGTATTTGAAGATTTTATTAAATTTAATAGAAGAATAGGGATCTAATTGATAAATTGATTCTGGCTTAACATTTGATTTTATCAATTGGACTATAGTTAATTAAATAAATTAATTAACTAGGGGATGAAAATTAATTAATTAATTAATTAATATTTAATTAATAATGTCCTAGGAGATCACTAAATAAGATTACTTAGTGATGTAATCAGGTTTAGGTGTCTCCATATAGTTCATGAGATTTTTGGAGTTGTTAGTTGTAGATCATCAAACTATGTCAACTTGGATGTAGCTTGGTTGTAGGATGTCTTCCCAAGTCAACCTAATCCTTTAGTCTCATATTTTAGGGAGATTTATAGGTTTTTTTTCCTTTTTTCATTTCATTCTAAGATCCATAGTTGGATATTCAAATACAATTCAAATATACAAGTTCTAGAGAGAAAAAACCTTTTCCTTTATGCATTTCAAAGTGAGTTCTTGATGTAATGTAGAACTAAATGAACCTCTAATGGAGGTGATCTGGTTTAAATAACCACATACCATAAACAAAATACAAGATACAAGACTTGATACAATACACAACTCTTTATTTATAAATCAATTGATTACATACAATGTGTCAGGTTGTTAGGTTTTCCTAGTTATAGAAAAATACAAAGAAAGTAATAGTTTTGGAAGATCTAATCCAAATCCTAGCTAGTCTATATTTGTAGCACAATAGCACTATGATAGAAACCTCCAACAATATCTAAACTTGTTCTCACAAGCCACCAAGTAATCTCATTATTTCCCAAGCTAGAACTACTTTTTCTACTACACTTCACCCCTTCTCAGCTACTCCCTCTTTTACATGTTGGATGATTATGATTCAAGACTCCACAAGACCCTCTACTTATACCCAACTAAGCCACAAGTTGGCCTATCAAATTATAAATTAAATAAACCCCTACATTAATGCATATTTGAGACACAAGTTGAACTACAATAGATATTAAATATAAAATTCCTTAGATGGCTTACAACACCCATTAAGTGCACCTAGGATAAAGATCCCAAGCCAAAATAAGTCCATACATCCCTATGATTGATCCACATTACAATCAAACACATTAAATAGACCAAGTTAGCTAATAAAATTCATAACAAATCAATTTGGCAAGCCACATTATCGAGTGTTAGCAAAAACCACAAGCATCATTGAGCTCCCACAAGCATTGTTGAGTTCCACATGTGTCAAATAGCCAACACACATCAAATATTGCAATGAGTTCCAAGAAGACCAAACTCCTTTAGTCATTAAGCTAATCAATCAATATTACATCTATAACTACCCAATAATAATCAAGCACCACTCCTTAAATGACTGAGTCTCAACTCCAAAGCCAAAATCCCTCCAACATGCAAGATTTCTAGCTACCCTAGGATGCTCCTACATTTATTTTTTATTTCCTATCATATATTTTCCCTAGATTTACATCTTAATTGGGATAATTATAATCACATATCATTTATATTTACATTATTAGTTCAATATCACATTTGCATTATCTTATCAAGGGCTTAAGAGAGTACATTTTCTTATATTGAATCTCTCTTTATAATATGGATTTAGTATTAGCACCCTTCTTCTTTGGGTCCTAGCTAATCTAATTTGGGTTATAAGTGGAATTATATTTGAAAATTCCCCTTTTCCCCTCACACATACATATTTGAATGACTTGGTGCCTCGTAAAGTGGAGGCCTACATCCTATTAGAGTTTTTCCATTTTACCCCCAAATAGCTTACAACTGTAATGTTCTTCCATTTCCTCCTTTATAGCTCAAAAAACATAATGACAATTAATTTTTTCAATTTTGACACTAATAATCAACACAATTATTTGTAGGAGTAACATTCTTCCCCTTTGACATTACTATCAAAAATAAGATGTACATAGATAACACTGACCTCTATACAAAACTCTCCCCCTCTCCCCCTAAACATATACTTCCTTTCAATGTAGCCTTCTTCTTTTTTTTCAAAATAATTTTCAAAATTATTTGTATTTGTATCACATCAACTCCTTATATCTCTATGAATACATATATAATATAAACAAACATATACATGTAAAAAAAATTATCCTTTTTTGACACTTATGTCAAAAATAATTGAATGCATGAAACTTATTGGGGGTGCCAGCTATAATAATCAAGAAAATATTTATAGTGCATCTTCAAGATTTCCATTGTGTTTTCCCAATTTTATTTTATCATATTTATTGTTTTCACTTCAATCAATAGCGTGGCTGTCAAATTTATCATGTGACCTACAATTGATAAGCTTGGGGCTGCAACTAATTCTCCCACACTCTTCAAAAGTGTTTGAATTACCTCAAGATGTGGTAGTAGTAATTCTTGAGTTTTATTTATCTTGCCTCTAATGTTTATTTCTTCCAAACAAGATAAATATCTCACTTAGGAGTAGTGCATAGAAGATATACTTAGGTTATTCTTCAGTTCTTCTACACTTGCCTTCATGTCTTCATTGACCTTGTATATTTTTTTTTTTACTTCACTTGTCAAGAATGGTATATACAAAATTCCTAAGAGAACAATATTAAAAAAATGCTAACCTCTCCAAATTATCTATAGAAGTAGACGAGGCTACTTTCTTAAGTTCTATATCAATTGAGACTTTCTCCAATACTTTGTTTTCAAATTTATTTTCATTTCTTTCAAACAATGGTGATCTTGTGTTTATGTCTGGATCATTCAGCTTGTCAAAAATTTGAACCAATTGATCCAATATAGGCACTTTCTCATTTACAACTATATCTAGTACAACTTCAAGATGCATATCTTTGACATCATGCAATATCTACTTCTACTTGTGCTCCTTTCTCAATATCAGTGGTTCCTTCTTTCTTTCACATAGCTCTAGATAAATAGCCATTTGTTCATCATCCAAAGTATTAGGATCCTAGCTCATATAGTGATTTCCTCTTCTAGGGTGACTGGGTTTGACCAAAATGCATGGGACTTCTTTTTCCTTTTAAGCTTCTTTCCATTGCTAGTGCTTGGTGAAGCATTTTGTGGTTACAAAACTTAAATTTCCAAATTTGGCAATGAGATTTTGGTTTCTATCTATGATACTTCCTCTTGTTTCAATGGTTTAACACTTGATATAGTTGGTGTAGGAACAAATGGTACAATTTATATTCTTGATGTATCTATGTCTTCATTACTCATGTGCTCAACACTCAATATCTCTTGCATTTTAACTTTAGGTAGCTTCAAAATAGTAGTTTGCAAAAATATTAGATCAATAAAAAAACTAGATAATGGACTAACAAAAGTAAATCTACCTATGTTATATTCTTGTGATAAAATTAGATGATTGTGCCCAATTATTCTCTAGAGGCCTTTGGTCTGGTGTTAAATCATATGTAGCAAAAATATTTGCACTACGTTTCATAGAGTCTCCTCTAGTTTGAGCATGTTCTATATCAATCTTCTCATCTCTTTTTTTTTACCTTCTTGTCCCCCTTGAGTTGGTTGAGCCTGTTGCTTGTTTTCTCCTTTTCTTTTTTGTTGATTGATATTCATAGTAGTGTCAATAACATATGTAGGGAGCCTACAAGGTTTTCATTTGTCTTTCTTCTTAGGCTTGGAGAGCTCTTTAATTTTTTTTATAATTGGATCAAATTTAGGCATATGAGCATGTGCTACCTCTATAAGTGTTTTTCCCTTGATTCTGACTCAATAGAGACTATAATGTCTTCATATTTCTTTAACTACTCAACAAGGTCCTCATCAAGAATATATTCAATTATCACACTATCCTTCTTTCTCACTATATCAATCACCAATCCATGAATTGATTTTGCAATGCCTTGTGGTGAAATGGTATTGAACTCATCATCTTTGGTATCAATCTCAACATATTTCTCACTTTTGGTATCATCAACATCAATAATTACATTTGAATCCTTAATGTTAAAAACATTTCCATATCATCTTTGAATCGTCATCCACTAAATTCAATTGACCAGATAAAACATAAAGATCTCTACACTTTCATACAAATCTATTCTTATTTTTTTCTAGAGCTTCTAATACATCTGCTAAACAAAAATTAGGCTCTAAGTTAGCTAGAGTTTTGCTTCTCATTTCATTCTTAGTTTTTACAGGATATTTCCACCTACTATCAATCCTTTGATATAATTCATTAGGAATTTGGTTACCAACCTCTAAAGGTGCATATTTGACTCATGTCATCATGACTATCAGTGCTTCATCAACCTTTTTTTTGTGTCTTCTTCATTCATTAAATCATACTTATAATATTTGAAATCATTGAATCCTTTACCATTCATTATTGTCTTGGTTATCTCTTCTATGGTTTTTGGTCTTTTGGGTAGGGGAATTCCATATTTTCCTTTCTCATTTGATTTTTTTCTCTCACTATCCTCCTCCTTGTCATCATTATCTTTGATTGGTATCTTTCTTCTCCTCTATGTTGGTCTTCTAACCTATTTTCTTATGGACTCAGGGGCTTGCTTCCTTTTTTGAGAAGTCTTGGCATTTTGTGCAATGGGATAAGTGATCTTCACAATTCCTTTCTTCAATGTAGCTACAACCTCTTGATAAGCTTGGGTTCTAGATCTTGTATCCTTAGGGATTATAGAGGTATTCGTTGGTCTTTTCTTACCTTTAGACAACTTTGGTTTGGCAACAACAATAACTTTTCATTTTCCCTCTTTTTTAGCTTTATCTTCACCTTTCCTCTTGGTGATCATCAATGGTCTATTTTTATCTTCTTCATTGAATGCATTTTCTAACTTCTTCAATATTTTCTTTTCTTTTCTCTCCATTTTTGGTATAACAAGATGCATGCTAATGTTCTTTTTGGCAATTTCATATGTCCCAAACTTAGGTTCTAGAAGGTAAATAGGTTCATTAAGAAATGTTTCAATTTATTTAGTGGCTTGATCTATATTAGTGTCATAGTCCACTGGTTTTAGTCATGTAACTCTCAGTTTAATTACTTTTACAATAGTGTGGTATGTATCAATTAAGAAACAAATTTCATCATGATTATTATCAACTAGGGTTGGGGGTATCATGAATCTTTAATTCACCCTCTCTTTAAAGTTCTCAAAATAGTTATTCATGGCACTTTAAAAAAACTTACCAATTGTTTTAACGTACTCATTGATTTGGTAAATGAATGGAGTATCAATTTTCTAGTTAACTTCTCTAATACCAGGTTTAAGTAATTTTGTATATAGAACTATATACATACCAATAATGAGCCAAACTTGCATGTATTTGATTTAGAGACTCAATTTTTTTTTTAAAAATCTACTTGCCTAAGTTGTATCTCAAGGATATCATACATGTGACCTTTCTTTACAATCTTATAACCTAAATTGACAACCATGCATGGAACATTATTTTACCTGCTAGATATAAATATTTTATAAGCAACTACATATACTCTAAACTTAATTTCCAAATCCTCAATAGTGTCCACTTCTATTCATCTATTATCCCCTTGGGACTTTGTATTTTCCTCACTCAGATTCTTTGATGCCATCCTCATATTTTTAACTTTTTTTATGATATGCTTGTTGGAAGGATTTAATTGAAAATATGATACTAAGAGGTAGGTGAATCAAGATCTTAAACTTTTGCTTGCAAATACAAATTATTGATTTCACACCTAATTCATATATCTCATAACTCAAATGTAATATTAAAACTATAATGTTGAAAACATAACATTCATGAGAAATTCAATACATAGCAAAAATGATTTGGTAACTCATAAATACTTCAATGTGAAGGTTAAAATGGGGTGAGGATGAAACCCACAAATCTTCATTGTTGTAACAATAAAGTTAACCTGTTAGGGTTACAATGTTTGATCATAATATATGATCTACCCTGTAAGGGGTCTTCCTTGTTAAAAGCTTCAAGAATGTTAAGTCCTACTATATTAAAAGATTTTACATTTATAATAAAGTAAGGACTTTATTAGGAGATTTACATAGATCTCTTAGGATTACATAGTTGAGATATTTACCCTAACTCAATCTATTAGAATTGATTTATTATCTGACCCTTGATTTTCTCTATAAGCTTATTTTGGATCTACTATGTACAATGTCTTAATCTAATCTCTTAATCTAATATCTTTGTTCATTCTTTCACTACTTCGATTACCCTTGTTTGATCTCCTTGTAGACTTAGCTTTTCTTACTTGGTTTTATCCTTGTTTGCTTCTTCACTTGTACATTCACACAATGGTTTACACACACATGTACTCCTCTCTCTTTTATATCAATCCTAGGGTTAGAACCCTCTTAAATAGAAGATCTTTGAAGGTTCTAGATCATGACCAATGGTTCATCATTCATCTTCTTTTATCATTTCTTTTTTATTTTCTAATTTGTTGATTTTCATTTCTTGGGATCATTACCTTCTATGATGATGCACAATCTCCATATTAACTACCATAATTAAATATTGTGTAGAAGTCATCCAAATATGGTTTACATAAGTTTCTATGCTATTACAAACTCATATGAAAAAATTTCTCTGATAGGAATCTGAATATTCTAACAATTGTAAATAACATTCATACTGGCACTCAACTTCTATATACTTGTTTCTTACTATTTTCTTAGACAAAACTATATTTTCAATTTACTCAGTCTCTACTATAATAGCTCAGCTTATGTATGACTCGTACTCAACTAGGGTACTCAGAAATATTTGACTTTTTTGACATGTAATCAAAAATAAATAAGTCCCTATATACTCATCCTCTACTAGATGACTTGGTTGTAGTGATGATTGTCCATCCTTGCCTAGTAAATGACTAAGTGTTTGGAAATTAATAGGCAACATAGGCATAGAGATCAATAGTCTCCCCATTTGACATTAGTGGGAAAAATACTTTGTCATGAAAAGTTTGTCCATGCAAATATGATGCTCCTCCTAAGACTATAATTCTATATGAAATATGAAAATTTTTGATGCTATGACATCTGATGACTCCTTCTATTTCCTTTTCTATTTTTTTTATCCTTGACTTTCCCTATATATTTCCTTTTCTACTCCTTGACTTGACCTCTTTCCCCCTTGTTTTTGTCACTGATGGCTTGGGGTCATTGGGTTTAGCTTGAGCTTATTAAAAAAAATGTGGCTCACCAAAATTCCTTCATAGCCTTTATTCCATTGGTCCTTCACTTTCTCTAAAATTTGAAATTAGATTTCTAGCTCAATAGTTCAATCAATTAGACCTTCAATATGTGGAAAATGTGTCTTTCTTCCAAATATTATGTTCTATAGACACTTCCTTCTAAATTATCTTGAGATGAGGTAACAACTAGAATTGAATTAATGTCAACTTATTATGTATGTCACTATCTCTAGCCATGAACTTAGTTAATCTCTATTGACCAAATGTCAACTTATTATATGAGAGTGAGCTTGAACTTACATCCTTTCCCAATAAAATAACACTTGTATGTATATCAGCATGTAATAAATCAAAAGAATTTTTATTTTTCAGTATAAATGACTCAACATCACATAGCTTCATGTATAGTGCAAGAATAGTCTTCAAAATTTCTTCTCATTATGTGACTAAATTGGAAAGCTCTACTTGTTTATTTACAAGTTCATGAGACACTTTCTCCAATAATTTATTCTCAAATCTTCTCTCAAACCATTGCATCAATTTTTCATTGGTCTCTATATCTTTTTATTAAACTTTATCAACTATATACACCAACTGATCCAAATTTTGATGTTGACTATCTAAATCAGTTATTCCAAATGCATCTACAAAAATATCCTTAACAGTGTGTAATACATGTTTCTTTTTATGCTCTCTCCTTTGTTATTCTTTTTTTCCCTTACAACTCAATAAATCCTATAATTCCTACATTTTCTCTAGTGTCAAATTGTTCAAATCATACATGGGTAAAGTAATTACCTTATCTAGACTTACTAACTCATCTTCCATCTCTTCTAATTGAGTCATAATCTAAGATCGTGGGGTTGTATCACTGGGTAGTGATATTTGCAATTGTTTGCCCTTCTCAATTGATCTTGTTGTCGATTGCTTCTTCTCTTGAGTAGGTGACACCTACATTTTAGGTGTTTCAATCAATGGTTCTATTGGCTTTGCATTCAAAAATTATATAAGAGTCTAGGAATATTCTTTCTCTTTTGGTTTCTTGTCCTCTTATTTTGACTCATGCCCTTGACCTCTTCTATATTCACCTCTGTCTAAAAAATAGGCATACAATTAAATTATCAAAATACAATTATATCCTTTCCCTGTTGCTTGGCACTTGTATCCTCTGTAACTGATGTAACCTCAAAATTATCATTCTTTGCACTCTCAATCTTTGGATTATCTACAATTTTAAAAAACCTAGATTTGTACAAGGTAGATTTGTGTTTGACATTAAACTCTACATGTCTTCCTCAGTTAGTACATTTTGATTATGAAGTGTACCAGATACATCTTTAATGGTAACAACCTCTTGTTGTTCTCTAACACCCTACCAGGGAACCCAAAAGAAATTAACTTAAAGTTTCACTAAGTTTGTCAAACATCTTTTTTTAAGATAAAGATAATAAACAACAATAGATATAATATAGTGAAAGCAATAGCAACAAGAGATAAGATAGCGGAAGTAATAACTCACATATATACAACCATTATAAACAGATTACATCTCCTAAGGTTCCCATGACGTTGAATCACATTTAATTTTAATTAATATTAAATCTAACACATAAAAATTCCACATCATGGAATAACTACAAGTATAAATCCATTTAAATAAAATACAATTTAAGGATGCCACTTGGAAATAAATAGAATGCATAGTCATCCACTATACAAGTCACATGGTATGAGAGGCTAAAAGAATATACATAATAAAATAGATTATATCATCTTGTAAGATCTATGAAATCAAATACAATATGCTAAGAGTATAACCATCCATCATAGAAATACAAGATTAGATAGAAAGGTACAACTACAAAAACACATCTAGCAATGGCATCCAACAATAGGATCTCAATGGTATAAGAAAATTGGACTACCACCCAACCTCATGGAGCCTAAATGGCCCACTGCTACTATGCTAAGGAGATAAACTCAAGTCCCATATGGATAAAAAACACAAAAGTCAAATCTGACATCTAGGTCGAGGAATCACCTGAAAGCAACCTATCTCAAAGGGTACCAAAGAACAAGTATCAACTAATCCCAAAGGTAACAAAGATAAGTAGGAAACCTACTATGCAAGTGGGTAAGTTTCATTGTATGAGCCAACTCTAAGGTTATCCTGGTAGCCACTATGGACTCTAGACCCTCTAGTGCCTCTATGTAGCATCAGTATCCTTTCATGTAGACAAGACATACTAACAAGTTAGCTCTAAGGTTACCCTAGTAGTCTTTTAATAATTCAGAGCCCTTAGTGACTTTATGTGGTACCAATATCTTATTAATTCATTTAAAACCCATTTAATGAAATGTTATCACTTATTAAAATAACTTGCAATGGGTTACTCACCAGCCTTTTTAGGGCCTTGGCCTCCATTGCAAGCCACTTCCCAACATAACATACAAATAACCCACCCTAATCTTAGCAAAAGTAAAAGATCTCAAATGACTATGAACCACACATCAGTTCTTAAACAAGCAACTAGAAAAAAATGAAATATTACTGATCATAATCACAAATTTCACCAATACAATCATCTTAACAAGACTGATCCCAAAACAAATACACATATACAAAACCATGACATCACATGACATCACCAAAATAAATCACATAATCACATCAATCCTATACAAGTAATTAGGAAGCACTTTAAAGATAATTGATCAAAGACTCAAAGGTTATATTAGATAAGACACATAATTCACTTTAGTTCTACACAAGAGAACTTGAAAGCAATAACAAAACATCTAATCAAGTCAGTATAGAGCACACATGACACATCACCATGGTTGGGTATAAAAGATAATATACAAAATATCATCATGACATCACAAAAAAAAACTCCCAAGCCTCTCATAAACATCATGACTAGTCAAAGTACTAAGTCAACCCAGGAACCCATAATAGTAAATCACACATCACATACAATACATACAATGTAACTTTCTCAATACATTACATTTTGAAAACATAAAGGTTTAATTTTCACTATGGCTTCAAGCTTTCTTTTTCATTTTCAAGTATTATAGATGATAAAGTTTTCGATTAAAACCAAGGTTCACATTATACATTTCCACTAGTGTCAATTTGCTAATATTTCCAAGTGCACAAGAATAATATATTCAAAAACCTTGTTAAAAGTAAATTAAATAGGACATCGAACTATCAATTGACACCCAAGTTTACCAAGTTATTTTCCAATTCACAATTCACAATATTTACTTACAAGTACATTTTAATAATAAATTAATTAATAACTTTAATTAAATATTATTAAAATTAAATCAACTATCATTAGGTTTATTAATAGATTAATAATTCTTTATTAATAATTTAATATAAATTATTTTTATCTCTTGTTATTATTGCTTCCACTATATTATATTTGTTGTTATTTAATTGTTATCTTTATAAAAAATGATTGGCAAACTTAGTGAAACATTAGGTTAATTTATTTTGGGTTCCCTAGTGGGGTGTTACATGTTTATCTAGCCTACTAGTTTTTGGATTTCTTTTGTCAATTTAGCAACTTCTTCCTTATAGGAATCTTCAAATTCTATTGTATCTATTGCCATCTCTAACTTCTATTTTTGGAGTAAGTAGTCCAAATGATTCATTCCATATATGAAAATTTTCTTCCTCAACTCCATGAGCTTTATTTTTTAAAATTTTGTATGTTGTATCTATTGGCATCAATTTCTTTACAAAATATTTGAGGTCTATAAACATATGTGTCTTCCCTAAACTTGGCATAACTTGTGCCAATGTAGTTACTCTTATTTTATTTTCTATAGATAATATTCACTTCTATTTAGCATCAATCCATTTATACAAGTCTATTTGGAATCCATCTCCCAATTCCAATGGTGTACATCTAATTTGATTATCATATCAATCATAGATCCTTCAAGATTAACTTGATCATCATTATTAAAAGAATCATAATTAATATCATTGAATCTTGCAAAATTTGATGACTCTCTAATCTTTTTACATACCTAATCCATAATATTGAAGGATTATTTTCACGATTGGTAGTTTGCTAGGTTCATCAGACTCAATTTCTTCATCATCTTCTTCCTCCTCTTGTTCTACGATCAATTTTCTCCTCTTCTTCTCTAGTATATTATACTTTGGTGAGTAGATATATCTTTTCTTAGATGGACTTCCTTTAGTTTTTACAACTAGGGGTTAGGTTTTCTTTGATCTTGTTATGATTTTTCCTTTTGGCTTCTAAGGTGTAATAACCTTTTGCACACCTTTACTAAGATCAAATTTCACCTTTGGATCAACAACTACTACTTTCTTCTACTTGGTTGGCTTGGGCTCAGCAACAGCCAATTCTTTTCCTTTTCCCTCATTGGCCTTAGCAAGTTTTCCTAATCCTTTACCTTCTTTGCTATCCTTTTCCTCAAGACTTTTCCTCTTCCTTTTCCTTTATGTTTTGGGCACACTAGCCTCTGTAGTTTGTTCAACCATTATTATCTCATATATGTCAAATTGTTCAGCATTTGCATCTATATCTTCAATCAAAAGAGTAGGCACTACTACTATAACCTCGTCAACATTGACCTCATAAGAAATAGGTCTCAACCATGCAATCCTTGGTAATATTGCCTGATCATGTACAAAATCTATCTACTAAAAAACATATCTCATTATAATATTTGTCTATGACTAATGTGGGGATCCTCATTTGGTTTCTCATTTTGATTTTGAATTCTTCCAAATGATTATCCAATATGGCTTAAAATTTTTCTCCCAACCTATTAATTAAGTCATTTATTTGCTCCATAGTAGGTCGCCTTCTATCCCATGCTATCCTCCCAACCATAGGGAATGAATTATGTACATAGAAAAATATACATACTAGCAAAGATCTGAGCTTACATGATGTGTTCCTTTCTTTCCTTATTGCTTCCAATCTTTATTTTTTTGTTTCAATTACAACTCAACAAGGTCATTAATATGATCCTTTTTGATAATTTTGTATCCTACGTCTACTACAATGCATGGCACACTGTTCAATATGTTGGATTGGTAAAATTTGTGTGTTATCACATGAATTACAAACTCCTTTAGAGGATCTTCAATTTCATCAATTGATATCCTACAACCATTTCATTTTGCTTTGGTCAAATTCTCAATTTCATTTTGGGTTGCACTCCTTATACTCTTTGGTTCATCCAAGATAGGGTATCTAGTAACTCAGCATATTATGGCCTTGTTTATTTTGATCGGTCCTCCTTCTAACTATATCTTCATGTCATAGATGTGACTAAGCATGACTTTTATCAATTCAACTTTCAAAAATTTCAGAAAACCTAAGGCACGGGTAATCCCTTTCTCAGCAATGATTTTTTTTCATCTTTGAATACTTCATTATTGTATAGCTTCTCATAAGCTTCCCTTATCTCAAAATATCTAATCTCTCCTATTTTTCATAGATAGTAGGATCCTACATCCTAAATGGTTAAAACTCTAGGTAGGATTGATAACAAGGTGCCAATATCATCTTCATTCTTTCTTACATTTACATTGTTCCTAAAATTTGGTGGACACTAGTTGTTCCTCACAATTTCAGTGTTGTTATCTTTCAACATTTCACTTGCTAATGTCATTTCAATCTAGGGTTCTAAAAAAAACTCTTCTATGATATCTTCATAAAACAATTAACTCAACACCAAAAGTAACTATTACTGATGTTATTAGGTTTTCCAATGCTACACTGTGATTTTCTTGTTATTTTATTAAATTCACCTTAATCACCTTTAAATCACTTGTGATATTTGAAATTTCTTGGTGAATAGAAATGCATGTCCAAATTTTATAAATACCTTCAAATTTCTATTTTAGGTCTGCAATAAATTTCTTCATACTTGGTGGGTGTATGATATCTAGCTCGATCTTCATACTTACTTGGTCTAGGTTACCTTACTCAACCAATACCAATTCATTTGATCAATACATCACCTTACTCAATCTTTCAATCCATATTATAATGCTTGATCAATATAGATTGTACCACTAATGCTTGGTACTTCATTTTGAAAATTATTCTCTTTTACTTTTCTCTTTATAGATATGTTCTTGATGCATCTTTACTTATGCAAATATGAACTTTTAATACATTTATGTTAAGAACTAGTGTAAGATATATCATTGAATATATATTTCCTGCATACCTTCTTCATTTAGTTAGTTGTGGTGCGATCACCTGATCCATTGGATTGGGTGATCTCAACTTCACTTTCTCCACTACTTCCAACTTGCACTATTTCTTTCCATATTTTCTTTACCTTAACTTTGTCTTTGTCTTTGTCATTTCCATTATTTGGTGCTAGTGCTTGGATTCTGCAATTTTTACTAACAACTAAAACATACTAGTTCTCCATTCAGGGACTTCTTGTAATTTCCTTTGAAATGTGTCTTAATGAAATTCTCTGCAATGTGTCCATACTCTCCAAAATAGTGACAAGTATACCATGTGTTGTAATGTACCGCCAAGGGATCCAAAGAATTAATCCAAAATTTCACTAAGTTTGCCAAACAATTATTTTTTAAACATGAAATATAAACCATTCACAACTTATACATAGTAACGGAAGCAATAGAAACAATTCAAATGAAAGTAAACATAACATAATAGGCTACATTCTTTAAAGATCCCTTAATGTTGTATCACATCTAAATTAACTATTCATCTAACATCACATCCTTAGCAATGTTACATCCAATGTTCTTAAAGAATATTACAAGCATCCTTTTAGTAATTACATTTTAGATTGCTTAATCATCCACTGTACATGTCACAGGGTATGAAAAGGCTTAAAAGAATAAAGCATCCATGTAAATAAAGTACATCATCATCCAACATTAATCCATGATGCCATTAAAGTAAATAAAACCACATGTCATACATGATACATCATCATCATAAAGATATCACATCCATCATAAAAGATAACCATATATCACAAACATAAATAACTAAGTGCATGGGTCCTCCCAACCGTAAATAGCATCATTAGACCATCGTGGATCCTAGCCATTCCTCTATGCGTAACATTCCAAATCATCGAAAAGATCATCGGTATTAACATAGTAGGAATGTCACACCTAAATCATACTACATCAAATGTAGAAAGTAATCTAACATGCAAGTAAAGCATAAGATAACATCATCTAACATATGCAAATCATCTATAAAAGGATACATATCCACCATCATGAAGGATGCATCAACCACGATGTCTTAATGAATCTCAAATGATAAGAGTGGAAAAACACTACCACTCGACTGCGTGGAACCTAAGTGGTCCACTCCCACCGTGCTGAGGAGATAATCTCAAGTCCCAAATAGGCTATCAAAAATCACATAGCAAAAATACTCTCTAAGTCCAGGAATCCTAAAAGTATACTAACTCAAAGGTTCCATCACACAAAACTGACATCTAATTCCCAAAGGCACACAAAGATATGTAGGAACCTACTATGCAAGTGGGAAAGTGTCATCGCATATATCATGTACAAGTTACCCTAGTAGTTAGCTAAACTCCACAGGTCCATACTGATCCTCATGCGACCACTAGTATCCTCTCATACTGACGAGGCATACAATGGAATGCAAGGTCGCAACCCTGCGTTCTCTCTACTCCCATCCTAGTCTGTACAAGCACTCAAGGCATGGGCAAGAACAAAAAAAATTATCTTTTTAGGTTCATTTAATCCCCATTTAGTGTGTAAATGTTATCACTTATTAACCAAACTTACAATGAGTTACCTTGGCAGCCACTTAGGGCCTCGACCCCCATTGCAAGCCACTTCCTGACACTACAAGTAGATAACCTACCCTAAGCTCATGGAATCATAAAATCACCCCAGTCCTATACAAGCAACTAGAAAGAAATACTAAAAGATAATCCATAAAAAGAATCATCAAATAACCATGATAAAAGCATAAAATATCCACAATAAGAATCATCAAATCTCCATGATAAGAATTATCAAATCTCCATGAGCATCTGAAAAGCATCCATAAAAAATCATGATCACAACAGTTCTCTATTGGCAACTGAAGGCATCACTGATAATCATAAGTATCCATTGGTTCTCAATAACCAAAATATATCTCAAAATAAATCACAATATCCATTGGTTCTCATCAAGCAACCAAGAATATCTCAAAATCATACTAATTGAAGACTCCAAAATGGTTGAGTCAAAACATGTCACAACATGACATCATCAAGAAATAAATCAACATCTCAATCCCATCATGGCAACTAGAAAATAAACCAAGGATAAGTGATCGATGACTCAAAAATGATTAGCTCAAGTGTCTCATACACATACATCTTAGCTTCACACATGAAGACTGAAAAGCAATAACAATCAGTAAATACAAACATTTCATAGAGCATACGATCACATTACCATGGTTGGGTTTATAAAGATCGAGACCAAATAAGATCAACATGCCATCACATTCACATAACCCCGGAGCCTTTGGTAACAACCTAAGACTAGTCAACAATCTAGTCAACCCAAAACTGAAAACAAGAAGCATAGAGAAAACACAATGCAAACACATGTTTTGGTTTACTAAAATCACACAGCCAAATTAAGTGTAGAGGTTTCTAGTTTTTGTTTCATGTATACTTCAAGTGTATAGGATTTACCATTTGACCTACACGTCAACCCATTTGTTCCCCCGATAGCATTATTCTTCCATTAATTTAAATAATGTTCTAAGAATAGCTTAAGGGTAAATACTTTACTCATTAAATTGGTCATCATTAATCCTTAATTAAATTGTTCTCTTTATTTAACTAAGATCCATATTCTAATTGATTAACTCTTCAACTTTTCAAGAATCATTATACTATTATTTATTAATAATTTGCTAGACCTAACCAACATTAATAAATGATAAACTCATCTCAACTATGAATAATCGATCTAGAGAACCTTTACATAAAACTTCATTGGCTAACTCTAATCACCATTAAGGTATATCGATAAGTTATCTAATAATATATAACATAACAATTCTACTTATAGTAATGTCATAACAATGACTACATGTCAATTAATCCATTATCATTACAGTCTCTTCATTTAAATTACCATTTCTTAAATTATTTAATCTATATTAAATAATATTTAATATATATTAAATAATATTTAATATACATTAAATAATTAATATTAAAAGTCATCCATTCTCTATCTCTTTCCATCAGCTCTATCTACAATCTTTCCCATTCATTTAGAGCATTCTTATTAGTCTTTAGACTAATTAAATAATTATTAAATTCTAACTATATTGCTTTATTGAGATTTCAATAACTTAAATAAAATTTTATTAATATTATATATATATATATATATATACATACATATATATATATATATATATATATATATACATACATATATATATATACATACATATATATATATATATACATACATACATACATACATATATATAACAATTAATATCCAATACTTCATTATAATTACAAAATTGAATTACAATATTAATTATATATATGTGTGTGTATATATATATATATACATTTATACACACACACATATATATATACATATAATATTTAATAAAAATTGAATTTACAATAAATATTATAAAACACAACTTAATATATTAACATTTCGAGCTTTAAAAATTGCTTGGGAGAGTGTTTAGTTTTAAGCGAATTTTAAATTTGCTACATGGCACAGACAAGCTGTGTGGCCCAGCCCTCTAACGCAGGGCCTGTGACGGCAATCGCAGTACCTATGTCAGCGGGTACAGGCTACCGCCAGTGCCAACTAATGCAGGCAGGTGGGGGCAGGGGGTGGATAAATCCACCCCTCCCCAAATTCATTTTGTATTAATTTTTTTTTAATAATATTTTTAACAAATGCGTTTCGAATTCTAACAAAGGTTTTCCCATCGCATTTTTTAATCGTGATTATATATGTATATATATGTATATATATATATATGTATGTATGTATGTATGTATGTATGTATGTATGTATATAGCAGAATTAAAGCATTACAGTATAATATATATATAATGAGAACATATACTAGTTTCAAATAAAAAGGGTTTTCTAACTCCTTAAATTAAGGATTTCTTTTTTTTTTTTAAATAATAGTCTCTAAATTATTCATAATAATTATTCCTCAGATTTACCTATTAATTTGTCTAATAGGTTTTAAAATACAAACGCTTGTCTAATCAAATCTTCGATTCCAATAAATTTGAACCCAAACCCGATCTAGAGCTAATTTCTTTCTTAAATTGAAGCTAGGGTTTTCTAATGAGTTCTCTATTGATTTCTTTTGCAACCAAATAAATACATATCTATATTCCAATTTCAAATTAAAAATTCAATCATAGAGAAGTTTCAGACATATATAACAAACACGATGAAGATAGGAAGAGAAAGAGTGCAAATAGAATATGTGATTATCACGAGTGCACCTGGACACTAATGTTAATTTGCCATGCCTCAGAAGTCCATAGAAAGTCCCTTCCTTCTTTTCATATGGAATTATTCCAAGATCCAAGCCAATCAAAATTCTCACGTGATTAGAAGTGCTTGAAGAAGCATAGAAGCATGTAGAAACATATGAGCATGTAGAAGCATATGAGCTTCTCAAATGCATGTAAGCTTTGAAGCTTGTCCAAACACACTAGGAGGGCCTCTATTTAAAGGCCTCTAAGATGCATCTAGAGTGTCTCTAGAAACAACTAGAAGATAAGCATGACAACCAAGTATGAGTCTTCTCCAACCTTCTAGATGAGTCATAAGGTTGTAGACAACATGTGCTCAGATAAAATGCTGACTCCTAAGTGTAGACAACTAGTGCATACTTAGAGTGCAAACTCCTATATTGTCTACATGACAACTCTTGAGAATTTGCAAACTCCTATGTTAGCAAACATTAAAATAATGCACATTAATTAATATAATATTTAATTTACTCTTTTCAATTTAATTTATTTATTTATTAAATCTTATGCACTAACTTTAATAATTCCACTTATTCTTATCTTAATATATTTATATTTTAACCACATGAAATCTAGAATCTTTTAATAATTTTAATATCTTTTCCACTTTTAATTTTCATTTTCAAAACTTAATTGCTAAAATATTTATTAGCTTTAATAATATTATTATTTAGTCATTTATTTAAAAATGAACTCCAAATTTATTATTATTAAAATAAATATTGTCACATTCCAAATTTAAACTTATAACTTTTATTTTCAAATTTAATTATTTTATTTAATTAATTTCTCAATTAATTAAAAAAAATATTAAAATATCATATTATTTTTCCATTAAATTAAACTATTAATTAAATCTTTTAATTAGGCTTAATTAATTGCAAAGACTCACAAAGGTAAAATATGAAAATCCATCATAGCCAAAATACATACAAAATCAAACCAAGGGTTAATATTATGAATTACGTCATCCAACATATTCAGAGGGTACTCAACTCAGATACTTGTCCTAATTTTCAATTAGGACAAATGGCTTAAAGGGTTGGGATTTGGACTTGAGAATTTATCTCCCCTCTCTTATCATTGAGATAATGTGATAGGGTGCGCTCATCCTGACAATTCAGGAAAGTCGATACCCAGTACCTGCAACCTACATAAAAACCATGCATGTACAAGCACAATATATACTAAACTAAATAAGCAATGGCAGGAAGTGGTGCATCGTGTAGATCTTGACTAGCAGGTGACTACGACTCCCTTCCTTAACCACATCAGACATGTCATACATAAGAACAAACACGCACACCATACACATGCAAGTATGAGGTAAGTATCCATAAGAAAACACATATGATAATAAACCATCTAACTAATCATATCAATAACTGAAAGTAATGTAATGATCATCATGCATACATGAAATATAAAGTCTAAGTGATCTCATCACATAATAAACCGAATCCATAGCACAATATCTAATAGTCTCAAAATGATGCTACTAACCATCAACATGAGACTAGCCCCAAAAGAGCTCAACAATGATAGCAAAAATGTGACCTAGGGGTTAGCACTACATCCACCCACCCTAGAATTAGGCTTACTCCTAGAAGCCTGCAAGAATGAAAAATTAAGATACTCACTATGTGGGTCCCATTGAACCCTTTCCCCCTGTAGGGAAATATGATTCCACTGAGGACACTACAATACACTTAGAGCAATATGAATCTAGTTTAATGGTAAACTGAAAACCACATTGATCCAACATTCACTCTTTTAGCAACTACTAATATATATCCCTTAATACATTCTAAACAAGAGCAACTTAATGCTTGCAAAGATAATCAAGGGCATACTACCTTACAACATAGATAAGAGATACATGTTTTGCAATTAGAATAAGTTTTCAATTTTTAGTTTTTCCCTCATTTAGGTTTAAGTAGAATTTCAGTTCACCTAGTTTCAAGTTTTCAATTTAAAAGAGATACACATGACAGTTCAAAGTTTTCATTTTGTTCAACTAGTTAACGACTAGTGGCATTCAAATATACCCAGAGCTCCCAATGTTGAAACTCGAGCTCTGATACCAAATGTAATGCCCCACCAAGGGATCCAAACAATTAATCCAAAATTTTACTAAGTTTGCCAAACAATTTTTTTTTAAACATGAAATATAAACCATTCACAACTTATACATAATAACGGAAGCAATAGCAACAATTCAAATGAAAGTAAACATAACATAATAGGCTACATTCTTTAAAGATCCCTTAATGTTGTATCACATCTAAATTAACTATTCATCTAACATCACATCCTTAGCAATGTTACATCCAATGTTCTTAAAGAATATTACAAGCGTCCTTTTAGTAATTACATTTTAGATTTCTCAATCATCCACTATACATGTCACAGGGTATGAAAAGGCTTAAAAGAATAAAGCATCCATGTAAATAAAGTACATCATCATCCAACATTAATCTATGATGCCATTAAAGTAAATGAAACCACATGTCATACATGATACATCATCATCATAAAGATATAACATCCATCATAAAAGATAACCATATATCACAAACATAAATAACTAAGTGCATGGTTCCTCCCAACCGTAAATAGCATCATTAGACCATCACGGATCCTAGCCATCCCTCCATGTGTAACATTCCAAATCATCGAAGAGATCATCGGTATTAACATAGTAGGAATGTCACACCTAAATCATACTACATCAAATATAGAAAGTAATCTAACATGCAAGTAAAGCATAAGATAACATCATCTAACATATGCAAATCATCTATGAAAGGATACATATCTACCATCATGAAGGACGCATCAGCCATGATGTCTCAATGAATCTCAAATGATAAGAGTGGAAAAACACTACCACCCAACTGCGTGGAACCTAAGTGGTCCACTCCCACCGTGCTAAGGAGATAATCTCAAGTCCCAAACAGGATATCAAAAATCACATAGCAAAAATACTCTCTAAGTCCAAGAATCCTAAAAGTATACTAACTCAAAGGTTCCATCACACAAAATTGACATCTAATTTCCAGAGGCACACAAAGACATATAGGAAAACTACTATGCAAGTGGGAAAGTGTCATCGCATATATCATGTACAAGTTACCCTAGTAGTTAGCTAAACTCCTCGGGTCTATACTAATCCTCATGCGGCCACTAGTATCCTCTCATACTGACGAGGCATACTATGGAATGCAAGGTCGCAACCCTACATTCTCTCTACTCCCATTGTAGTCTGTACAAGCACTTAAGACATGGGAAAGAACCAAAAAATTTATCTTTTTAGGTTCATTTAATCCCCATTTAGTGTGTAGATATTATCACTTATTAACCAAACTTACAATGAGTTACCCTGGCAGCCACTTAGGGCCCTGACCCCCATTGCAAGCCACTTGCTGACACTACAAGTAGATAACCTACCCTAAGCTCATGGAATCATAAAATCACCCCAGTCCTATACAAGCGATTGGAAAGAAATACCAAAAGATAATCCATAAAAAGAATCATCAAATAACCATGATAAAAGCATCAAATATCCACAATAAGAATCATCAAATCTCCATGATAAGAATCATCAAATCTCCATGAACTCCTGAAAAGCATCCATAGAAAATCATGACCACAACAGTTCTCTATTGGAAATTGAAGGTGTCACTGATAATCATAAGTATCCATTGGTTCTCAATAACCAAAATATATCTCAAAATAAATCACAATATCCATTGGTTCTCATCAAGCAACCAAGAATATCTCAAAATCATACTGATCAAAGACTCCAAAATGGTTGAGTCAAAACATGTCACAACATGACATCATCAAGAAATAAATCAACATCTCAGTCCCATCATGGCGACTAGAAAATAAACCAAGGATAATTGATCGATGACTCAAAAATGATTAGCTCAAGTGTCTCATACACATACATCTCAGCTTCACATATGAAGACTAAAAAGAAATAACAATCAGTAAATACAAACATTTCATAGAGCATATGATCACATTACCATGGTTGGGTTTATAAAGATCGAGACAAATAAGATCAATATGCCATCACATTCACATAACCCCCAAGCCTCTGGTAACAACCTAAGACTGGTCAACAATCTAGTCAATCCAAAACCCAAAACAAGAAGCATAGAGAAAACACAATGCAAACACATGTTTTGGTTTACTAAAATCACATAGTTGAATTAAGTGTAGAGGTTTTCAATTTTCGTTTCAAGTATACTTCAAGTGTATAGGATTTACCATTTGACCTATATGTCAACCCATTTGTTCCCCTGATAACATTACTCTTCCATTAATTTAAATAATATTCTAAGAATAACTTAAGGGTAAATACTTTACTCATTAAACTGGTCATCATTGATCCTTAATTAAATTGTTCTCTTTATTTAACTAAGATCCATATTCTAATTGATTAACTCTTCAACTTTTCAAGAATCATTATACTATTATTTATTAATAATTTGCTAGACCTAACCAACATTAATAAATGATAAATTCATCTCAACTATGAATAATCGATCTAGAGAACCTTTACATAAAACTTCATTGGCTAACTCTAATCACCATTAAGGTATATCGATAAGTTATCTAATAATACATAACATAACAATTCTACTTATAGTAATGTCATAACAATGACTCCATGTCAATTAATCCATTATCATTATAGTCTCTTCATTTAAATTACCATTTGTTAAATTATTTAATATATATTAAATAATATTTAATATATATTAAATAATATTTAATATACATTAAATAATTAATATTAAAATTCATCCATTCTCTATCTCTTTCCATTAGCTCTATCTACAATCTTTCCTATTCATTTAGAGCACTCTTATTAGTCTTTAGACTAATTAAATAATTATTAAATTCTAACTATATTGCTTTTTTGAGATTTTAATAACTTAAATAATTTTTTTTTAATATTATATATATATATATATATATATATATATAATTATATATACATATGTATATATAACAATTAATATCCAATACTTCATTATAATTACAAAATCGAATTACAATATTAATTATATATATATGCATACATTTATACACATATATATATACATATAATATTTAATAAAAATTGAATTTATAATTAATATTATAAAACACAACTTAATATATTAACATGCCGAGCTTTAAAAATTGCTTGGGAGAGTGTTTAGTTTTAAGCAAATTTTAAATTCGCTACATGGCACGGACAAGCCATGCAGCCCTGCCCTCTAACGCAGGGCCTGTGATGGCAATCGTAGTACCTGCATCAGCGGGTGCAGGCGACCGCCGGTGCCAACTAATGAAGGCAGGTGGGGGCAAGGGGTGGATAAATCCACCCCTCCCCAAATTCATTTTGTATTAATTTTTTTTTATAACATTTTTAACAAATGCATTTCGGATTCTAACAAAGGTTTTCCCATCGCATTTTTTAATCGCAATTATATATGTATATATATGTATATGCACACACACATATATATATATATATATATATATATATATATATATATATATATATATACGCAGAATTAAAGCATTACAATATAATATATATATAAAATGAGAACATATACTAGTTTCAAATTCAAAGGGTCTTCTAAGTCCTTAAATTAAGGATTTCTTCTTTTTTTTTTAATAATAGTCTCTAAATTATTCATAATAACCGTTCCTCAAATTTACCTATTAATTTGTCTAATAGGTTTTAAAATACAAACCCTTGTCTAATCAAATCTTCGATTCCAATACAATTCAAGCCCAAACCCGATCTAGAACTAATTTCTTTCTTAAATTGAAGCTAGGGTTTTCTAATGAGTTCTCTATTGATTTCTTTTGCAACCAAATAAATACATATCTAGATTCCAATTTCAAATTACAGATTCAATCATAGAGAAGTTTCAGACACATATAACAGACACGACGAAGATAGGAAGAGAAAGAGTGCAAATAGAATATGTGATTATCACGAGTGCACCTGGACACTGATGCTAATTTGCCATGCCTCAAAAGTCCATAGAAAGTCCCTTCCTTCTTCTCATACGCAATTCCTCCAAGATCCAAGCCAACCAAAATTTCCACGTGACTAAAAGTGGTTGAAGAAGCATAGAAGCATGTAGAAACATATGAGCATGTAGAAGCATATGAGCTTCTCAAATGCATGTAAGCTTTGAAGCTTGTCCAAACACACTAGGAGAGCCTCTATTTAAAGGCCTCTAAGATGCATCTAGAGTGTCTCTAGAAACAACTAGAAGATAAGCATGACAACCAAGTATGAGTCTTCTCCAACAATCTAGATGAGTCATAAGGTTGTAGACAACATGTGCTCAAATAAAATGCTAACTGCTAAGTGTAGACAACTAGTGCATACTTAGAGTGCAAACTCTTATATTGTCTACATGACAACTCTCGAGAATTTGTAAACTTTTATGTTAGCAAACATTAAAATAATGCACATTAATTAATATAATATTTAATTTACTCTTTTCAATTTAATTTATTTATTTATTAAATCTTATGCACTAACTTTAATAATTCCACTTATTCTTATCTTAATATATCTATATTTTAACCACATGAAATCTAGAATCTTTTAATAATTTTAATATCTTTTCCACTTTTAAATTTCATTTTCAAAACTTAATTGCTAAAATATTTATTAGCTTTAATAATAATATTATTTAGTCATTTATTTAAAAATGAACTCCAAATTTATTATTATTAAAATAAATATTGTCACATTCCAAATTTAAACTTATAACTTTTATTTTCAAATTTAATTATTTTATTTAATTAATTTCTAAATTAATTAAATAAAATAAATATTAAAATATCATATTAATTTTCCATTAAATTAAATCATTAATTAAATCTTTTAATTAGGCTTAATTAATAGAAAATACATCAAAGACTCACAAAGGTAAAATACGAAAATCCATCATAGCCAAAATACATACAAAATCAAACCAAGGGTTAATATCATGAATTACGTCATCCAACGTATTCGGAGGGTACTCAACTCAGATACTTGTTTTAATTTCCAATTAGGACAAATGGCTTAAAGGTGTGGGATTTGAACTTGAGAATTTATCTCCCCTCTCTTATCATTAAGATAATGTGATAGGGTACGCTTATCCTAACAATTCAGGAAAGTCAATACCCAGTACCTGCAACCTGCATAAAAACCATGTATGTACAAGCACAATATATACTAAACTAAATAGGCAATGGTAGGAAGTGGTGCATCGTGTAAATCTTGACTAGCAGGTGACTATGACTCCCTTCATTAACCACATCAGACATGCCATATATAAGGACAAACACGCACACCATACACATGCAAGTATGGGGTAAGTATCCATAAGAAAAAAAATATGATAATAAACCATCTAACTAATCATCATCAATAACTGAAAGCAATGTAATGATCATCATGCATACATGAAATATAAAGTCTAAGTGATCTCATCACATAATAAACCGAATCCATAGCACAATATTTGATAGTCTCAAAACAATGTTGCTAACCATCAACATGAGACTAGACCCAAAAGAGCTCGACAATGATAGCAAAAATGTGACCTAGGGGTAGGCACTACATGTGTTGTAATTACAATTATAGGAATTTCCTTTTCTTGGTTCATGTGTGTTTTTCTCAAGTGTCCAGTTGGATGTCTTGAATATACGCTCATGAGCTCTATGTCTATATTTATAAAAATTATAGCAATGTCCTTGAAATCTAGGTACTATGGGCGAAACATTTTTCTTTGATCTACATTCATGTTCTTGATGTCCTTCCTTCTTGCAATTAAAATAGTTACTAGTAGACTTAGGTTTAGAAATTTGCATACCATTCTTACATCTACATATGTGGGCTATGTGTCCAGGTTTCCCACAATGATGAGTAGGCTTGCCTTTGGATTTTTCATTTCTTTTTTCTCCACTCTTTGATGATTCACCTTCTTCAGTACATTAAAAGTGTTTGTTATATCTAGTCTAGAAGTATCTCTTGTTGATCTTTTTGATCTCATCAATTGTTAAAAGTATTTTACAACTTCATTGGGTGTGTTCATCCTTTCCAAAAGTTTCTTTTCATGTCTCAACTCATTTCTTAGTTCGTCATTTTGTAACCTCAAATTTGTGATCCCCGTGTCATTTCTCTTTGCTTCCTAAGTTGCAACTATCAATTGATTCATCATATCCAACTGATTATTTTTTATTTTCTATACTGCAAATGATCTCTCTTCAACTCAAGTTGTCATCTATCTTTTATCTTCTTCAACCATGAATTTGTCTTCTTTAGCTTTCTTCTTTTTTTCTATTACTTTACATAGTCTTACTAATTGGGTTCTTGTTCTCTCTTGAGTCCTTTTGCCTCTTTTCTTAGAGTATTATTCTTTTCCAATAGTTATGCAATTGCTTCATCATTATTTGTAGCTTTTCTACTATCAAACAATCATTATGTGTCTATTTCCTTGTATATTGTGTCATTTTTTTGAATTTCTATATCTTTCCTTTTTCTCAATGATTTCTTTAACGCTTATCTTTCTCCTTATAATTTTTTCAATATGATTTAGATTTCAATCATATGGTTCTCAATAATTTTTCCCATCTTCTATTCCTCCATCTCCAAGATCTGATCCTCTCAAGATGTTAGGCTTCTTCCAAGAGAACAAATTGAGATGATAACATATGTTGGAAGGATTTAATGGGAAACAAGATATTGAGGGGGGGAGGGGGGTGAATTAGGATCTTAAACTTTTACTTGTAAATACAAATTACTGGTTTCACATCTAATTCATCCTCAAATATAATATTAAAATTTTAATGTTGAAAATATAACATCCATGAAAGATTCAACACATAACACAAATGATTTGGTAACCCAGAAACACTTCAATGTGAAGGTGAAACTAGGGTGGGGATGAAACCCACAAATCTTCAATATTACAACAATAAAGTTAACTTGTAATGGTGACAATGTTTGATCATAATATATGATCTACCTTGTGAGAGGTCTTCCCTATTAAAATCTTCAAGACTATAAATTCCTACCTTGTTAAAGGATTTTACACTTACAATCAAGTAAGGACTCTAGTAGAATATTTTCTTAGATATAGTAGGATCACACACTTAAGAGATTTACCCTAACTCAATCTATTAGAACTTATTCAATATCTGACCCATGATTTTCTTTATAAGCTTGAATCTCCTATGTATAATGTCTTGATTTGATCTCTTAATATGATATCTTTGTTAAGTCCTTCACTGGTTTGGTTTCCCTTGTCTAATCTCCTTACAAACTTAGTCTTTCTTACTTTGTTCTATCCTTTTTCACTTCTTTACTTATGCATTCACACATTCATTCACACATGCATGCACTCCTCTCTCTCTTATATCAAGCCTAAGGTTAGAACCCTCTTAAATAGATGATCTTCAAAGGTTTTGGATCATAATTAATGGTTCATAATTCATCTTCTTTTTCCATTTCTTTCTCATTTTTTGATTGATTTATTTGCATTCCTTGGGATCATTACCTCTATGATGACACTTAATTTTCATCTTAACTATCTCTATAATCATTAAATATCATGTAGAAGTCATCCAAAAATGGTTTACATAGGTATTTGTACAATTACAAACTTATATGACAAAATTGGTCTAATCGACATCTGAATGTTCTGACACTTGGTCGAAACATTCATACTAGCACTCAGCTTCTATATGCTTTTTTCTTACTATTGTATCATTAAAAAATATCTTTTCAATTTACTTTTTCTCCACTATAATAGCTTGTCTTACATATTTTCTCAATCTCAACTAGGATGCTTGACAATCTCTGACTTTCTTAGCATGTAATGCAAAATAAACAAGTGCTTATATGCTCACCTTTTACTAGATAACTAAGTGACTAAGTGTTTGGACACTAATAGGAAAGAGAGGCATAAAGATCAATAAGGATGTCTTGTAACCATGTGAATAGCATCCTTTTTTATTTTAATGGGTTCATTCATCCACATGCATATGTCATGCACTCTTCTTAATACAAGCCTAATCTAGCTTGTTTTGAATTTTTGTGGAAAATGTAGGGCATGAATAAGTCTAGTTAATTTGAAATGCTTGAATTCATCTTTCAATTTTCTATCAACACACATTTCATCATAAATCTTATGTAATTCAAGATCTCTTATTTTCCTAATTTTGCAATGGAAAAAATTTCATACATCATTTACAAGTAAAATCCTAGATGGTAGATCAAATAGGACACCTACCTTGTTAATTTGTACAACAATTTATGGGTACAATTTATACTTTGGCTCTTCACATGCTTAATTTCATATCAACTTGATAGGGTTCACCTTTGCCTTGATTTGTCTTTTCACACTCGTGGAGCTAAAAGCCATTTTTTTGCTCTATAGGATTTTGTTAGACACTTGATTGTTCACCCAATTTGCACACTATTTTCTTTGCTCATGAATTCACTAATAAGTTATCACTCCAAATTATTTTGCAACTAATTCTTTAGTCCAAGTGCTTGGACTCTCTCTTTTTCTCTTTAAATGTAGGGTCAAATAATGAAAATCAAAAACCCATTAAATACACAATAAAGTTACCTTTTTTGACCATTAGGGAATAATAAATGCATCATACTCCACATTCTATTGTATTTAATAAAATTAGTTACCATTACATTCTTGGTAATTTCACATTTACATCCCTTCTTAGTTAATTCAAAAAACTTCACTCGTGCTCAAGTAAAGCATTACTATTCCTCCAGTCTTTGCTAGCTCTTTGTTATTGACACACTTGGTAGGACTGCCTAATTGTAAAAAAATTAGGCTTCATGTGTTGTCCTCGTGCATCACATATTATGTAGATATGGACTTCATTCCACCTTATTCTAGGAACTTATATAGGATTTTTCAATAATTTAATAGCTCCTTACCTCCTTATGTGAGTTAGATAAAGGTGGAGGTTTCACCTAACTTATTGGATGAGATGTCTCCATTTGTTGCACTTGATGTCTCATTTTATTTTCCCTTCCTTATCCACTTCTTGTTGATTTGTTCATGAATTTTATCTACATTCACTTTTCCTTTTCCTTTAGAATTTCCATCATTGTGTGCATAAACTTGGTTTCTACAGTTTCTTGTTAGATGAAGGACCTTGTGATAGTTAAAACATGTCATGCCAGCACTTCTCAAGTTACCCAATCTTCCACAAAAATATAATCTCATGAAGTTTGCAGCAATTTGATCATACTTACCACAAGCAGTACATGAATACCATGTGTTTTAATCCCAATAAATAACATTACCCTTCTTCCTTAGTTTCTAGTTAGAGATCATCTATGATCTATAGTCTTGTGGCTTATGTCCAAACTTGTTACAAGTATAGTAGTAACCATGAAGTGAATACCTGTTAGGTTATTGGCTAAAATTGGATCCATACTCAAATGCTTGATGTCCATACTTATAACAATGCTATAAATAACCATTAAATTTGGAAGTAATATTTCTCTTAGCATTTTTTCTCATGCATACATTGGTTGTGTATCTAGGATTTCTACAATGATAGCATGTTTGTTTTTTGGCTTCAAATTGGTGTACACATTTATTTTCTTGGCTTTATTTTATAATTCATCTTGCTCAGTAGTAGAGTGCATAGTATAGCCTAAGCTAGATGTGTCTCTCAGTAATCTTTGTGTTCTAATTTGTTCATCTATTAATTTGATACATTCTTGTGCTCTATTCATTATCTCCATCAAATCTTTCTTAGACTTTAGTTCACTCTTCATTCATTGATTTTCAGCCCTTAACTCAAAATATCTTCCATCTTTCTTCTAATTTCATAATTCACACCAAGTAATTGTTTTTTCATATCAAAGTAATTTTGTGTTAATCTTGAGATCTCTTCATCTTTTGCATCCATTCTTGTAGCACTTTTTCTCTTATCATCTTCCATCATTTTCTTTTCATCCATTGTTCTTTCTCTTTTATTTTATTTCTTTACACATCCTTGTAGACTATACTTCTTGTTCCCTTTTTCAGTGATTTGACCTACTTGGTAGGATTATGGTTTTTCTCTAGTAGATCAGCAATGGTAGCATTAGATTTATCAGACATGTTTCCATCAGATAGTTCTTCTAAAACTAATTCATAGTAGGTTGTCTCATTGGTTTTCTAGGAAATTTATTTTCTCTTATTCAAGGTCTAACCTAGGTTGCTCTTCAATTAAGTGATTTGATTCATGGCCATCAAGAACTCCAATATCTGATTCTTAATGGTCTTATCCAATATGTACTTCTCTATAACTTGGATCTATACTCTTAAGTAGTAAAACCTTTAACAAGAGAACTAAGCTTTGATACCAATTGTTGGAATATAGGATAGATATGATGTTGAGAGGGGGTGAATCAGTATCCTCTAAATATTTCATACTAAAAAAAATTTGGTCCTTCCTTTCTTTACCTATTGTAACTCAATAATAACTATTCTTTCACTAGATTACTTTGTAAATGAAACTAACATAACTCATTTAGCATTCACAATGTAAAGCATATAAACTCATGAAACATAACACATAACACAAGTATTTAGTATTGTAGAAACCCTTGGTCAAGGGGAAAACTAAGGTGGGGATGGTACCCACAAATCCATCACTACTGTAGTAAGGGGTTTCCTTGTTAGGGCTACAACATATAGTCACTATTGATGATGTACTCACTTAGGAGTATATAATGAGACCTGTAAGGATCTACCTTTACAATGATTTTACATCACTTATCAAGTGTCTAATTGGTTAAGAAATTTACAAATAAAGTACACCATTTTCAAGGATTTAGAAAACTACTATAGAAATTAGAAAGTAGTAGTAAATGACCTATAGTATCAACTTACTTATCTTTATTAGATCTCTTTTCTACTCAATTATTATCACCTTCCTATGCTAGATATGCAATTCATCTTTGTTTTATCTTTAACTTCAATCTTTGGCCTCTATTTTGTATTGTTTCTCCAATTCCTTACTCGATGGTATTCACTTCCTTCACAAAAATATCCTCAACCATACTATCAGTAACAATAACTTCAAACTACTCTCAATTACTCCCTTTGTAGTACTCTTTTGTCATTTTATAACTTGACCTAGTTAGGGTTTTAGAATCTTCTATAATAGTCATTTAATCATGATTAATGATTCTAGAATCATACATTCTTTCCTCTTGTTTCAAATTTATTTTCATTGGTTTGTGGTACCTTGGAATAATCAACAATCACTTCCCATCATTTACAAAAATCTTAACAAATCTTTACCTTGATTATTGTAAATCATTTTTCCTTCTTAGTGTAGTTGTGTCATATTATATTCTATGTAAATTCAATCTTTAATTTTGTTCTTGTATCACTTAGTAAATACAATGTCCATTCATGTTGATACTCGGTGCAGACTTTTCTCGGTGACTACTTTCTCAATATATCTTTTAGCTTTAGCTTGACTTGAGGAAAACTTTGACCTGGTAGATATAGTATCATTCACTTTCCACTAGAGCTTGGGTACAACTATAATGTTCTTCCATTTCCTCCATATCTTGTGCAATTTAATGATATAGTTACTATGCATTTTTGGCACTAATAGGCAACATAATGAGGCAAGGGTGGATGGAAAATTTGGACTAGAGGCAAACCTAACTATCCAAACACCTTTCTTAGTAAACACAACAAAAGAAAAGCGTAAAGAACAGGACCAAGGAGAGGAAAACAACATTATCTTTATTGATTCATAAAAAATATCAGTAACGTGTCTGACTGTAAGGCCTTTTAGATTGTGGCCAACAAAATGATTACAAATTACAAATTTTAGATCCATGATCTCCTATAAACTTTAACTCTATACTTGATCCCCTATGATCCTTTTCATTTCTTCCTAAACTCTCTAATCACTTTCTTAAACTAAGCATAGACATCTCTATTTATACTTTCCACAATGGCTTACTGAAGACTCAAGATCTTTATATAAGAGAAGGTTGACCTTATAATGGTCTACACACATCCCCATGCACAATATTTACATTAAATTCATGACTCAAATTAAATAAACAAGTTAGATCTCACTAAGAACCAACACAAAGAAACTTGGTGAAAGAAGGAATTGACCATTAGGAAACCAATGAGATCACTCGATACTTGAGAGAAGTCAACAACCACAAGGCTCAGCCAAAGAAAGAACTTGACCAACATAAGGAACTTGGTCATTACTACAGTCAGTAATTACTGCACTCGACCAATACTAGAAATCAACAATAATTGTAACTCAGTAATAACTAGTAGAATACACAAAGCTAAGTAGGATAGCAAGGCAACCGATGATGTTCTTACATCAAAAAACCTCAATTGAAAGAAATGATTCTCCTAAATCATTGAGATGTCACAATTTGAGCTATACTCAACTTAGATTGATAAATACATGTAGACTCTTTAACTAGTATGTTCTTCCACTTCACCAAATACTCAAAGTAACTCTTCCCTCTTATTTTCTTTCCAATTCTTTGATCTAATATCTATTCAATTTCTTCCATCTTCTTCTTAGGATAATCAATAGGTGCCACAACTTTATCATTTGACTCTTGATATTCATATGAATCAATGACATTGGATATAGGAGATATATCTATGTCATCAAGTAACTCAACTTCATAAGCATTACCACTATCAAACTTCCTAAAGATTCTACAAGGACCAAACTTATTCATTTTTAGCTTATTGTATATTCCAACAAGGAATCTACCTCTTTTAAAATGAATCATCACCTCATGACCAATTTTAAAAATATGGTGTCTTCTAGACTTGTCTACATTCTCCTTATACTTAAGATTACTTTTTTCCAACCTCAACTTCACTTCCTCATGCAAAGACTTCATAACATCAACAAATACTTCCCCCTTAGCACTTCTCTTCTCTTCACTAGCAATACCCAAATATTTTATATACCTCTAGGTTGCATTCCAATAATAATCTAAAAAGCTGCTTTCCCATTACTCCTATTCACATAATTATTATATGTAATCTTAGCTTGTTCCTATACCATATCTCAATTACTTATCTTATCTTCAACTAAAAATCTCAATAATTACCCAAGCTTCTATTGACAACCTCTATTTTTACATTTATCTATGGATGGAATGTAGAACTAAACTTCATCTCAATGCCCATTTTATTTCATAAATTCTTCTAGAAATAGCCAATAAACTTTCTATCTCGGTCAACGATAATGCTCATTGGAAAACCATGCAATCTAACAATCTCTTTGAAGAAAATATCTGCAACATGCATTGTATCAAATGTCTTCTTACATAGCATTACATGTGACATCTTAGAAAAGCTATACACAAAAATAAATATGGAATTATACCCTCTTATTGTTCTAGGTAAGCTAATAAAAAAGTCCATACTAATGTCTCTCCAGAGTTTCTTAGGAACATAAATAGGTGATACAATCTAGTATTCTAACTTACTCCTTTTGCAACTCGACAAATTCCACAACTCTATAAAAACTTATGAACATCCTTATTCATTTGTGTTCAATAATACTTTTCATTAAGAAAACTCAATGTCCTATCAATTCCAAAGTGCCCAACTAATCCACCATAATGTTTTTCCTTAATCAAATTAACTCTCATAGAACTTCTTTGTATACAAAAATGAATCCCTTTGAACATTATAGATTCTTGAATAAAATACTCATCATACTTATTCATTTGATTTAATAAATTTTGTGCTCTACACTCTCTCCATGCCTTAGAAAAATCAAGATCAGTGTCATACAACTCCTTCATCTCATTAAAACCAAGAACTTCAATCTTCATCTCAAACAATAAAGAACATCTTTTGCTCAATGCATCTGCAACTTAGTTAGTGACTCCACTTTTATGCTTTATCAAAAATGTGAAACTTTTCAAGTACTCAACCCACATCATATGTCTCTGATTCAATAATGATGTTGACTTCCCAAGTACTGTAAAGCCTTATGATCAATATATATTACTAATTATTGATGAATCAGATAATGTCTCCATTTCTTCAAAGCTTGAATAATAGCATAGAATTATTGACCATACACAAAATATTTCCTCTTAGCATCATTCAACTTCTCACTAAAGAAAGCAACAAGTTTACATTCTTGACTCAATAAAACTCCTATTTCACTACTACTTGCATCACACTAAATTGAAATTCCATATTGAAATTAGGCAAAGCTAATATAGTTTTAGTTCATATCTTTTTCTCTAGGGTTTTGAGTCAATTCAAGTGTCAATGTCTTGAGTGTGAGTCTAGACTACCTATAGAATGGCCTTTCTTCTTGTCATTCCTTTGAGCTAACCTTATGCAAGAAATCATGTGAGCAATGCATCAATCCAAAGCTAGGTAATTAGGGTTTGGGAGGTTTTTATGTGTCATCCCAATGAGAAGAAGGTCTAGATCTTCTATTGATTTGTTCATAACCATGATGAAAACAAAGATTTGATGTTAGGTTCTATTTCCATAGAAGACATTGTAGATGACTAAGAAGTAGGTCATGTAGAAGAAAACATTCAAAACCTTCATTAAGTCAAAATATGAAGTTAAGCAAATATGCATCATTGATTCAGTACATGAATGGTTCTGATGTGATCATAATAAGATATGTGGTAGAGAAAAGTCAAATAAATGAAAGAATGCATGTTATTGGCCAGTTGAAAAGTCAAATGCTTACCTATCAATTTGGTCTTGTTCAAATATTAAACAAAAATGGAGAGTGCATTCAACCATTGAATCAAACAAGATTCACAATCATCATTATGTTGTTATTAAAATTTGTCCAATCATTATTCATAGTAACATAATGATGGATTAACACGTCTTGATGGGCACATTATATCTATGGAGTATAGATAGGCTTAACTCAGATTCTTTGGGCAATGAAAAAGTGCCAACTATTCACCATGGTGTGTATAGCCAAAAAATGGATCCATAGTGTAGAACAAAACAAAGGGTTAAGACCTTATCTGCCACCATTAGATCAAAGAAGATCTATGTAAGTCATTGAGTCATCATAAAAATATGCCCAATTGATAATTTATGTGACAAAGCGATGTGAAGGCACATGTTTCAATGGGCCAATTACATTCTATATTTGATAAACTCTCTAAGAAATTAATTATTTTCATCTATCACCATGATGTTCCTAGTTGGAAAGTAGACCCACACCATGAAACAACAAGACTTAACATCACTTTATTACCATCGTCAAATCAAAAAATATTTATGCTTGTCACTATCTAACTATGTAAAGTTGCAAGGAAAATAATCATAGTGATATAACGATAAAAAGACATGTGTACATAGAGAGACCTATGAAGGAAGTTATAAAGGAAGATTATAATGTTTTAATCATGATTGTTAATTTAAGATCGATAGCCAGAGTTCAAAGATGCAGTGACCACTGAAATATGAAATATGTAGGTTTGGTGTGAAATAGCAGAATATGAAGAATTAATGATTTTCTACAGGATTTTCTAAGATTACATGAAGTTGGATAGTCATCATGTGTATTCAAAAATACCATGGATTTAGAATAATCAATAGAAGAGATACCATGTTCTCATATTACGATGAAGATTGGATAATGTCATATTTTATTCTCATTTTCCTTTCTATAATATGATTTTTTCTCTATCAAATTAAGAAAGGACATAAAAATATAAATTTAATCTCATTTGATAATACAAAGGTCAAAAAAATTCATGGTGAATTGGTCTGTAATTCCATTTACCCTATTTTATTTTCATGTTTTATTTCCCATTTTTAGATTAGTTTTTTGCATTAAGAGTTAAACAACAATTATATGTGATCCTATGATAATCAAGTGGACTCCATTTCACTTTATGTTTTATAGCATAAGGTGATTTCATTTACTTTTTTCATGTATGGCTCCACTTCTTCTCTTACTAGTTTCATAACATGTTAAGATAGTTTGATTGAGAAATGAAAGATAAATGTGTATGAATCTATTAGTTTTTTATTGGATTCCATTTCCATTCAAGGTTGATAGTGAAAGAAATTTTATTTTACCTCATATGCATATCTCTTCATTCCTCTTCTGCATTTAGATAGTTATTTCTATATTTAGAATAGAAGTAAGAATCAAAAATCTCAAGATAGTGTATTATAGTAATTCCATTGGGTGTGATAGGTTGTCCAAATCTATTTTTCTTGAATTGTTTGTGGCTACAAAAAATTTGGTTATCTTTTACTACTCTTAGGTTAAGAGCTTATAATGTCAAAATGTCTAATCTTGTAAAAACATATTCATTGCATATCAGTGCAAATCATAGGGAGTTGTACCTAGTCAATTCAAAGGGTAGTGATAGAATACATATACTAACCCATTTATCAGTAAATATCCTTTTGTCTCTCCAAGAATTGGGTATCAAAGAGTCAAGATGTGAGGCCTCACTCAATCTGCCCTAACATAGATGACATATTTTCATTATGATATTTCTAATTCAACATTTTGATACACTTTTGAGAGTCTAGGGTTATGTTATTTTTATATTTGCATTTTGATGATCCACACTTATGCCTGCACATTAGGACCTAATTGATATATTTAATGATTCCATTTAATGTTCTAAATTATTTTAATTTCTTTAATAGAAACTAAATTGTAGAAATTCTTGAAATGTCAAATTGTAATGTTTAAATGGAATTTAGTTTTAAAGGATAGATTGTGATATGCAGTAGGACCTAATTCACATGCTCAGTGACTTAATAATCATGGAATCAATATTTCATCACTATGAGAGAAAATAGATTATAAGGTTATTCAGAATGTTATTCAGATCATGTTAAGTAAAGATCAATATTGATATCCATGGATTTATATTTTAATGTTTCAAATATTTTACATGAAAATGATTAGAAAAGGGAAAGTTAACTAGAAATAATGAAATATAAAAGCCTAATGTTGAATGTGATAATGATTTATCGCACATATTTACATATTTCTTACATGATTTTCTTGGACTAGTGATGCTCAAGTTTAGTGTGTAGGAATTTAATCATGGGGTTTAATGGGGAATTAAGGCTCAAAACCATGTGAACATGACATAGAGAAGGTGAATGTTTGGAAGATTAAAAGCCTTATTGTGATGTGTTTATTTTGTAAATGTGAGTTTGCATGTGTGTAGTAAATTCAAATTTTTGAATACATTATGGACGTGTCATTGTGATGTGTAATGTATTTTAATGTGTGTCACTTGACACTTGTAATTTTTTATGTGTTAATGGCATGTCACCCAAGATTTTGGTCATGGGGCCACTTAACCTTAAACCAATTTCCATTTACAATACTAAGTAAACCTACTTGGGAGAAGGGTAGGGTGGGTCACCATCATGTGAATTTTGAAATCAACCTTAAACATGGGTGAATTTCGAAATCAACCATCACTTGACACTTGTAATTTTTTATGTGTTAATGACATGTCACCCAAGATTTTGGTCATGGGGCCACTTAACCTTAAACCAATTTCCATTTACAATACTAAGTAAACCTACTTGGGAGAAGGGTAGGGTGGGTCACCATCATGTTAATTTCGAAATCAAACTTGACAAGGATTTTAAGGGTCAAAATGTGGTTCCAAAATGCCATTTATGGTGAAAATAAGCCACCCATATGATGGCATAACATGTAGGGGCCTAAATTGAACCATTTTAGTACCTAGCTAGCTTAAGGGACTCCTTAACCAATGCAATCTCCAACCAATTAGAAATTTAAGCTTTACCATGAGTTTACCCCCACTTTTTCCACTTAGTCAAAGTAGCAATTTTGGTAGGGACAAGGGTGTAAGAGATAGTGGCTTGATGTTTTTGCCAAAAAGAGATATTGGGAGAGTATTTTTAGTGGACTTGGACAAGCTAGTAGAGTTTTCAACCACTCTCTAAGTTTAGAGACAATTAGGGTTTTGAAGGGAGAAGGCCAAGAAAGGAAGCTCTGCAACAACTATCATTTCCTTTTTTCTTGGACTGAAGGTTGGTTCCCATGCCATTATTTTCATTGAAGTTGCATAATATTGTATGTTCATGTAGAAATGAAACTATACATTGTGTATTATGTTTTAAATGTTGTGATGTGTTTATTGTTGCATTATTTTCCTTGATTTTACCTTGTTTTCTTTGGAGGACTTCACTCACTATTTGGGAAGGGAAGAGAAGTCCAAGGTGAAGGGGTTGGTTGGGCTTGACAATGTAGATGAGAACCTTGGAGTATGGGCCCCAAGGAAGATATAGCTGATGGTAGTGTGTTTGGAGGATGATTGTGAAATCCTCAAAAGGGCATATAATTTTTTGATTTGTGAAAGCCCTGAAAGGGCATGAAAATTATTTATTGTAGATATTGATTGATATGGAAAGTCTCCTATTTGAAAAGCACACCTATGTTCATGGTTCCATTTGTTAACCATTGTGAAATATCCTTAGGATGGAATTTTTCAAGTGTTGTAATGTGTTGTGTATGCAATTGTAAGATTTGAATGACACCTAGTTTGAACCTTGTTCACCCTAGCTTAGGGGTGGTCTCTTTGGAGGCCTATGGTTGGGTAGAGAGTACCCATGGTTCTTGTTGTTTTTTTGTGATGTAATTTTAGATTTTTTGCTCAATGGAGCAATGGAAAAATCTTTGAAAGATCATCTTGAAGATGTTTCTTGAAGAAGAAAACTTATCATTGTGCATTGTACATGTATTGGAGAATCTCTCTCCATCTTATTCAAGTTGTTTCAATGAATGATTGCATAGTGGAAAGGAAGGGTTGTGATGCAGGAGCATCTTGCATGGAAAAAAAAATAATTGAAAAAAAAATTTTGAACAAAAAAAAAAAAAAATTGTGGAGGAGAGAGAAAGTGACGAAAATTAGAGGAGAAATAATAAAAAAATAAAAAAAAGGGAAAAAGGAGAAAAGAAAGGAAAAGGTGATTTCTATTTTCGAGGTGCATAGGTGGCATAATAGAAAAAAATAAAAAAAATAAATGGTTGTCATTCCATTTATCGAGGTGAGTGGATAGAATTCTAGAAAGTTATGAATATTGTAGAAAGTTTTGGAAGTTGTAGAAGGTTGTGGAAGTTGTAGAAGGTTGTGGATGAATTCTAGAAGGTTGTGGATAAGTCATGCATGGGGTGGTAAGTGCCTATCTAAGCAAGGCATATGAGCATTTCTAAATAAAGCTCAAGGGGAAGCTTGAGGAGTAGAAGCTCAAGGAGAAGCTTGAGGAGTGGAAGCTCAAGGAGTAGCTTGAGAAGTGGAAGCTCAAGGGGAAGCTTGAGGAGTAGAAGCTCGAGAAGAAGGTGAAAGCTCAAGGAGAAGCTTGAGAAGTGCAAGCTCAAGGAGTAGCTTGGAAAGGTGAAAGTTGTGGAAGGTGAAGCTTAGAAAGCTTGGAAGGCTTCAAATTGTGAAAGAGAAGAAGGAAGTGAAGAGTGAGATTTTCTGAGTTTGTAGACAGAGTGCCGAATGTGAGGTAGTTTACAACAAGATTATGGTGGAGTTGTGAGTGTAGACAGAGCGCCGAATGTGAGGCAGTTTACACTTGGATCTTGGATTAAGTTTGTGAGAAGAGCTAGTGACTGTGGTTTAGAAACAAGGAGGTTGCTTGGTGGCTTGCGAGCACAAGTTGAGATCTCAGAGGTTTCTACCAGAGTGTGGATCTGGACTTAGCTTGGGTTTGGATTGGATCTTGAGAGATCTTGGAAAAATGTTATTGTAATTGCTATTGAATTTTTAGGTATAATAAAATTGTCTTCATATTGTTGCATTATTGGTTGTGAATTGGTAAGGGTGGTTGGCCCGTCATCAGTGGTATCAGAGCAGGAGATCCTGAGTGTACAAGCAGATCGCCGAAGTGTGAGGCAGTTTGTACCAGGACCTTGGTTGGGTGAAGTTTATCAGAGCTGGTGGATTGCAAATCCGTTGTCCTAGACTTGTGATGTGGTTCCTGATTGTTCGTGCGAGGTGGCAAGTTGCGATCTAACTTGCAAACAATTTGGTTGTCACAAGGAGCGTGGGAAGGATTTGTTGCAGAGGGTTTACAAAGATCTTAGAAGATGGCTCCAAGAGGATTGGACCCTAAGATGATTACAAAGATCCATGATATAGTGGAGAGGAATTTTTCTAAGATGTTTTCTCGGTTGGATGCTAAAGCTAAGAAGGTCAAGGTGGAAGAGGATGGTTTTGCTAATCAGTTTGTGGAGTCTGATGCAGAACCTGCAGAGCAACTAGAGGTTGTTGCTGAAGATATTGCTAATGTTGTTGATGTTGGGATAGAGGTTGATTTTCATGATCAGTTGGTTGATTCTGACATGGAGATTGTAGAGCATTTGGGCATGGATGATCCAATTTTTGGTGGTGACTTGTATGTTGCAGAGCATCTTATTGTGAACAATGAGGTTGCTAGTGTGGAGAGTTTGGCATGTATTGATGGAGATCTACATGTTGGTGCTGATATGAAGTTTGTTGTTGCTGATGCAGGGTTTGTTGCTACTGGTGTGGATTCACTAGTTACTGATGTGAATGAGGGTTTGTTGATGAAGAATTATGTTCAATTTGTTCCTGGGAGTGAGCATGCTGATTGGATAGTTGAGGTTCTGGTGTTTGATAGAGTGATGCAGATGTGGAAGATTTGTATGGTGGTTTTGTTGTCCTTGTTGAGGTGGAAACCTTTAGTGAAGATAAAGATGGTTGTAGACCTTTCTTTTGGCATCAAAGTGTGGGACACACTTTTCTATCTACCGGAGGAGTCTGATGCAGGAGCATCTTGCATGGAAAAAAATAATTGAAAAAAAAAATTTGAACAAAAAAAAAAAAACAAAAAATTGTGGAGGAGAGAGAAAGTGACGAAAATTAGAGGAGAAATAATAAAAAAAATAAAAAAAAGGGAAAAAGGAGAAAAGAAAGGAAAAGTGATTTCTATTTTCGAGGTGCATAGGTGGCATAATAGAAAAAAATAAAAAAAATAAATAGTTGTCATTCCATTTATCGAGGTGAGTGGATAGAATTCTAGAAAGTTATGAATATTGTAGAAAGTTTTGGAAGTTGTAGAAGGTTGTGGAAGTTGTAGAAGGTTGTGGATGAATTCTAGAAGGTTGTGGATAAGTCATGCATGGGGTGGTAAGTGCCTATTTAAGCAAGGCATATGAGCATTTCTAAATAAAGCTCAAGGGGAAGCTTGAGGAGTAGAAGCTCAAGGAGAAGCTTGAGGAGTGGAAGCTCAAGGAGTAGCTTGAGAAGTGGAAGCTCAAGGGGAAGCTTGAGGAGTAGAAGCTCGAGAAGAAGGTGAAAGCTCAAGGAGAAGCTTGAGAAGTGCAAGCTCAAGGAGTAGCTTGGAAAGGTGAAAGTTGTGGAAGGTGAAGCTTAGAAAGCTTGGAAGGCTTCAAATTGTGAAAGAGAAGAAGGAAGTGAAGAGTGAGATTTTCTGAGTTTGTAGACAGAGCGCCGAATGTGAGGCAGTTTACAACAAGATTATGGTAGAGTTGTGAGTGTAGATAGAGCGCCGAATGTGAGGTAGTTTAAACTTGGATCTTGGATTAAGTTTGTGAGAAGAGCTAGTGACTGTGGTTTAGAAACAAGGAGGTTGCTTGGTGGCTTGCGAGCACAAGTTGAGATCTCAGAGGTTTCTACCAGAGTGTGGATCTGGACTTAGCTTGGGTTTGGATTGGATCTTGAGAGATCTTGGAAAAATGTTATTGTAATTGCTATTGAATTTTCAGGTATAATAAAATTGTCTTCATATTGTTGCATTATTGGTTGTGAGTTGGTAAGGGTGGTTGGCCCATCATCAGGTTGTGTAATTTTGTAATTTATTTGAAGGGATTAAATCCTGCTCCATGTTATTGTATATTTCCATTGTAAGAGTTGAACCCTTATGTTTTGTCATTTGTGTATTGAATTGTAAAAGTGAGATCTACATTTTATGTGCATTGTTGTGAAGGATGGATGCATGAATTGAATGAAGAAGTTGGAATATGGACATAGGTAGCTTCATTTTAAGGTTAAATGTTATGCATATGGTTTTCATTGAAATAGAATTATTGTTTCAATATCATAATTGTAAATTAGAGAAAAGAAAGAAAAGAGAAAGTTTCATGTAAAGAAATAGTCATAATTATTTTTGAACCATAGATGGAAAATGTATTCAATTGTGGTTTCTCATGTAAAGAAGTTTCATGCTATAATTAGTTGATAAGAAATTTCATGTAGAGTTTCATTATAAGGAATGCACTGGTAGATGTTTTAATAGATCTTGTCCAAATGTAAGCTATAAAATTTATGTATTATATCAAGTAATTAGTATGAAAAAGTCCTTAAGTTTTGAGTTTATTTTCTTATGACTTCAAGTGGATTCAATAGAACTAACAATTGAGTATAATAGGCTAGCCAAATTAAGTCACTATTAAACTCACATTCATATCCTATAAAATGGAGTATAGGAAAATGCAATAAAATTATGAGTGAAACCCTGTAGTAGATGTATTTTATCTCTCTAGATTTTGTATGTGAAGTGGGAAATAACTCCCCTCCAATTAAAGATCAATAAAATATTCAAAATAATATTCTTTAGAATGCTTTGCAAAATTAGAAATAAATCAAATAAATTGCAGGAGCTAAGTCATAGACTAATATGAATAATAACCTATCAATCAAGAACGGAGACCAACCCATAGGAAACCCATGACTTAAACTATTAAATGAGTCACATAAAAAAAAAAAAGATTAAACAAACCTTCCCAATGATGGAGATCAACCATTTCCTTTGGAGAGAAAATAGTTTTCCATATATATATATATATATATATATATATATGCATATTTGTGCTGAACTTGAATAAGTGCAGAGGTGCCATGTTAGAAAATGCATGGAAGGCAAGAGCAGTACCCAACTCCCCCAATTCTCCACATTCTCCTTCTCCCAAAAATTTGTGCGGCGCCATCTACTAATCATGTCAACCTAGCCATGTTGGATTTGGGGAGATCTTAGGATTCATGTGGGAGGTAAGAAAAGAGTTAGTTAGGTGGCATTAGAAATAGGAATAGTTTAGAAGGGAGTTTTAATAAAGAAGTTAAATGACTCTTTACCATCATTCATAGCAAGTGTTCATAGTTTAAAAAAAATCCTCCAACACATTGTTTCTAAACTTATTGTCCTCCCCATTTGAAAATATACTATGCATTCAGGATAAGCCAGCATTGGGATCATTTGACTTGATGGACAACCATCATCCTCAATACATAGAGGAAATCACATGGGAGTAATAAAGAAGGGCTTCCACCTAGAAAATTACTTGGAAGGTTGACAATGGACCCCAACTTTCCAAAAGCTTCTCCCAAATTGCTCATTTCTACACTCAAGCACATGCCTTAAGGGGTTGTATGGCCAGCACACTACCATATCCACATTGGTAAGGCATTGTCTATGGTGCAACTTATATGCAACTTTTTTTTAGCGTATTTCATTTGTATATTGAAGACTTAAGACTATTTAACACTAGTTTGGGTGCATATAAGTTGCACCATAGCCATTACCTGGTAGTAATAAGGAGATCTTGGGTCACGTGAAGTGTGAGAAGGGAGAGGTGCAAGTTAATAGGGGTCAACTTGGGTGGGCCACATGGCATGAGGTTAAATCTTAGGAATTAGTGGATGTCAATTAGTATGTAAGATAAATTAGTTTAAGGGAAAGTTAGGGTTAGTGGTTAGGAAATATTTTTTTTGGGGGATTATGTAAAGGAAGTTTGAGTAAAGGAGATAGGAGAAGCACATGGTTTTAGGAAGTAAATTAGGATTAGGTAGTATGAGGAATTAGTAATTTAAGATGTTAGGAATGTGTAGAAAGTTAGGAATTAGTTAGTTAGTTTAGTGCAAGCAATATAATAGCCAGAGGAATGTGGTATGGCATAAAATATATGTTGGTAATTGATGTATACATATTATAGCCTAAGGACTATTGTAGTAAATTTCCTTTATTAGATGTCAGAAGAGATAAATGAAAAAATTAGAATAATTTATAATACATTATGAATAGAATATATCACAAAATAATAGTTAATTACAAATGAATATTATATAGCATATTATGAATAGAATACATTATTAAAAAATTCATAAATATGTCAATAATGAAAAGGGTCAGGGAAAACTATAAATTGTGGCATAAATAATATATTAGTGGTTAAGCATATAAGAAATTCTATTTTGTAAAAATGAAAGTTAAGGTTAGATTTGGCATGTGATATGCTATTTAGTTATTTTAGAAAAACTATCAAGATGTAAGGTATTATTGTTATATAATAAATAATGCCTAATCAAAATGTCATTGAATATATATAGTATTTTAGATTCAGTAAATAAATATAAATGTATTTTCTATATATGGAATACATGGAAAGTTTAACTATATGTGTCAAACAACAAATAGAAACTACTACTTGTTCATATATCAAATTATATATGCTGACACATTAACTTTAGAGATTTCTAAGAAGGTGACATAATTTATTATTTATATTAATATACTAAATTGTCTCATAAATGAACTTTAATTTAATTACATAAACATTTTAGTCAAGAGATACCCAATAGATGCTTAGATGACTCATCAACCCATTCCAACGCCTATAGAAAAGAATGTGGTTTTCATTTGAGTAAAAAAACTATGCCTACACCACCATTATAGAAACATATTGTAATGTTATCAAGTTCATTGGGTATCAACCCTAGAAGTAAGAATGAGACCCTCACCACACCGATAAGGATCAATTTGTTTATAGATTTAAGATTTTGTTGCAACCCTAAAACCATAATTGTTAACCATCCTAAACTTTTAGTCTTTTATAACCTAGTATAGCAATGTTAAGATCTCTATGTTATGTTCTAAACTTTACCTTTCAAGAAAAAAAAATTAGTTGTATTTTGCCTTGAAATTTTTGGGCATGACACAAGATTATAAAATCTAATAGGAGAAAAAACTATTAACCAATAGTTTTTATTGGCTATACTAGGGAGATTTAGATGAAAGCTTTGAAGAATTTTCCTTCATATTAATTTTCAATCTAATTCCATATATTTGAGTTTCAAGAAATGACTTGTTTTAGTTGGGTGTTTCCCATAAGAACTTGATATCTATTTTACAACCTAACCTATTGAAGAAAAGAAGTAAATCCAAAGTTGAAGACTGGTAAGGTAAATTCAAAACATCATTTGATACACCCTAGATTCCAAATATACCAGGAGTGCCAAGGAGAAAGGAAATATTGACCCAATATACAAAGAGCTCAAGAAGGCTAACTTTCCTATCCTATAGAAGACCTTTGCATAAGAGGAAGAACACATGAAAGGGAACCTGTAACCAAGAAAATCCAAGATACTCTCTTGTTTGCAATTATTCCTCCTAATAGAACATAGGGAAGTCAATCTTATTCTCCTCCTATTGCTATGGCTTCCATTCCTACTACTTTTGATGTTTTTTTGTTGATTGGTGCAGCACTCCCAATTTTTGTCACCTTTCAAATAAATCAAATCATTGTACTAGTAGTTATAGCACAACCATGGGGAAATTCTATTGGCTCTCTTCCCCTTGCAACTAACAATGATTTTCCAAGAGCATCAAGGAAGAACTTCCCAAGATTTAATGGTGATGGTACCACCTCTGCAAAATAGAACTTAAGTTCTTTCCATAAGGCTTGTGGTGTAGTAAATCCTCAACATGAGGATGTCGCTATCAAGATGTTTGTAGATACACTAGTGGAAAATATTGTTGATTGGTTTCAAGATCTACCTATAGGATGCATTGCAAATTGGGACACTATGAAATAAAGGTTTGAGGAATGTTATAAAAGTATAGACGATGCACAAGTATTGTTGTTGCAAGTGACGCAAATAAAGAAATAACCATCAAATTCCATGAGAGATTTTAATGTAAATTTAAATGAACTCATCAAAAGAATACCTATTACAAGCACACATACAAATGATAATAAGAAGACTTTTTACATTATCTCTATGCCTCCTTATTTGGGATATCAAATTAGAAGAGCCAATGTAGAAAACTTGCAAGCTACCTAGACATTAGTTGTGGAGATGGAGGATGACATGATAGCCTCTAGTAAGTGGAAAAGAGAATTCCAATTTGGAACCATGGGTAATATAGTTAGTACTTCTAATAATATAGAGAAGTCATGCTTCAAAAATTGTCTAATGAGCTCATTTCATTAAAGAAACAAATCAATAGGCATGCTCATTCTTTTCATCAACCTCATCAAGAAGGTTATAGAAACCTAAATGGGGGTAAAGCATTGCAAATAACACCTATCCAATAGAGATTAGCAATTGAAGGTGCCCCCAAAAGATAAAATATATGTGCTTTTCATCTAAGGTAAGATCATGATGGAGATACATGTGCTAATATGACTAGATATAAGTAGACGGTGGATAATAAAGAACAAACAAATGAATATTCTAAAAGTGAGGATGATCATGCTCCTTGTGGTGACTCTAAAATTATTTTCTTGGAGTATGAATCAAATTCAAAAATTGGAGGTGACTACTTTGCAACTCTAGAAGGACCTTCGTTGATAGTAATAACTAGAGATCAGAAGAATAGAAATCAAATCAACAATTTAGTCCATGTCAAAAATAATGTATCATAAAATAAAATTGATAAAGATAAAGGCATGGTAACTTCAACTTCATAAGAGAAGCACAAAGGTAAAACATCTAATTCTTTTGACATAATATAGTACTATAAATAGATAAGAATTTAGATATCTCCATTGGATTGCTTGAAAGATAATCCTACTCAGTTGAAAAGGTTAGTTGAACATTACAATAAAGATAAAGAATAGGTTAGTATTAATGCTAATATCAATTATCTTAGTAAAGCTAGTACTAGTGGATATTTAATTGATGAAGATTTTTCACTCCCTAATTTTTTAAAGAAGAAGAACCTCTTGTCTTAGCCACATGCCCAAATGAAAAGCCAGATCCCTTCTACATTTCCTTGTTCATAAATGGAAATATATTGAGTATTTGCATCATAGATTTAGGAGCCTCTGATAATGTTATGTCTACCTCTATAGAAAAATCTTTAGGGCTTCTATTGACTAAAACCTTTGGTAGATTTTGTTCAATGGCTAGAAAGAAAGTACCCTTGCTTGGACAAATAAAGATGCCCAAGTTGCCCTAGCTACTTATCCTTCAAAAAGACTTAAACTTACCATCCTAGTGGCAGACATCCCTACAAGCTATGGAATTCTCTTGAGAAATTTTTTTTGCAAAGATATGGGGGGGGGAGATAAAAATAGATTGGTCTAGTGCTACCATCCAAGTTGGAGATAAAATAGTGAAGTTAGAACTAGAAGAAAAGGAAAAGTTTATTATCTTGAAATCAAATGATCCTAGGTCTCAAATCTTGTATCATGAAATGTAGTTTGGTAATTACATGATTTTCTCTGACACCCCTGATATATCAAAAGAATCAAAACAAACTAAAGGTGATCAATTTTGGACTCTAGAATTTGATGACAGTTGTGTTATTGTTGGTTCAAGTTTAGGGGTAGTTTTGACATCACCTAGTGGGGAAATGAATTGCTTGGCCTATAAGTTATATTTCAAAAATACTAAAAATACTATAGAATATGAAGCTCTTCTCCTTGGAATAATGGTAGAAAACAAAAAGGATTCAAGATACGTAAAGCTCAAGGAGATGCATAGCTAGTGGTAAGACAAGTCTAAAATCAGTATGTAGTAAAGAACTCAAGATTAAGGAGCTAGCATAATAAGGTGTGGGATGAGATTGAGAGTTTGGATGCTTTCTCAATTATAATAGTACTCAAATAATTCAATTGAAGAGTTGATTCTTTGGTAGTTTCTACATCATTTTTATTACCACATTCTAATTTCAAAGATCAAACCTATAAAGTAGAAGTTCTATTCAGGCCTAATTTCCCTAATAATGAAGATTCATGGTTGGTGTTTGAAGATGATAAATATATACTTAAATTCACTGAAGGGGAAGATCTTTTTGAATGCTTATGTTTTGAAGGAATCACTCATATAAATGGTGATGATTCAATAATAGGTGGTAAAAAGAAAATATAACCTAATATGATTTAGTTGAAAGGTAATAAGATTCCACCCCATCTAATCTCTTTAGAAAAAATTTTTGATAGAAATGATGCATACATAAAGAGGGAAAGAGATAAGAAAGGAAAAATCTATGGTGAATATGATGGAATCAATATTGGGATATAAGTTAGTCCAAAGATGATAAACATTGGAAAGTGTTGCACACTAGAGGAGAGTGTAGAGACCAAGAAATTACTTATTAAATTTCAAGATATATTTTCTTGGAGTTATGAAGACCTAAAGAATTTCATGGGTGGAAAGTTCAAACATGAAATCCCTCTTAAACTAGAAGCAACACCATTCAAGCATAAACAAAGAAACTATAATCCTATAGTTGAAGGAGCAATACTTAAGGAGATTGAAAAAATGTTGCAGGCTAGGGTTATATACCCTATTCATAATTCTACTTGGGTTGTTAATATTGTGCAAATAAGGAAGAAGAATGGAGAAATAAGGATTTGTGTAGATTTTAGAAATCTAAATCAAGACTTACTCAAAGATAATTTTGCTCTCCCTAATATGGATCATCTTTGACTATTGCAGAATCACAAATGATGTCTATGTTAGATGGATTTTCAAGATATAATAAAATTTAGATAGATGAAGCAGATCAGTTCAAAATTGCATTTACTACACAATGGGGTACTTTCACTTACAATAGAATGCCTTTTGGCCTAATTAATGCAGGTGCAAATTTTCAGTGTGGCATGAATTTGGCCTTTGAAGATTTTAAGGATATAATTATTGTCATATACGTTCATGATTTGATAGTCTTTTCCAAGAAGAGAAAACATTATATTAGAGATCCAAAAAAAGTGTTGCAAATATGTAAAAATCATGGTATCTCACTTAATCCAAAGAAGTCAATATTTTGTGTGACAGAAGGCAAGTTTCTTGGTCATATTGTATCCCAAGAAGGAATGAAGATTGATTTAGATAGAGTTAAATCTATCCAACAATTAAGTCTAACATTGATTAAAATTGGGGTGAAGTCCTTCTTTGGCTAGGTAAATTTCATGAGGAGATTTGTTCCTAACTTCTCTGGAAAAAAAAGAAGTTAAATATATAGTTGATATGATGAAAGGCAATAAAAATTTCAATTGGAGTGGTGTTGGAAAAAAGGCTTTTGAAGATATCATGGATGCCATTGCCAAAGCCCATATGCTTGTCCATCCTGACTACACTAAAGAGTTCATCATTTACTATTATGCCTTAGAAATACTATGTCAACTATATTGATGCAAGAAAACAAAGAGATAATACAAGCTCCAATTGCTTTCATGAGTATACCACTAAATAGTCAAGAATTGAGATATTCACAAATGGAGAAACATGCATATGGAGTGGTGAGTGCCCTTAAGATTTTAAGATTTTATATTTTATGTTCTCATTCAATAATATATGTGTCAGATACTATAGTAAAAAGTATTTTTAGACAACAATATATTGGTTGTAATAATAGACATGTTTGGATAGAAAAAGTCCAAGAATATGATATACAAATTAAGCCAACCAAACTTGTGAGAGGAAATGCACTTTCTAAAGCCTTGGTAGAGGATCAACAATGCAAAGAAGAAGATACTCCAAAACTTCTTATGGTAATTCTTCAAGATCCTTGGTTCTCATGCATTGCTTATTTTTTGACATATGGTGAATGCCTTGATGGATTAAATACTAAGCAAAGAAGAGATCTAAAAACAAAGGCCTTGAAGTATGTGATTCATGATGATGTATTGTACAAGAGAGAAATTGAAGAAATATTTTAAAGATGTGCGGATAAGGAGAAGAAGGTAAAGTTGTTAAGATCTTTTTATGATGAAGCATGTGGAGTACATTTTCTAGCACTGCCATTGCATTCAAAATTTTGAGACAATGTTATTATTGGCTTGGTATGTTTAAAGATGCATATAAGTGGGTTGCTAATTGTGAGAAATGCAAATTGTTTACTGGCAAACCTCATCTTGCTTCCCTATCTCTTAGGCCATTGGTAATTGAAGCTCCTTTTCATCAATGAGGTTTAGATTTTATAGGCCCAATTAATCCTCCTTCTAGTCAAGGACATGCATATATATTGACTGTCATAGACTATTTTAGTAAATGGGTTGAAGCTAAGCCAATGAAGAAGACTTCATCAGAGGTGGTATGTGATTTTCTCAAAGATCATATTTTAATCAAGTTTAGAGTTCTTGTGAAATTGATAATGGATAATGCATCTTATTTTTCTTCTTCATAAATAGTTTAGTTTAGTTATGGTAATGGTATTCAAGTTGGGCATTCCTCTAATTATTTCCCTCAAGGAAATGGATAAGTTGAATCTAGTAATAAGAACCTAATTAATATTTTGAAGAAATTGGTCTCAGACAATCGAAAAAGTTGGCACAAGAAGATTCATGATGCTTTATGGGCTAATAGAATCACACCTAAAAGAGCCATAGGTATTTCACCTTTTGAATCAGTCTATAAAGTGCAAGCTAATTTTCCATTACCTCTAGAGCTTGTTGCATGTAAATTAAAGAATGACATTGAAGAAGATGTTTTCAAAGATAGATTAGAAAAGAGAATCATGTACCTCACCAAGCTACAAGATGAAAAGGAAGATATGGTTGACAAAATTACTAAACACCAAGGAAGGGCAAAGATATTGTTTGATAGAAGAGCAAGGCCTAGAAAATTTATGGAAGGTGATTTGGTGTTTCTATGGGATAAGGGACATGAGCTGGGAGGTATGCACTCTAAGTTTCAATATTTGTGGAAAGGGCCATTTCAGATCATTCAAGTGAATCAAAATAAATCTTTCAAGATGGAATATCCCATAGGAGAAACCCTACCATGTTCTTATAATGGGTAGGATCTAAAGTTGTATTAAATGCAAAATTGAAAGCAGGTAATCACTACATAATAGCTAGATAGGTAGGTTTTCCTTCCTTGCATTTTTTTTTAAGTTGTTTATTTTCCTAAGTAGTTTTTTTTTTTTCCTAGTTTACACTATTTTATTTGTTTCCAAGTTGTCACTTTTTGTGTGGAACTAGAGATTGATAGAATTCTTGCAAGCATTATCATGCTTATATCCCCAAGCAGAGCCAATTTTTGCTCAAGTTTTAGTTCATATATTTTTCTCTAGGGTTTTGAGACAATTTAAGTGTCAATGTCTTGAGCTTGAGTCTAGACTACCTATAGGATGGCCTTTCTTCTCATCATTCCTTTGAGCTAACCTAAAGTGGAAAAATCATGTGAGCAATGCATTAGTCCAAATCTAGGTGATTAGGGTTTGGGAGGTTTTCATGTGTCATCTTGATGAGAAGAAGGTTTGGATCTTCTATTGATTTGTTCCTAACCATGATGAAGACAAAGATTCGATGTTATGTTGTGGTTTTTGTTGCTTATTTTTGCGTCCCCGCCAAAATTAGAATTCAAATATAAACCTCACCCAAAGGCTAGTTCCCAGGTTTAATATTATTTTAATGCTTGAGAAATACCAAAAATTAAATGATTAAAACCTTAGTGTATTTCACTTTTTTCTTTCCACTAGCTTGCGACTTTTGCGTCGTCAGATCTTCCCTAGATCAACGGCTGGCATTATTGCACTATGGGAAGTTGCACATTGTTTTTCTATGGTGACATAGTGCCTTTTGGCCATGTGGCATAGTGGGTCCTTCCTTTCCCTTGATTGTTTCTCTGGTGTGGGGTTTTGATAGATCGATGGTGGGTGCTATGGCGCTATCAAAAAATCCATGCTTCTCACCGTTAGCGAAATAGTACCCACATGGAAAGTGATCTTGCGGTGAGGTTTGGAAAGATAGTGGATCCCAAGTATGCCCCATCAGATATCATGATGAATTTTGTTAGAGAGGTTAGCATGTGGCCAATTTCTATTGGTTGGTACACTGATAAGTCAGATCTATCTTGCTTGCCATCAAATCAGTTCAAATCTATGGTGGGCGCTATCTCGCTATGGAGAACTGCAAGGATGTTATCCATAGTGACATAGCACCCTTTCACCACGTGGATTAGTGGGGCTAGGTCTCACCAAGATAAAGATGCCAAGTTGTGCTAGGTGGTTGCCAAGTGGATTCATGGATCAGAAACTTTATGGAGGCAAGCGTAGATCTTCCATGATTATTGATCTCATGGAGATCAATGGTGGGCACTATCTCACTATGGAAAATTGTGATAATTTTAACCATAGCGATATAGCACCTTAATGACACATAGCAAGGTGGGGCCAAGTGTTATGAAACTATAGAGATGGTACCAGTTTAGGCCGAGTTAGATGCCAAGTGTGCTGAGTTGTTTCGTGGGCCCAAAAGTTTTAAAGTTAGAGCGCAGTAATACGGCAAGTCTTCACAATCGTCGGATCAAGGAAGATCAACCATTGGCACTATCTTGCTATGGAAAGTTACACGTTGTTTTTCCATAGTGACATAGCACCTAGGTGACACGTGTCTTTACGAGCCTAGCTAAGATTGATAGTTAAGGGTTGGTAGTTATGTTGTAGCCATCGCAGTCAAGGTTTTAAGAGATGGCATGGTTAGTAACAAAGGATGTGGTCAAACTCATGAAGACCCACAAGGTGGCATAAAGAAATAAGCTTGTTGGTCCACATGGCTCGTCCTGCTTGCAGAGTTTAGTTGACTTGCTAACTCTACTAATTCAAGTGCTCAAGAATAAAGAAAGGCAAATTTTTTATGTGATCTAATCTCTGTAATCAATCCCAACCAACCTAAAATGAATGTGAGACAAGGAAGAACACTCTACCCCCGATCCAACCTATCTACTTGGTCAAAGTGGCTTAATGGCACCATTTCTATCTTCTCAAGGCATTATTTGACACAAAAGATCAGATATCATTGCATCTAGATCTGTATCCAGATCAGATTTTCTCCATGATTGCTCTCTGCAAGACTTAATGGTAGGTGGTTGTGGAGTAATTACAATTGGAGGACATCTCAATTATGCCTGAACTATAAAGGCAACTTTTGTAAATTTTGTCTAGGTCGATCATTCTCTGTTGTTCTCTACTGTTGCTCTATAATTCTAGTGTAAAATTCCCTTTGCCTCTAAACTATATGATATTTTCCTTATCTCCTTCAGCCATTGGTGTGAAGTGCAAGAACTCTTTGCCTCCACTAGTGTTTTGTGGAAATTTGTAATCTGCATGATTGTATCTCCTTGGCCTCTGAATGATAATACAAGTGAATCTCTCTTTCCTTGTGTCATTCATCTTCGTCTTCTGATCTGTATGTGATTATTAGATTCAAGCAAGTCTAAATATCTATATCCTTAGATTCATTCTAGTTCAAAAGTGCATATATGGGAAGAGATTGGTCTGAACACTCTATTTTGGTGCATCACCTCTTTAGATTAGATTAGGTAGATTTTCTTTCATGCTTTCCTTCTCCTTTTTCCTCTCCAAGAGTAGTTAGGTGCATCCTAATAGTAAGAGGAAGCTGGCCTTCTCTGGAGACTCAACCTCACAGTTCAAGTCCCACAGCTTGGAGGTTGTTTCCATGTTTCACTAGGTCATCCTCATGCATAGGCTTTGGATAAGGGTGCAAACCTAAGTGACAACAGTTTCCATAGAAGACATTGTAGATGATTAAGAAATCGTTCATGTAAAAGAAAACATTCAAAACCCTCCTAAAGTCAAAATATGAATTTAAGAAAATATGTGTCATTAATTTAGTGCATGAATGGTTTAGATGCGATCATAATAAGCTATGTAGTGGAGAAAAGTTAAATAAACAAAAGAATGCATGCTATTCGCCAATTGAAAAGTCAAATGCTTACCTATTAGATTAGGTCTCATTCAAATATTAAACAAAAATTGAGAGTCCATTCAACCATCAGATCAAAGAAGATCCATGATCATTGTTATATCACTATTAAAATTTGTTCAATCATTATTCATATTGAAATAATGATGGATCAACATGTTTCTAGTTGGGCCCATTATATTCCATAGAGTATAGATAGGTTGATATTAGATTCTCTAGGTAATGAAATAGTGCAAACTATTCAGCACAGTGTGTATAGCCAGAAAATGGACCCACAGTGCAGAACAAAATAAAGGGTTAAGACCTTTTTTGCCACTGTTTGATCAAAGAAGATCTGTGAAAGTCATTGTGTTGTCATAAAAAGATGCACAATTGATAATTTATGCTTCAAAGTGATGTGAAGGCATGTATCTCAATGGGCCCATTACATTCTACAATCATCAAACTCTCCAAGCAATGAATTACTATCATTTGTCTATCACAATGTGCCTAGTTGGAAAGTAGACCCACATCATGAAACAAAGAGAATTAAAATCATTTTATTACCACCATCAAATCATAAAATATTTATGTTTGGTGCTATCTCGCTATGTACATTTTCTAGGAGAATAATCATAGTGATATAACAATGAAAATACACATGTACATGGAGGGACCTGATGTAGGAGTAGTTGAAGTTTAAGAGCAATCTTGCATCACTCAAAAATATTTTCTTTTTAGTCTTTTCTATTTTAATAAGGACTAGTAGATAGGGTGGTTACTATTTATGGGAACTTATTATTTATAGTAAATTTGTCATAAGAGCTTAGAATGTTCTCATTTTCTACATAAAGGTTAATTTTAGAGTTATAAACCTACCATAAAAATCTCATTTCTCTAGCTTAATTATTAGAGAAGTTATTGAATATTTGCAATAGAAAAATTCATAAAAAAATTTATAGACACGCCATTGGAGGCCTTAGAGTGCCTGAATGAGGTCCAAAAAGTTGACAAAAGGCTGCTTGCATGCATTTGAGCCTGTAGATTAGAAGTTGATGTTTCCAAAAAGTGGCTATAATAGCCAATCAAAGCAACAGTTCATGAGTTATGGTCTTTCAAAGTTGGGCTACCCACAATATGTAAAAAAAATGTCAAAGATGTACTTGGCTAACTCTATATGTATTTTTAGGGTCTGTCAGCCCTAGGTATTAAGTTTCAATGTCTAAAACCTTCCTGAGTAGCATAAAATTGCCTATTTAAGAAAGGCCCAAATGTTGTCTAGGATAGCTCTAGGTGTTAGTTCATAGCTTGTCTTGCAGGTTACTATAATCAAGGTGCCCATGTGGGCTAGCATATTGTACTTGTGTGTTCTATAGTTCCACATTTGTGGCACAAATAAGAAGTCCATATTTTTTTCTCTCATTTTTTATTATTTCTATTATGATTTTATGGTATTAAGGGGAGCACCCTTCATCAAGTGGTATCAAAGCTAGAGTTCTTGAGTGTGTGGAGAGATTGCCAATTTTGAGGTAGCTCATACCAAGACCATGGTTAGGCTAAGCGTGTAGATAGATTTTCGATTATGAGGTAGTTTACACTAGAGTTTCAATGGCACTATGAAAATACCTCCATGAAGAGAACATGGTAGAAGAGTTGTAGGTGTTACACCTAAGTGTTTTTGAGCCCTTTAAAGACAAATACAATCATTGGAAGAACAAATGGTAAACAAATAAATCTTCTTGTAGGAGATGAAAGTGAGGATGAGGAAGAAGTAGAAGAAAATGTCAAAGCATAGGCAATTATAACTGAGAGGAAGAAAGGCTTTTTAGGGCCATCTCCAAGATTGGAAAAAGATCTAAGTTTGAGATTCCAACATTTTTGGGAAATCTTGACCTAGAGGAGATGATCAATTGGATCAATGAACTAGAGGAGTACTTTGAGTGTGAAGATATTGAGGATCCTGATAGGATCAAGTTTGCTAAGGCAAAACTGAAGGGGCATGTGAAGATATGGTGGTAGGAGGTTTAGTTAAAGTGAAATAGAAAGGGAAAGGATGAAATCACAAAATGAGAGTGGATGATAGCTAAACTAAAGTGATAATTCATTCCCATGGATTATGAGCTTGATCAATTGAAGAAGATGCAAGGGATGAAGCAAGGAGGAAAATCTATTCAATAGTATATCAAAGAGTTCTACCAATTTCTCATTAGAATTGGCCATGTAGAAGCTAATAAGGAGAAAGTTTCCTATTATTTTAATTGTTTAATGCCAAGTATTCAAGACAAGCTGAGTTTGGTTTGAATGAATAGTATTTAGGAGGCATACCAATTTTCCCTAAGAGTTGAGGAAAAATTGAGAAAGAAGTGTGGCAATAGGAATAGCAGAAGAGGTCACCGTGGAAGATCTCGTAGATGATCTTATGGTGGTCATAATGATGATTAGAAGAAAAAGGATGATGCTGGGAGTAGCAATCAGAACTAGAGGGGAAATAATTTCAATCATTTCCATGATCAAAATAGTAGAGATCAGAGAGGAAGAGACAAAGGACATGGATCTAGAGAGGAGGCTTATGTGGGAAATGTTTTCACTACAGAGAAGAAGGGCATAGAGCATTTGAATTTACCCAAAGCCAAGGAAGGAGACATTAAAGAATAGAAGGCCAAGCCAGAGATGCACATGTTGATAAAGATGCTAGATCCTCACATTCTAAGGATGCTAAAAGAGGAGATGTCCTAGTTAATAGAAGAGTCCTACTAAGTGGTGAGAATGAACCTAATCAAAGAAGGATTTTGTTTCGCACAAGGTGCAGATGTGAAGATAAGTTTTGTGATGTGATCATTGATGGTAGAAGTATTGACAATTTGGTGTCAAAAATGATGGTCACCAAGTTGAATCTAAAGAGATAGAAATACTTGTGTCCATATTGTATTGCTTAGGTACAAGATGACCACAAGGCCATGGTCAATGATTAGTGCTCAATAAAGTTCAAGATTGGAAGCTACTAGGATGAGGTACTTTTTGATATCATACCATATTTTGTTGGGTAGGCCATGGTATTTTGATAGGAATGTTGTACATGATGGGTGAGCAAATACCTACACTCTAACCAAGGATGGAGTGAATCATAAGTTGAAACCATTGAAGTATAAAGAAGAAAAGGTATGTAGTGCTACTACAATATGTTCTATTGATGGAAAAGAGATACTCAAAGGTATGAAGCATGAGCATATGTGTTTTTCTATAATTCCAAAAGATAGTAAAGAAGAAGTAGAGGAGGTATCTAAAGAAGTTGCAAATATGTTGGGAGAGCTTTATGATATTGTATCAGATAATGTACCTAATGGATTGCCCCCAATGTGGAAGATCAGTCAACAGATGGATTTGGTTCTAGGAGCTAGTTTTCCAAACAAGGTAGCAAATAGAATGACACCAGTAGAAAGTGAAGAGTTAAATAGACAAGTTCATGAGTTGTTGCAGAAGGGGTTGAGTCAGGAGAGTCTAATCCATGTGTTGTAGTATTCATATTAGCACCAAATAAGAATGGATAGGATGTACACTAATTATCATGCTATCAACAAGATCAAAATAAAGTACAGATTTCCATTGCCAAGGATGGATGATATTATGGACTATTTGAGTGGAGCTAAGTATTTCACAAAGATAGATCTGTAGAGTGGGTACCATTATATTCATATCAAAGAAGGTGATGAGTGGAAGATTCTTTCAAGACCAAAAAAGGACTATAAAAGTGGTTATTCATGCCTTTTGGGCTAACCAATGCATTGAACACTTTAATGAGGCTCATGAATGAAGTACTAAAGTAGTTTATGGGTAAGTTTATCACTATTTAACGAGATCATATTTTCATCTTTAGTAAGACATTGGAGGAGCACTTGATCCATATTTGTAAAGTGTTTGATACATTGAGGGAAGAAAAGTTTCTAATAAACCTAAAGAAGTGCATATTTGTAAAGAAGGAGTTGTTGTACTTGGGATTTGTAATCTCAACAAAAGGTCTAAAAATGGATCTAGAGAAAGTGAAGGCTATCCTTGAATGACCTACTCCAAGGAGTGTGATAGAGGTAAGATCTTTTCATGAACTAGCTAGTTTTTATAGTATTTGTGGACCCTTGACTAAAATAATGAGAGGAGATAGGAAAGAATTTAAGTGGACTGTAGGAGCAGATAAGAGTTTTCATCTGTTGAAACAAAAAGTTACTAAGATGCCTATTTTAGTACTTCCTAATTTTAACAAGGTATTTTAGGTAGACTATGATGCTAGTGGTACTACAATAGGAGCTATTATGAGCCAAGAAGGTAGATGTGTTTATTATTTTAGTGAGAAGTTGAATGATGAAAAAATAAATTATTATGTTTATGATTGGAAATTTTATGCTATAGTTCAAGCATCGAAGAAGTGGAGACACTATCTTCTTCCTAAGTAGTTTTTTTTGTATATTGATCATCAAGCTTTGCAATATTTGAATAGTCAAGGAAAATCAAACCAAAGGCATTTGAAATGCATTAAGTTTTTACAGAGTTATACATTTGTTTTGAAACACTTGAGTGGAAAGTCTAATAGAGTTGTAGATGCTCTTAGTAGAAGATGACTTTTGCTGAAAAAAATGTAGATAGAGGTGGTTGGGTTCAAGAAACTCAGTACTTTGTATCTAGATGATCTTTATTTTGGTGAAGCATGGAAGGCTTGTACAAAACTTGTTACACTTGAGGTTGGATTTCATGATCCAAGATAGTATGTTGTTTAAAGGAAGCCAGTTATGCATTCCCTAAAGTTTAATAAGAGAGAATCTCATCAAGGAGAAGCATAGTGGAAGGTTGGATAAACGTTTTAGCATAGATAAAACCATAGCTTTGGTTGCTAAGAATTATTACTGGCCACAGCTGCAGCAAGATGTGAAGAAGTTTGTAGAAAGTTACAGAGTATGTCAAATGGTGAAAGGAGTGAAGCGAAATATAGGGTTGTATCAAAAGCCATGGAAGGATGTCAGCATGGATTTTGTTCTTGGATTATCAAGGACACAACATGGGCATGATTCTATTTTGTATTGGTTGACAAGTTTTCAAAGATTTCACATTTTATTCCTTTCAAGAAGACTAGTGATGTTGTTCATGTGGTGAAGTTGTTTTTCAGAGAAGTGGTAAGACTACATGGTCTACCAAAGAGTATGGTTTTAGATCAAGATACCAAATTTGTTAGGTATTTCTGGCATACATTTTGGAAGAAATGTTAGAAAGATTTGAAGTTTAGTTCATAACATCATTCATAGATTGATGTACAAATAGAAGTGGTGAATAGGAGTTTTGGAAACTTGCTAAGATGTTTGGTTGGAGATAAACGAAAAGGATGGGATATGATTTTACCATAGATAAAATTTGCATATAATGATCTATCAACAAGAGTACTATTAAATCACCATTCCAAACTATATATGGGAGTAGTCCTAGAAATGTTTTGAATTAAGGCAGTTGAATAAAGAAGAGATAAGTAGTGCTGAAGAAAAAAAAATTGTTGAACATTTGAAGAACATCCATGAGGAGGTGAGGAAATGCATCATAAAGATGGATACATAATATAAGATTAAGGTAGATGTGGAAATGAGGGATAAGGAATTTTAGATTGGAGATGAAGTCATGGTTCATTTGAGAAAGGAGTATTTTCTAGTGGGTACATATAATAAGCTGAAGATGAAGAAGTTTGGACCATGCAAGATAGTGAAAAGGCATGATTCTGGAAATGCTTATGAAGTGGAGTTGCATGCTAAATTGAATATTTTACTAGTATTTAATATTTCAAATTTGATAGAGTATTATGAAAGAGGTGATGGATATGAAGTTTCAAAAGCACAGTGGAGTATTGAGGAGATACTGGATAGTTGTGTTGGCAAAAGTACAAGGAACATAACTTATGAGGAATACCTGGTCAAATTGGAAGGGAGCCCAGTTGAGGATTCATCATGGATAGCAAGGGAGGAGGTTAACCATCTTGGTTTTCCTTTGAACACCTAATATGTGATGAAGTCACTTCTCAAATTACCCTAGGTGCCTGATGTAGGAGCATCCTGGGTGTAAGAGGAATGTCTCAAATTACCATGTGCTCATATCATGATAAAGATTGGATGTTTTCATATTTTATTCTCATTTTGTTTTCTATTATATGATTATTTCTCTACCAAAATTAAGAAAGGATAGAAAACTATAAATGTAATCTAATTTGATAATACAATGGTCGGAAAACTTGATGGTGAATTGGTCTATAATTCCATTTACCTTATTTTTTTGTCATTTTTTTTCCCCATTCTTAGTTTAGTTTTTTACATTAAGATTTGAAGGACAATTATATGTGATCTTATGAAAATCAGATGGATTCCATTTCACTTTGATGTTTATAGCATAAGGTGGTTCCATTTACTCTTTTCATGTATGGTTTTGTTCTTCTCTTGCTGGTTTCATAACATATTAAGATAGTTTCATTGAGAAATGAAAGATAAATATGTATGAATCTATTAGTTGTTGATTGGATTCCATTTTCATTCAAGGATGATAGTGAAAGAAATTATATTTTCCTTGATGTGCATATCTCTTCATTCCTCTTCTACATTTAAATAGTTATTTCTACATTTAGAATAGAAGTAAGAGTTAGAAATATCAAGATAGTCTACTATAGTCATTCCATTGGGTGTGATAGGTTGTCTAATCTATTTTTTCTAGATTTTTTTTGCCTACAAACAATATGGTTATCCTTTACTACTCTTAGGTTAAGAGCTCATAATGTCAAAACTTCTAATCTCATAAAAACATATTCATTGCATATTATTGCAAATCATAGGGAGTTGTACCTAATCAATTTAGAGGGCAATGATAGAATACATACACTAACCCATTTGTTGGTAAAAACCCTTTTGTCTCTCCAAGCATTGGGTTTAAAAGAGTAAAGATTATAAAATATAATAAGAGAACAAACTATTAACCAATAGGTTCTTTATTCAAAAAACTATCTCTAGGAATCAGATCTATGCAATGAATTATACTTCTTACTAGTAGTAAACCATTAAGTATATCTTCTACAATAATCTCATGTATTTTCTAACAAAAAATTTAACTTTTTTTGGTACTCAGCTATTACTATCATCTTTTTTTGTCACTCAGCCTCTTCTACCTTTTGTCATAAGGCCAATACTATTTTCTATCACTCAGCTATTGTTGTCACAACTCAGTCCTCTAGGATTCACAAAAAAATAGACTTGGTTCCTCTTCATGTCCTAAAATTATTTTCCATTAACCATACAAACTCTAACAATATTAAAATTTTCCTCATCAAGAACTTAAACCAAAGGAAATAATGTTTTCTTCACTCCATTCACCCAAAGAGTATATTGATTCACTCTACCATCGTGTGCAATATGCCTATCATACTTCCAAGGTCTACCCAACATAATATGACAATAATCCATAGGCATAATATCACATAGAACTTCATCAAAGTATTTTCCACTCTTTAATTTCATAAAACATTTCTTAATTACCAATAACTTGTGCTCATCCTTAATCCATGAAACATGAAAGGGCTTAGGATGCCTCATTCTTTCCAACTACAACTTTGTAACTAGCTCCTCAAATGTCAAATTTGTTGAACTATCAATGTCAATAATCACTTTACAAAACTTTCCTATCATCTTATATATGGTTTTGAAAAGACTTATCCTTAGGGTAGGTTCATCATCAAATCTTTCACTATACAAATTCCTCCTTACCATCATGTTTTCTCCATCCTCATGTCCACTTGATAAACCCTTAAGATCTCCTTAAATCATAGCATTTAGTTATCACCTTCATTCCACCGTCCAAAATATTTAGATGCAAAGGTTTGATGTCCTTCTTTACACATTTAAAGAAGTAACCACTAAATCCTCCTCTTCTATAACTACCTTGGTAAGAACCACCTCTTTCACAATAAGAACTACCACCATTCCACTCGATCTTTCCTTTGTCTTCATTTTTTTGCTTGATTTCGCTCTTTTCTTACATAGAATTTCCAAATATGACATTTTCTCCATAAGAGCTACTTCTACCTCTATTAGATCTTCCATATCTACCTCTTTGTCTTTATCCATTCTTCTTTTTCAATATCTCCTCAAGTTTCAAGGTATATTGATATTTTCTTCCTAACTATCTAATTTCATAAAACCTATTTCATCTTGAATTCTAGATCTCAATCAATTTAAGTACCTTGCAACTTTCTCAACCTTGTCATCAACATATCCAAATCTAATGTCCAATCTATAGAATTCCTCTGTGTAATCCTTCATAGTCGTGTCCTTTTTCCTTAAATTTTGCATGTTCCTAAACAAACTAACTTGGTAATTAGTGGGAAGGAACTTCTTCTTCACCTTGTTCAAATTTTCAACCAAATTCTAATCTTTTCTTTCCCTCTTCTCTATCTATCAGTTTGAAAATTCTTCCACCATGGTGAGGCATGACCTTTCAACCTAGTGACTACAATTTTTACCTTCCTATTATAAGGTTTTCTTTCAAACTCAAAGAAATTCTCCATATCATAAATCTAATCCAATACAATATTGGTATACAATCTGTCATCAGAAGGAACATCTTCAACAATAGGCTTTGAATGTACCCTAGGCAAAACTCTCCATAGTCTTTCCTCATCTTGATCTTCCTCAAGCTCAGGATCAAGGTTTGGCCTTCATCATCACTCATATCATCAATATGCACTCTTGTTTTTTGGGTTATCTCCACAACATCTAATTTGGTTGCAATTTGTCTCAACATGTCTATTATGGCATTATCAGCATTTCTTCTTCCTTGAACCATCTTGACAAATAGATTCCTATAAGATCATAACCCTCTACAATTTATAGGTCAAATCCTCATACTTTTCATCCTTCAACTAATATCTAGGGTTCCAAATGATCCATTCCTATGAAAACCTTTCTCTGATATCACCTAACACAAGAGTGGGTTGAGAATTAGGGCCAGAGGCACATCTAACTATCCAAACACCTCTTTGAGTAAACACAACAGAAGAAAAACATAGATAATAGTGCCAAGAAGAAGGAAATGACAATTTCTTTATGGATTCATCAAAATATCAACATCAAAATATCAGCTATGTGTCTGGCTGTAAGGCCTTCCAAACTACCTAGCGCAAGTTTAGATGGATAAGTAGGGCCAAAGGCACACTAGCTCTACAAACACTTCACTAATAAACACAATGGAAGAAAAACATAGAGAAAAACACCAAGGAGAGGGAAAAAATAATATCTTTATTGATTCATCAAAATATCAAGAACATGCTTAACTATAAGGCCTTCTAAGTTATAGCCAAAAAATGATTACAAATGGAAAATTTGAGATTTACAATCTCTTGCAAATTCTAACTCTATACTCTATCCCCTATGATCCTTTATATTTCTTCTTGAACTCTCTAATAACTTGCTTAACCTAAGCCTTGACATCTCTTTTTATACTTTCTAAAACTTCTTACAGAAGATTCTAGATCTTTACATAAGAGAAGGCCAACCTTATAGTAGTTTGCACACATCCCCATGCATGATCCTTACATTAAATGCATGACTCAAATTAAATAAACAAGTTGTCTCTCACTAGGAACCAACACAAAAAAACTAGATCAAAGAAAGAAATAAGCATTGGAAAACTAGTGAGCTCACTTAGCAATTAAGTGAACTCAACAACTCGAGGGCTCAACCAAAGCATGAACTTGGACAACACATGGACCTCAATCATTATTGGACCTAGCAATTTTTGCACTTAGCCAACACTGGAACTCAGCAACAACTACAACTTGACAATAACTAATAGAATGCACAAAGATGAGTAGGATAGAAAGGCAGCCCAAGATGCTCCTACATCACATAACTACTTGTAGAAATAAAAATAAAATTATTTAGGAAATGATAATTTGCAAGACAAGAGGGTTTTTTCACTAAGTTTTGAACTGTTTCAACCATTTGCAAGTTTCCCAGTTTTCTAGTTTTGAGGTGTTCTAATGTTTTCAAATATTTTGGTCTACTTTTCAAGTGATTCAATAATTATATAGGCATATTAGATACGAAAAAAAAAGAGGAATCCAAACACAAACTATCGCATAGGAAGAAAACATTTACTTGTTAACTTAGGTATGCATCCAACAACTAATTAGAAGACAAACACTAGAGAACACACAATGAATATCTCAATTTCATAATAGGAAAAAAAAAAAAAGGCCAATGGGGGTACAATAAGGTAATTTTCTTGGGGGAGTTATTATCTCTCCCACATAAATAGTATTATCCTTTTGGAGTTAAATTGGGTAGCTTTTATTCCTAGGGTTTCATAATTAAGGCATCTGCTCATAGTTATCCATGTGTCCTGTAAGAAAGATTAAGGCATGTATCCCTATGACTACTCAGATAAAGTAGTTATGCATGAAATATTGAGACATCTTAGCCTAATAAATATAAAATAATATATAGAACAGAAATAGCCACAACCTCCCAAATTTTAATTTCAAAACGATTTTTATTATAGTGGATTGGAAGGGTCTGGTTCTCATGCTCTCACTTAAGTCCTATTATTGATATTTTTACCTCAATGAAAGCCTCACTAAAAAGTGCACATGTGAAAAATAGAAAAAATTTAAGGATATGGATTTTTTATCATCTATACAGACAAGAGCATACTCTCCTACCTCTGTGTCTTTTGCAAACACATTATGGATGCAAGTTAGATTATCTAATTTATGTTCAATGACCAAATCAATATTTTTGGGTTTTTGATTATCTATGTAGATAAGATTGTAATCCCCTAATACCAAATCAAACACAAAAAATAAACCTATTAAGAAGCTTAACAATCAATTACAAAGATAGTATGTTTGATCATATCTCCTTAAGTAGCCTACAAAACTTATATATCAGTAGTTTCTTCAATTATTTTGAGAATGTGATCTTTGACAAGGGTATCTTGGACAAATTTTCCACAATCAAAGTGTTAGGCTATCTAAGAGATTAGCCAAATAAAGAAAAAGAAAGGGTTAGTGTTAGTAACAATCAAATCTAATCAAGAAACCCTAAAAAATAATCATTATTTTTCTATATGGTAAAGTACATAAGTAAAATGTTGGTATAAAATTGTGTAATAATTATTACATAACCATATGATGAAACCCTAGATTGGATATGCTTGTACAAGCTAGATTATAGAGCAAGATGATTAAAAAGATTTCACTAAATAGTCATACAAGGATTTTTGAAGAGTGAAAAGAAAAAATAGAAAATGGTCAAAGCTTGTATGATAGTTTCAAATGTACAACCTTTTACAAAAATATGTACAAATATAAATTCAAGACCCCAAAATTGATATTAAGACTCATGGTGAACACCAAAATTGATATCTATCCACATAGTGAGTGCTTAAAAAGTGTGTGAATTTTGTACATGTCAGTTCTGCAATCACAAACACTTGATAAATCATTCGAGGAATGGTTATATGAATAATATTAGATTTTAAAATGCAAAAATCCATTCAAAGTAATCTATCACCTCCTAATCAATGTAAGTGTGGTACTCTCATATTTTTCAAGCAATTAGTAACAATAGACAACATTGATACAAAGGATCTCTATGAAATGCATATTAGTCTACTTTTTTGAATTTTTGAATGCAAATAAGATGTGTAACAATAAACAAACTATGTTGAATCAATGTATGAAATTAAAATAAATGTGATTCTAACCAGTGATATGATATGAAATGCTAACTAAATTGTTTAATTTGATGCATAATAGCTCAATAATAGAAAAAGCATAATGTTACTCTCTAATTTCACATTGTCAAGTGAAAGAATGAATCCCGCTTTATAGAAAACCTTGATAAAGTCAATGATTATTATTGATTAATGATGAGCTGACTATATTTTATCAATGTTGAGTTAATTCATGAGTGAAGTTGATTGGTTTATTTTTTAGGGATTTAAGGAGATAAAATTAATTGTTTTAATCTTTATGCTTGAGTTAGCTATTTTCCTCTTCTTTTTTTATGCAACTCAAGTTTTATCTCAATTTTAACTTGCCTATTTATTTTTATTAGCTTTAATTTATTTCAAATTAATTCCTTTTTCATGTGTAAATGGAAAATGGGTTCAATTTTATTAATGTGATGTGATGGATAATTAAATTGATTTAACATCTAGATGATGTTCATGTTTAGAAATTAAATAATTTTATGGTTTTGAAATTTTGATAATTAGGTCAAATGAATGGTTGAATTGAATTTCCTTTTGGGTTAGGACTTTTATAATTATGATCAATATTCTAGATTAGGGGCCCATAGTTTTGGAGACTAGTCTTGGGTGATTACACCTATATATATATAAATATACATAGATATATTAATACCCATATACTAGAAAGTATTTAATACTGCAATATGTTTTGTTAAAGTATATTAATGGTATAAGGTATTATATTATCAAATAAGGGTTTAATCCCAAGTGTCATGTTTCATAGTAGATTCTTAGTGATCAAAAGCTAAATGATTAATAAAAATATAAAATGTATTAGAGTTTTTTTACACTCACTTAGGAAAATTACATATTTGGTTGTATAGCATATGATTTCATGTAAGGGTCTATAACAGGGAGGTGCACACTTGTGGGTGTATTTATAAATATAGTTTTTTATTCATTAGTAAGAGTCGACCAATAATTATGGATATAAGCATAAGTGTGAACCTAATTATTGATGTTGAAATCATAAGTAGATAATGCTAAGAAGGGCTTGGGATTGTTTGGAATACTATAATATTATGCACCCTTATGCATTATGCACTTTCTTCTTACACATGACCTATTTTGATAAAATATTATGCGTTGCAATTTACTATGGAGAAATATTGTTTCATTCTTGGTTTTTGGCCAAAGATATTAATTTGATACATTTGTTTTTATAATTGAAAGTGTGATTTTCTTTTGGGTAATTTTATTAAGGATGATATGGTTAGTTCACTAACAATGATCTTAGTTGGAGGGTTAAAATTTTGAAGGAGGTTTATTTTAGGGAAGATTTCATCCAAGGATAAGAGTAAAAAGCTAATTGAAGGTATATGAAGGATTAATCTAGCTTAGGAAAGAAGTCCAACACTATGCATCTAGGAAATGATAATTTGGATTTTTATATTGGTTTTGTCTTGGTTAAAAGGAGTCTCCTCCTTTTAAACTTTTTGATAGTATGTTCATTTTCAAGATTTATATTTATCTATCCAAGACTATTTTCTTAGGCAATACTAGAGATTTTTCCTTTCTTCATTTTTTTTCTCTAATGGCCATTTTGGAATGGAGATGTAATTTTTTTTATGATAATTAATAAAAATATCAAGACTTAGGCCATTTACTGATCAAAAATAAAAAATAAAAAATAATGTATAAAATTGTGTTGCATCACCATACTACAATTGCTATTATTTGATTACTAGAAACCAACTCATAACCTGATAAGGCCCAAGGTCCTATTTATTTTATTTTCTAGTAGTAGGTCCTATTCTCAACATTTCAAGATTTTTCTCCCATGTATACATTGGGGTTCCATATCATACTACCTATAGAGGCACAAGAATTCAATCCTTAGTATATTTGTCAACATTTTTATTTATTGTTGCACATTTAGCATATCTCACATTTATTTTACAATGATGCAAAAAAAATTATTTTTCCTTAAGTCACTTGGTCTTGCAATAAATGTGTAGTATATCCAACTAGCTCATTCTCTAAAATCATTTCAATTTATGCCACCTCTTTAGAGGCATAGTTAAACATTCCTATCATTATCATGAGCACATAGTAACAGGTGGAATCTTTTTACTTTCCTACCCAAAATGTCATCCAAATTGTCATACAATATTGTACGTAGGATCTATCTACCTCACTAATACTCTAAAACATTATATGTCATACATATTGCAATGAATAGGGGATTGTCTTTTTTTATTTTAGGCAAGACCCACATGGCCTTAATATGATCCTCTTCCATCTAATAGTTCTCCATCTAATAATTGTTTTTGGAGATACAAAGGAAGTTACTTAATCACCACCTATTGTATCTCAATATCTTATGATTTATCACACATTATTTAGTCTTGTTTGATGATAGCCTTAACCACTATAGAGATGGAGGAAAGGATAAATGCTTAAGGGGTTAATTTAATACATGGATTATTTTGTAGTGTAAAAGTGGTCATAACTAGGGAATATCACCGATAGAACATAAATATTAATATAATCTTAAACTTTTAGGACTTGGGAAAACTTGATAAGTATGAATCCCAAAAATTTAAACATGGAAATAAATATAAAATTAGGGAGATAAAAGAAATAATCAATAAATGAACTAGACTCAACAAATGGGTTGGATTTTTCAATAGCCAAAAAAATCCTAATGCCTAACATACAAGCCTGGTGACTGGTTAGATATGACTAATGTAAAATAGAAAGCCACTTCAAAAAAATATTAATACTTGAGAGTATTTAAAATACATTTAACAAAAAACTAAACATGAAATTATAAATTTTGTAGATGTACTAATAGTAGCTAAAGTTGAAGATTTCTCATTATCTATAGTCAAGAGAAGAATTTAGAAAAGAAGACAAAACCCTAGACCAAAACAATGACACACAAAATAAAAGTAAAATATTTTTATAGAATTTTTAAACCTATTATTCATGGAATTTATTTTTAAGAAAATAATGGCTTAAACAACTATCTATGCACTGGTAGTTCATGAGTTTCACTATTCAATGTTTGTAGATAGTACAAATCTACTCCATGAAGAAATTTAATGATAGAAGGACTAAGATATAACGCTTCAAAATTTCCATATTTGTCCTTATCTTGTCTTCTTGCATTCCAAATTAGTCATATCATCAAATTTTAACTTTCTTTTGGAATCCTTTTTATCAAATAAATATTTAGCTTTTTTCTATAATTTTAAATTTATTTTCCAAGCTTTTGATCAAATTTCATCTATTTTAATTAGATACATTATTATTTCCTCAATAGTATCAAGAATGTATATATCCTCTTCTAGAATAATCCTATAAATTGGAAATATATAATCTAAACTTAGCCTTTCTCACGTGTCATATACTAGCTTGAATGGTGACTTTCTAGATAGATTTATTGTAGCTATTGTATTAGCACATAATGCTAATCTAGGTTTTTTATATCAAGAATTTTTTCAGCGGTTCCTTTATGGTTTTCATCAATATTTTCAAAAAACTTACTAAATTAATTATGTTTGATAAAAATGTTGTTGTCCATTACTAGTTTGACCTGAACACCAAATCTAGCAATGATATTTTCCATGAAAAAATAAAATTCCACTTTGTCGGTAACCTTTCTGGTAGGGATGGCTTCTATTAAATTTATGAAGTGATAGGTGGCTACCAATATCCATCTATGTCCACCACTATATTTCTTAGAAATTTCTCCAACAAAATGAATACACCATTGGAAAAATGGAGCTTCTTCCACTAAATATCATAGAGGAAAAATACGTACATGCTTAATTTTTCATATAAATCTTTGGCATGGATCACATCTTCTTAAAAATTTATGGGTGTTACAAAAAAGGGTTGGCTAATAATATTCAAATGTAACAATATTATGGATTATAATTTTTATGGAAAATAGCCCACACACAATTATTTATGCATCTATTTCAACACCTTTTTAATTGACTCTTATATAATAAAAAACTCATCTCTTTCTTCCAACAAAATATTCAATAATGAAAACATACTTCAAATATTGAAGCTTGAATATTCTTTCTTAGTTTTTAGTCAACTCCTCTTGTAGATGATGCAAATAATTCTAAATATTTGTATACCAAGGAGTTTAAATTCAAAAATACAAAAAAAAAAAATTAAAAAATCATTTCTTAAGGTAGTATTAAACCAAGAATCCTATGTTAGTGTTAATGAACATTGTGAGGGGGTGGGGAAGGGAAAATCAATGTTCTATAATTTTTAACCTTAAATATTTCATCATTCAACCATAATCAAAGTGCAATGAAAACTAAATAAGTAAATAAAAATGAAAGCATCCACAACATCATATAATAAGAGAATGTTTTGAAATTTTTAGTTCTCTATTATAGTTAATGGATTCCCTTGGGGACTTTTCAAGGCTAGCAAAACCATAAGGCAGGGTGACCCTTTATCTCCCTACCTATTTATTATGGTTGTTGAAGTTTGTAGTTATAATGTCATATATATATGGCTACAATTAGTAAAATCTAGGGTATTTATCTATCCTCCACACTCCTTCCCTCTATTCTATAGAAATTTATTAATGATAAATGTATCTTTGGTAAATCCTTAGTATTAATGTGAGACCAATGGAAAATTTTGCTGGGGACTCTGCTAGAGCTTTAGGGAAATGCATTAAATATAATAAAAGAAACATATTTTTTTTAACACAAAAGAAAACCTTTTGTCCCAAATTCTTAATATTATTATATGTCAATCTGGTAGTCTTCCAAGCACTTACTTGTTCCTCCCTCTCATGTTCAAGGAAATCATCCTAACCTTTTGGAATATAATCCTTGAGAGAATTTGTAGAAATATTTCTAGGAAGGGTGGACACTTGAGTAGTGCAAAAAAACTTTAACTTCTTTCTACTTCACTCCAAGGTATTCCAATTTCCAATGTACTTTCTCTCCCTCATCAATATATTTGACACTATGGATAATAAACTAGAGAAAATCCAAAGAACTTTTTGAAGGAAAAAAGACAATAACTTTAGTTGATTAAGACCAAATCTATCTACCCAAATATTAAGGAGGTCTTGGAATGTATAAGCTAACTAAATTGAATAAATCTTTGATCACTAAAATAGGGTGGAACCTTTTGGTTGATATTACAAGCTGGTACAAAATTATAGAAGAAAAATATCTTAATAGATAATATTTCCATATAACCCTAAATGCTCAGGATTTACTTATAGGCTCCAAAATCTAGAATAACATCCTCAAGTGTAGGATCCTTTTACAAAGATGGATTAAAATGATAGCTTGGGAATGGAAAAAAGTATTAGATTTGGAGATGATAATAGGATGCAAATTCCCAACCCAACTCCCATACCACCCTCTTATCAAACAACTTTGGAGGAAAATTCCCCCCCACCCCATGCTTGTTGTAGAATATGGAACAAGAAAAATAATGAGATCTTTAAGGATATTGTTAATTCTTCTAAAAGTTTTTTTTCTCTCTTGCAACAAGTTGTTACTGGAGAACATCTTGCTAAGAAAATGGAAAGTCCCTATTTATCCATGGTTGACTAATGACATATTACTTATTAAGTTGGAAATTCCCTCAAAAAATTTATAAATGTGGTAAATAAATAAAACTAAGTAGGGACAATTATATATGGAAGTGATGCAAGAGCATCTTGTAGTTGGATAGATCGATCGTAAAAAGGTTAACACTTGGTCATTGTGAAATGTTCTTGGGGCATAGTGTTGTTTGAGGTACTGGGTGACTTAAGGAGCTCAAAAATACTTGGCTTACTTAGTGATTATTGGGGATCTTGGTAGGCATGTTTTCTTGGAAATGCTTGTCTTTCTTGATGATTATTGGGGAGCTCAAAAGGCATGCTAGCTTTGTGATGCCTAGATTTCTTGATAGATTTTCTGGCACTTGGTCATGTGATTTGTTGAATGGTGTTCTCATGGATTTGATCAACTAGCTTGGTACATTTAAGGTGCATAGCCTATGATTGTGACGTGGACAAATCATAGAGATTTGTATTGACCTATTTCAATCTTGGTTATTTATCCTAGGTGTATTTAATGGTTTTGGTAAGATGACTTGCAGCATATTGGGTTTATTAGGGTTCTAGATTATTCTATTTGCAATAGGCTAACTTGTGGCCATGCAAATATTTAAGAATAGCTTGGGTAGATTTGTAGAGGAAGATTCAATAATGGGGAGATAAGGAGAAAATATTCAAGTTTAGAATCTGGAGTTGCAAATTTATGAGTAGAGCTCGTAGTTGTAGCTTGTGAAACAAGGAGATTGCTTGGTGGCTTAAAAGCACAATTTTAGATATTGCTTGGTGTTTCTACCAGATTATTGTTATGTTATAAATCCACACTAGCTAGGGCTTGGATTTGATCTTGAGGGATCTTCAAGAACTATTACTTTCTTTGTATTTGGTCATAACCATGAAGGCCTTACAACCTAGAACATTGCATATAATTAGTTATTTTATGAATAAAGATGTGAGTTTGGTATCAGATCTTTTATTTTGTGTCTTTTTTCTATTGTATGGTTATTTTTTGGGGCTAGGACACATCCTTTGGGAATTTTCCTTCCTTTTTATATGTCAGATAGTATCAAAGCTAAGGTTTGATTGGGTTGGAGATTATCATAGTTGAGGTTCTTGAGTGTGTAAATAGCTTGCCAAGTAAGAAGAAATTTGCACCAGCATCTTGGATGGTTGTTGGAGCATGATTGCAGAGAATTTTGTGTGATTTTTATTATAAATTCATGCTCTTGGACTTGTGATTTGTTCTTGGTTATTTGTGAAAGGTGGTAATTTGTAATCTAATTTGCAAGCAACTCAATCTTCTCACAAGGTGCTTGAGTAGAATTTATTATAGAGGATCTACAAAAAAACTTGGAAGAAGCCTCAAAGAATATTGGACCCTAGGTCAACTAAAGATCACTATGACATTGTAGAGATTAAGATTTTAGAGAAGATTAAAGTAGATTTTAGATCTTAGATGGAGTTGATGAAAAATGAGATCATAAGAGCTATAGTTGGTGTACCTAGGAATGTGGGTACTAAAGATGGTTATGAGGAAGTTGCTAAAGAATTTAAATTTTTTGGATCTAGTGGTGCAAATAGAGTTGATCACATGGAGAGCACTATGAAAAATAGAACTCATCGGTTGGATAGATCTTATGGTTAGATGAAGTTGAAGCATAAGATGGATATTTCTATTTTCTTAGGTACTTTGGATCTTGAAGATATGATTGATTGGATTGGTGAGTTGAAAAAATACTTTGAGCTAGAGGATATTGATGATTTTCTCAAAGTGAAGTTGGAAAAAACTAGGTTGAAACAACATGCTCTTTGGTGGAAAGAATTAAAATGAGATAGAGAAGAGGAAGGTGAAATAAATATCACTTGCTATAGATTCATGGTGACTAATTTGAAAGCTAAGTTCATTCTATTGGAAATACAATAGGAAAAGTAAACTTTGAGAGGGGGGTGAATTAGCACCTCAAAAACTTCAACAATAAAATCATTTACCACACATATATCCCATAATTGTGCATGTAAATTGAACTACCAAATTAAGCATAAACATCCATAGCATGAAAATAGATAAACATTCACACATATGACACAAGATATGATTACCTAGAAACCTTCAAATGAGAAAGTAAAACTAGGGGTGGGGATGACACCCACAAATCTTCACTACTACAGTCGTAAAGTGTATCTAATTAAGGTTACAATGTTTGATCATGAAACATGATCTACCTTGTGAAAGATTTTCCTTATTAAAGGCTTACAAGATTGTTAGATCTTACCCTAATAAAGGATTTCAACACCCTATCAGAAGTGTGCCTAGTTAAAGGACTTCAACTTAAAATAAAGTAAGAACCTTGTTAAAGGATTTACAATAGCCTATTAAGACTACTGTATTAAGAGATTTAATTGATTCACCTATTAGAATGTCTCAGCAATGATCCTATAGTTAGCACTCTACTACTAGATAATAAATCACCTCTTTGCATGTATCCTTGATCCTCTTTTGATCAAATATATATATTTTATTCTCTAATTCCTTTCCTTTATTCTCCTTTAACTAATTTTGTAATTCATACACCATGATCACTCTTCCTTAGTCACACCTAAATGCTCTATTTGTGCATGCAAACTTCTCTCTTTGCTTACAACATGTTTTAGGGTTTACCTTCCTTAAGAAGATCTAGATGACTAGGGTTAGATATGAATCAATGATTATAATTCATCCATCTAGCCACTCAATTAATCCCTGTAACTAATTGGTTGAATTTACTGCATAGGGATTCTCAATTAAGATTTGTTCTTATCATTTGGGATCACAAAAAAATACTTAAGTTGGCTCCAAAATGGTTTACATAGTAGTTTGTGCCATTACAGACAACTATGTAAAAACTATTTTACTCGACATTAGAATTCACTAATACTCAGCATCAACTACAACTTCAATGTTGTCACTTGGCATCTAAAAGAATCGGCACATACTAACTTCTTAGCACTTAAGTGACTCTACACTAACTATTTACTCAGCACTAAGTATCTCACTCAGCATGCACTATCTAACAGGTTATGCTTGGCATGCATTACTTGTTTAGCATGAACTAAATTCTAACTTGTAAGTGACTTAAGTTTATAGACACTCATAGGTCAAAACCAATTTGAGATAAATATAATCTCCCCATTTGACAAGAGTGGCAAAAACACTTTTTCATGCATGAATGATCTTAATTTATGAGCATCACTCAAAATGTTATAACTCCCCCTGAGTTGATTGTGTTGTTTTAAATCTAAACCAATACTCCTATTGAGTAAATATGCATATGTTAAACTATGATTTACTTTGTTTCTATCTTTGACTCCCCCTTTTATTTGTCTCCCCCAAAACTATATTCATCATTTCCTTGGAGTCATTGTCTCTCTCAAAAATTCTATGTATAATATCTCTTTCTCATTTCCTTATTTCTTCTTCTTATTTCTCCCCAAAACTTCTTTCTCCCCCTTTTTGACACTTATGTCAAAGGGTTATACATGTATAGTGTGTTTTTCCAAGAAATTTTTATGGACCTCAAGTATTATCTTTAGAGCTACATCTTAGTTATCACATGCTACCTCCAATGATTTTATTTGGATAGTTAAACTAGTAGCAAGGTGAACTAAGGCTTTATGTATAGAAATATGGGAATCTTTCTTCATTACTATTTCTACAAAGACTAGTTCCTCATGTAGTATTTCCATGTGTGGGGTCAGCATGGACTAGATTTTGATCAGTGTAGCCTGAATTTTTGCATCTTGAGCATGTAGGGTTGCTAACTAACCTTGGGAGTTCATCAAATTCTTGAAATGTTTTTGACTATGAGCTGGAGAATTGGGTAGAGTAGTACCTATTTTCTTCATAGCTCTTCTAGAAATATCTTCTTCATATCCTCCTCTATTAGGGGATTGATGTTCTAAATTACATTATTAGAAACATCCTTGATCTTTATTGTATTTGTTTTTGCATCTAACCCATGTTGTTGACTAGAACTTAGCACTAGTATATCTAGTATACTTTTTTTTGTTTGCTCCTCAACTTTAGTTATTGCCTATGCATCTATATTATTTTTGGTTCCTTCCACATGTGCATCTTTTTTAGTATCATCTTTAGTAACCTCAATTACTTCTTTCTCACCATTGTCTACACCTACCTCAATAGGTGTCTACTCAATTGCCTTAGGTGTTTTCAATCCATATATTACTTTCCATATTTGGGTGGATTCATGAACAACATCCTCAATGTTATTTTGAAAAATACTAAATTCCTTGTATTTAGGAGAAAATCTCCATGTGTACTTCTTAATGGCCATTGTCATTATAGCCTTATCCAATTCTGGCATCACACTTGCTAATGTAGTCTCTCTAATTTGCCTATCCATAGTGAGACTAAACTACCATATTTGCTCAACTCTATCATTTAGACTCTTGGGTATAGAGTTGGCAAGCTCAATTAGAGTCTTCTTGAATGTTGTAATCATGATATATATAGACTCTTCTACTTGGTATATGTTAACCTTTCAAAGTTTATCAAACTGAACATGTGTGAATCTAGATAAGTCAACATTGTTCTTTATATTCTTACACAATTTGTCGAAATTAGAAGAAAGACTATGACTTGCCACTTTGAACTAGCTATTGTCATCAAATTTTTCCCTCTCCTCATCTGATTCAGCTAGAAAAATGTATTTTCTCCTTTCTTTCTTTGCAAACTCATCTTCTTGTCTAGTTGTCCTAGCTCTCTTTCCCTTTGGCTTTTTTACTTCTTGAGCCTTCTTAGTAGTAGCTCTTGTGTTGGCCCTAGTAGCAGGAACTGTAGGCTTAGGTTGTATAGGTTTTACAACCTTCTTTGTTTTTCTTACTACTCGAGATTTATCTTTCCTCTTCTACTTCTCTATGGCTATAGCTACTTCATTGGCTTCTTCTCCCTCAGCACCTTCTTTAATTTTTGCTTCCTCTCCACCTTAGTCTTCTCCTTGACCTTGAGTTATGGCTAGTGGTGCTTGGGAAGGTACATCTACACCTTCATCATCATCATCATCTTCTTCTTCTTCATTGTCTTCTTCTTCTTTTACCCCTTCAACAAATTTTTCTTTGAGTTTCTTAACAATTTTGTTCTTCTTCCTTATTATAGAGGTTTTCTTCAAGTCTATAGTTATTTTAGACTTGGCTACATCATAATTACCAAAGGATGTAGCCTTCTTATCTACTTCTTCTACCAGTAAAGTAGTAATTCCTATAGATGCCTCATCCATATTTATCTCATAAACTAAAGGGCTTAGCCATCTCACCCTTGGAACTATAGCCTGAACATATGTTAAGTTAGTATCAAATAGAAAGAAAACATTATTGAAATTCTTCTAAACTAGTGACATCGATATCCTCATCATTTGTTTCATTCACTACTTAAATTCTTCAAAGTAGCTAGTCATTATAGACTCAAAATTTTCTCCAAGTTACTTAATGTATTCACCTATCTCCACTACAATAGATCTATTTGTCTTCCATACAACTTTACCAAAAGAAGGAAATGTGTTTTGCACATAGAAAAATATACAAACAAGTATTGAACCAAAATTGCACTGTGCACTCTCGGTTTTGATCAATTTTTTATTTTTAAATTTTAGAACATGAGAAGGAAGAAGAAGAAGCTGAGAAATAGAAGAAGATTAAGATGGAGAAGAGAAAGAGGTTTCTCAAAATGCTCATTTGCTCATGATTATGGGATGTGTTCTCAAAGTGTTTCCAAACCTGCAACAATTCAAACTTGCAAGACAAGATATAAACAAAAATAAAATAAAATGCAAAATAAGAAGAATGAGGCCAGAAAGTTGATTTCTTGGCCCCACGATGGGCACCAGAATTGCATGCGTTGAATGTGGCCTCTATTAACACACACACTTCAACACGGTCTTTATATGCGGATTCATCCTAGAATGAACATGAGATTGTTCACCCAAGATTTTCCCTGCAAGCCAACCTATTGCCTCCTATCTAAAGGGATTTTTCTTATTAGATATCCTCAGATTTGAGGTGTAAGCAACCAGAGCCTCTAAGAAAAAAGGATTTAAGAATGCAACTAATTCTATATGAGTGTGCAAAGTAATCTAGAATGAAATATGCATTTAGTCTAAGAGCATATAAAAGAAACTATACTAGATTTATGCATATTAAGAGCTAAATGAAATTAAGCTAAGAATGTCAAGATATGAAAATGTATGAGCTAAATGAGTATGAAGTGCAGCAGCAATTTGATAGCAATTTGATTCAACCTCTCCCTTCTTTTTTGAAATGAGGAATTAAGAGCTTCTTAAATAGAATCCAAGAATTGATCAATGGTCAAGATCAATTTGGATGGATGGTCGAGATTAGAAATGAGATTCAGTTAGAATGGAAAGTTTCTTTATGAAAAGGAAGTTAATTGATTTTTTTTGAGTGGAATAAGGAGTTAACTGATTTAATTCCTTTTATGATTTTAGTCAACTAAGAGTTTCCATTTTTGAACTGAAGAGAGAATATTTGAGAAGATATTTGATTTAAGGAAGTTGAATATGACCTCATAATTGATTATTCTAAATTGAATAATTAAATTCAACAATTAGAATGAGGATATTTAATTAAATCAAATATAGTTAATTCCTTTATACATTAGCTAAAGAAGTAATTTAATTTAATTAAAGTATAAATACTTATAACTAAATTAAATTTAATCAATAGGTTGAATGTAGCTAATTTGAGTCAATACTTGGGAATTAAATAAAGAGTGTGATTAATGTAGATTAGAATTTTCTACATTTGACAATTAAGTCAATTAGTGAAAATCAGAATAAGAATGCCTAGTGAAATAGGACTCAAGATTGATAAAATAGACCAGAATTGGTATAATTAAAATGATCCAATTTTGAGGTATTACATTTTGCCCCTCTTTGAATGAATGTGCAAGCAACACATTCAATTCAAAGAAAATTAGAAAGCATGATGCAAGGATCAAGAAATGAGATTGGTTTCAAAATTGATGATACGAAGACCAATTGATAAGCTTTTAAGGACTATCTCTAGAATAGAGCTTAATCCCAAGGAATCCAAGTAGAATACCTAGATACCTAAAATTGATAGCATTTAAAAGGTTTCTTCAGAATGAAGTTTGACCTTTAAGGATCCAGATAGAATACCTAGATACCCAAGATTGAAAGCATTTAAAAGATTATCTCCAGAATAGAGCTCAACCTTTAAGGATCTAGATAGAAAACCTAGATACTGGAGATTGAAAGCATTTAAAAGATCATCTCCAGAATGGAGCTTAACCTTTAAAGATCTAGATAGAACACCTAGATACTTGAGATTGAAAGCATTTAAAAGATCATCTCTAGAATGGAGCTTAATCTTTAAGGATCCAGATAGAACACCTAGATACCTGAGATTGAAAGCATTTAAAAGATCATCTCCAAAATGGAGCTTAAACTTTAAAGATCCAGATAGAACACCTAGATGCCTGAGATTGAAAGCATTTAAAAGATTGTCTTTAGAACAGAGCTTAACCTTTAAGGATCCAAATAGAACAACTAGATACTTGAGATTGAAAGCATTTAAAAGATCATCTCCAAAATGGAGCTTAACCTTTAAGGATCCAAATAGAACAACTAGATACCTGAGATTGATAAGCATTTAAAAGATTATCTCCTGAATGAAGCTTAACCTTTAAGGATCCAAACAGAATGTCTAGATACCTAAGATCAATATCATTTAAAAGATTATCTCTAGAATGGAGCTTAATCTTTAAGGATCCAAACAGAATGTCTAGATACCCGATATTGATAGCATTTAAAAGATCATCTCCAGAACGAAGCTTAACCTTTAAGGATCTAGATAGAACACCTAGATATGTAAGATTGATAAGCATTTAAAAGATTATCTCCTGAACGGAGCTTAAGCTTTAAGGATCCAAATAGAACGTCTAGATACCTGAGATCAATAGCATTTAAAAGATTATCTCCAGAATAGAACTTAATCTTTAAGGATCCAAACAGAACATCTAGATACCCAAGATTGATAGCATTTAAAAGATCATCCCCAAAATGGAGCTTAATCTTTAAGGATCTAGATAGAAAACCTAAATACCTGAGATTGATAAAGGATGGGTTATAGAATCATCCCCAAAACGAGGCTTGATCCTTAGGAGTCAAGGTTTAGATTGTCCCGATAGCTATAATTGATTGATGACCAGATGAAATAGATGACAAAGATGCCAGAAAGAAGGAAACAAGATACCCTGAGTGATGAGATGTCCCAAGTGATGAGGACATAAGATAGGAACAAGATGCCCCAAGCGATGAAGATTCAAATTGATTTGAAATTCAAGTTCAATCATGTAATCATCCTGCCCCCTCGAGAGCGAAATCAAAAGATGACACACTAGAAATATGATGTAAAGTAGTAGAAGAAATCTATGATTCAACAGAATGTAGAAGAAATCAGAAGAAGATTTAGAGTTAATTTGACATGGTTTTGAGGTCTAGAAGACCAAGTTTGACCAAAACTAGAATTGAGCATAGTTGACTTGAGTTGACTTTTTCTAAAATGGATTTTGAAAGTATGAAGAACTTTGAGTTGACATGATTCCAGTAATCAAAAAGTATTAAAAAAATTTGGGTTGCACAAGCGTTCGATTGTGTTGGTCCCCAAAATTTTAAAATGCATTTTTTAGGCACTAAGGGTTGTCAAATTTTGAATTCAATCCCAAAAATGGATTCAAAGTAGCCAAAATAGCCAAGAGGTTGATTGATTTATTATTTGTGTAGTCACTAAGAAACATGATGCTTTGAAGAGATTAGCAATCCCTCATCACAGAAGGTGAAAGTAGATTTGCAATTGAATCACATGCTTATGCAAGTGAAGTATGCAATGCAAGACTATGTTAAATGCAACCCTAGGTCTGGTTACTAAGCCTCAACAATTTATCATCACTGGACTTAAAGAAAGATTATATGTCCCACAATTACCACTGACTTTGCAATCATGGAAATATTAATAGGACATATGTCATAGGTTTTTCGGAGTTAAATGTAAGCATTTGAAGCATAAGCAGCTTGGATGACCAAAACATTTCTCCCTTTTAATATAACAAGTGAACATAAGCATTAGAGCATAAACTCTAGGATGATAAAAATGTTTCTTGCATGCAAACACACCAAACACATGGAAGATCCTTCTTATGCTGAGCAATCAATAAATAGTATGTCCGCACTAGCCTTTGCATCTGTATCCTAGGACAACATTCGTAATTTGTACTTGCAGTGACCTGTACATTCACTTGGCAAGACAAATATTAGATATTAGTAAAGCATGAAGAATTCACTTCAATAGACAAGGAAAAGTACCAATCTTATTGATTGTCCAATTAAGAGGAGTCGAGGTACACATGGCCATCCAACACGAGATGGAGGCTCTTATAGTGGACACCCCTCTTTCATGAATGTTTCATATTTTTTGGAGCTAAACCGCAAATACGAAACAAAGAAAAGATTGTAGCCCCAGTCATTACTTCTCTAGTCAAAAATGACATCATCGAGTTGCTCGAGGAGACATGATAAAGCAAAAACAAAGAAAATAAAGAAAAGAGCTCAGCATATCCTAACAAGTATGTCATTTTGAGTTCATTTCTATGTTACAGGATTGATGTCAAGTATTAGTGTCCAAAGTATGTTTAAAAGAAATCTTTTTAGTAGGGTGACAACAGTAGGTAGATGAAGTTAGAATGATTGGTGACTGAGGTCAAAGAAGAAACTTCAAGGTGAAGAACCTAGGAGGACTAAGTGATAGTAGACGGACACAGCCAGAACAACTGGTGACTGACGCAAGAGAGATATTCCATAAAAGAATTTGGAGACGTGACCCAAGAAATAGTAGGAAGACATAGCTAAAACAAATCTTGACTATTGCAAAAGAGATTCTATGAGGAGAATCTTGAAAATGAGGTATAGTGGCAGTAGTAGCCAAATGCAATGAGGACCACTAGTGGCTATCATGAAAAAGATTCTATGAGGAGAATCTCAAAAGGACTGACACTAAATGGAAATGCCCCTAAGTTGTGACAAGACTCAATCCATGGATGCATGAGCAGAAAGTAGGAAAAGTGGTGAAGCAACTATATAGAGAGCCAAAAGATGTGTTGCCAAATGGAGCATTGGGAACAAGAGGTGCCTATTTACCAAGTTTTCACCTTCTTGGCAGAAATTTCTCTTTTTTGCTCCCATGATGCATGTTTCTAGGTTTTCACCAATGGTACTTTTCTTATTTTTCAAATTTTTTCATATTTTTCTTTTCTTTTCTTTTTGTATTTTTGAGAATTTTCACTTTTTTGGTGTTATCAAGGCACCTATTGCTAGGTTTTCACCAGGGTAACAATTTTTTTCAGGACTTTTTGCAATTTTTAGATTTTTTTTTAAGATTACTAGCTCTCAAGAATGATTACCTTGATTTTGTTCTAGTGTCTAGCAAGGTGTAGGATGAGATGTAGTAGCAAGCTAGTGGATAAGTGGAGATGGATAGGCAAGGAGTATGAAGCAGTGAATATTACCCTCAAGGAAAGTCTTCACAAGATTACCCAATCTAGGGAAAAGGATATAACAATATAAGCTCATGGTGTAATGAAGGGTATCATGTAAGTAATCCAAGAAAATGACCATGTCAAGAGATTGCTAAGAACTAAGTTTTCTTCTTTCTTTCGTTGATCAAGACCAAAGGGTTAACTGAATAGGATAGAAAATTTTGTTATGGAGGTTATGAGTGAATGACTTCGGGAATGAAGACATTTGAAGGATAAGCAAGATCATGATAGGATGTCATGGATGGAAGAATTATGCATGATGCCTGTTTAACAGGTTTTCATCATGGTACTTGTCCAAGGTGCCACAAGAAGTGGTTTTCACAATAAGATGGGTGTATTTTTCTTTACTTTTTCTACCAAGGTGCCACAAGAAGTGGTTTTCACCAAGGCACTTTTTCATTTTTCTTTTTTTTTTCTTTTTTTTCCTTTTTTCTTGGATTTTTAGAGTTTTTGGAAAGAATTCAAGCCTTTCTCAAGTTATATAGCATTCTTATAAGAAAGATAAGTTATGATAAGCCAAGGCCATAGCAAGGTACACTCAAAGATGCTAATAAGGTCATGGATGGAAAATGATAGGAAAATGAGAGGTAGATGGAGGATAAGGTTGTTGGTTTTGGAAGACTAAAACAAGCAAGGATGGCAAGCAGGCATAAGATTTAGAGGATCTCATGAGGGTGGATGAGATATTAGGCAAGATCAACATTGACACACACCTTGAAGGGTAGTGGAATGATGGAGGAAATATGGATGAAATAGATTAAGCCTTAGATATATGAGGTAGCAAAGCCATTTTGGAGAGGGGTGGAGTAGAAGGTTTTGAAATCTTTTTAAGAATATGTTGGGAAGGAGATGGAGTGGAAACCTTTGGAAGCTTGAATGTCAACTTTGATTTGTTTTCAATATTCAAGTCCTTCAAAAGAGACTTGGGAATCCATATAGCTTTTGATTTTTCATTAGATTCTTTGGAACACATTTCTTCAATAATAGATTTAAAAACCCACACTTTCCTTGGTTGAGCTCTTTCAATAGTGGACCTTTGTGGTCTCTTTTTCATATTTTCCTTCTTGACATTCACATGTTGATTAGGGGAGACATAATGAACTTTTGAGGATGCATTCATGCACTTGTGTTTGAGTTGATAATCCAAATTGTTTCCAAAGGACTTGGGATTTATGGATGAATGAGTCCAATATGACTGGTTTAGATGGAAAGGTGGATATGAAGAGTTCAAGTATGTATATCTTTTTTGATCTTGGGGTAGGGTAAAAGGAATGTGTAATGGGCTAAGAGTGGAAGTAGGAGATAGAGGAACATAAGGTCCCAATATGGATGGAAGACTTGAAGGTTTTAGCTTAGATGGGTAGAGACCAAGGATAGATTTAGAAGATGTGAATGGACCATGAGTAGGGATATCAGCATCTTTAGAGTGAGCAATATGACCAAATCCATCAATAGATTTATGACTAGCTATTATAGGAGAAATACCTTTGACAGGAGTATTTAAATCTTGAGAATAGTTTTGAAGTGAATGTGGTGATGTAGAACAAGAGATTGAGGGAACACTTTCTTCAAAAGGAATCTTAGGTAGTAGAGGAAAAGTATCCTTCTCTTGGTCTTTAATAGTCTCCTTAGGGATGGTGGAAGGAATATCATGATCTTGCCTAGTAGAGGGGTATGATATGGGAGATGTAGGACTACATGGTTCTTGAGATGGAGGGATGACATCTTGAGGGATATGCAAGGGTTCTTGATCTTGATCTTTAGATTTTTTTAAATCCTCTTGACATGATTCAACTTCTAAGGACAAGGTAGGATGTAGAGTTTGCATGATAAGCTCTTGAAGAGATAGTGAAGTTCTAGTTGGAGTGGGAATAATGGGAGTAGCAACGAATGAAGGTTTTAGATCTTTAGTTTGAGTATTATGGGAGAGGCTTGTATCCAAGTCAAGATTAGCTTGGGTTTCTTTCAGAGACAATCGTTGAGGGTACACATAGTCAATAGCAAAAGAATTAGGTGTTTTGTTTGGTGGAGGTATGTTGGAAAGATTAGATGCTTTAGAAGGTGATGGCATGTTGGCAAAAGTAGAAGTTGCATTTGAACCATTGCTAGACATAGTTTCATGATGTTGATCCTTCTTGAGAGTAGAATATAAAGTAGATGAGAGCTTATACTTTTGAATTCTACCATTATCAAAGAGATCTTGGATCTTGTTTTTTAGCTCCTTACAATGTGAAGTTTTATGTAAATTATGTCTATGAAGGCACAATAGTTGCTCATAAAGGAAACTCCCGTCAAAGTGACCTTAGGTAATACAATGAGTTTCTTTTGAAGAAGTTCTTCCAATTTTGATTCATAAGATCTTCCCAAAGGGGTGAAATCACGTTTTGGTTTAGGTTCCCAAGGTTTTTCTTCAAAAATATTTCTCGATTTCTTGGGTGTTAGCAGATTGTTTTGAGATGGCTTGGACTCAACATTATAGGAAGGCAAATGATCTTGAGAAATTTTTTGATGATGTGTCATCTTCCTGCTCTAGTCTTTGAAGTTGAGTGCTCATTGATTGGACTTGTTGCTTCATGTTTTCAATAAGTATTTCTTCTTCCTCACTAGGCATATTGGATTTAAAGCATTTGTTGTTAGCCATTGTGATGTCCTAGGCTTAAGTGAACAACCACACATAAAAGATTTGATAGGTTTAGACTAAGACCATACCTAAAATGTCATCTCTATGTAGATTTTGGACTTTGAGTACTCAAACACACCAAACACATCAACAATCCTATCAGGGCTTTCAACTAAGATATACAAAGATCAACTATAAGGTGTCTTGGATATACACAAGGTACGTGAGGCCCAAATCTGTAGATGAAAGAAAATAATGCCACACAGTTGGGAGGAGACAGTAACCCAAATCTCCACCTTCACTACTCAAAGGTATAAAGTTCTTTGGGTCTTAGCCAAGAGTGACAAGATTATACTTCCAAGAGAGGTGTCTTTCGATTCACCTCTCGATACTTATACTCCACCAGAACATGGGAGTCGAGGTCATCCCAAGGGGTGATGAAATCCCCAAGAAAGCCTCCTAAAAAAATAAAACAAGTCCACTTATTTCTTGTGCACTCAAGATCACCCAAAGGCGCAAGAGGAGTGGATACATAAGTGGCCTTAGGGTTTTAAAGACACTTGTTCTTTCCCAATGAATCTTTAGTTTTTGTATTCTACTCTTGAAAACACTCATGTTTAGCATGCAAGGTTCTTTCCAACTTATAGCATCGTCAACATAATAAATCAAGAGTTCATCAACAAAAGTAAATCAAGCGTTGTAAACATAAAAGATTGATAGGGAAAAGATTCAATTCCTTTATGCATTCAAGATTGGATGTATTCATTTTAAGCACCAAAATCCAAATATTTCATTGCAATGGTTCTTTGATCCTTAAGCACTCAAGATTGTGTTGATTAACATACATTCCAATGAAAGACATGTAAATTTTAATCCATGACATTCCAGATTGAGTTTTTAGCACATTCATTCAAATGAAAGATTTGTCAATTTATTAAGATATTCAAGATTGAATTTGATTGTTTTAGATTTGAAGGCATTCAAGAGTGTGTTTGGATTTTAAATTTAATTGCAACATTCATTCAAAGAAAAATAATTAATCATTCAAGTTCATTCCTTTCTAATTTAAAATCCTCCCATGTCCTTCATTGTTACTTTCCACATACTTACAATAAAAACATTTGATTAAAACTCATGGATTTGCATTATGAACTAATGGTTTTATGAAAAAACATTTTTAAAAAAGATTTAAAATGAATTTCTAATCAAAAAAATCTTAAATTTTTACTCTGAGTGTAGTGCCTATGCCTAGGTCACATTTTTGTTATCATTATCAAATTCTATTAGACTAGATTATGTTGATGGCTAGCAGCATTGTTTTGAGACTATCAGATATTGTGCTATGGATTTAGTTGATATGTGATGAGATTACTTAGACTCTACATTTCATGGATGCATGATAATTATTACATTATTTTTAGTTATTGATTAGTTAGATGGTTTATTATCACATGTATTTTCTTATGGATACTGTAATCACCTAAAAATGGTCACCTAGACTATTAGCCCCTTTTTCAATATTTTGGCTAAATTAATTTAATCATTTACCTAGACCAAATTGCTAATAATCAATTTATTTGATTCTAACCTATAGTTTGACTATGTTATCCTAAGTTCATTATTTGATTAAAAGAACATGTCCCCTTTTAATTAAATAAAAGACCCCATTCTTCTAACCCACTTAAAGTGCACACATAAAGTCCTTTTTCTATTTTGCAATTAAAAGAAAAGGCTTTGTGACTTTTGTCTTATATGACAAGTCAACTTATATTCTATTGGTTGACTTGTGTGTGCACATGGATCACTCCTCTTTTTGAATTCCACCGTTGATCATCCACCATCTTCATCTTGATCTCTACCATCCATACATCTTTAAAAGGGAGAGAGCTTTCCCCCTCAATCCAATCCTCATTTTGAATATTGTTATGCTGCAGGTTTTCTAACAGATTTCTTTGGAGCTTTGTGGAGAACTTCTATTTCTTGTCTACATTTTCTCATCCATGGCATCATGGCATTCTAGCTTAGCTTAGCTTTCATTTTTACATGTAGCTTAATCTCACATAGCTTAATAATGGTATTGTAACACTCTCATCCATGCTTAGAATAGCTGCACGTTTCATATTCATTCTAGTTTAATCTTTAGTTGCATTGCATCCTTGAGGAACTCCTTGGGACATGTGCATTCTTGCATCTTGTCTTTGGAACCTCCCATTGTGTGGTTTACTAGCAAGAAGAGTATCTCTAAAGCTCAGCTGAGAGCCCTTAAAATTGAAATACACTCTCTTGCACTCCATGGATAAGGAGCTCTAAGCCGGCATCCAAGCATTCTGAACTCATGGAATCGTTTGGATAGAAGGGTTTAGAGTGGGACACTTTTGAGTGTACAGATACTTACCCCATACTTGCATGTGTATGGTGTGTGTTTGTTCTTGGATGGCATTTCTGATGTGGTTAAGGAAGGGAGTCGTAGTCACCTACTAGTCAGGATCTACACAATACATCACTTCTTGCCATTGCCTATTTAGCTTAGCATATATAAATAAATAAATATATGTATATTGTATGTACATGCATGAATTTTATGCAGGTTGCAAGTACCAGGTATCGACTTCCCTAAATTGCCAGGATGAGCGTACCTTATAGCATTATCTCAATGGTAAGAGAGGGGAGATAAATTCTCAAGTCCAAATCCCAATCCTTTAAGCCATTTGTCCTAATTATAAATTAGGACAAGTATCTGAGTTGAGTACCCTTTAAATTTGTCAAATGATGTAATTTGTGATATTAACCTTTTTGGTTTGATTTTGTATGTGTTTTACTATAGTGGGTTTTTCGTATTTTATTTTAAGAGTCTTTGGTGTATTTTCTATTAATTAAGCCTAATTAAAAGATTTAATTAATGGTTTAATTTAATGAAAAATTAATATGATATTTTAATATTTATTTTATTTAATTAATTGAGAAATTAATTAAATAAAATAATTAAATTTGAAGATAAAAGTTATAATTTTAAAAGTTGGAATGTGATCATATTTATTTAAGTTAATAAATATTTTATCAATTAAGTCTCAAAAATAAATGTAAAAGTGGAAAAGATATTAAAATTATTAAAAGATTCTAAATTTCATGTGATTAAAATATAAATATATTAAGATCAAATAAGTGGAATTATTAAAGTTAGTGCATGAGATTTAATAAATAAATAAATAAAATTGCAAATGAATAATGTAAATATTAAATTAATTAATGTGCATTATTTTAATGTTTTCTCACATAGGAGTTTGCAAATTCTTGAGAGTTGTCATGTAGACAACACAGGAGTTTGCACTCTAAGTATGCACAAGTTGTCTACACTTAGGAGTTAGCATATTATTTGAGCACATGGTGTGTACAACTTTATGACTCATCTAGAAGGTTGGAGAAGACTCATGCTTAGTTGTCATGCTTATCTTCTAGTTCTTTCTAGACACATTCTAGATGCATCTTAATGGCCTTTAAATAGAGGCTCTCCTAGTGTGTTTGGACAAGTTTCAAAAGCTTACATGCATTTGAAAAGCTCATATGCTTCTACATGCTCATATGCTTCTACATGCTCATATGTTCCTACATGCTCCTATGCTTCTTCAAGCACTTCTAATCACTTGGAAGTTTCGGTTGGCTTGGATCTTGGAGGAATTGCGAATGTTGGAGAAGGAAGGGATTTTCTATGGACTTCTGAGGGATGGCAAATTAGCATTAGTGTCTAGGTGCACTCATGATTTTTGCATATTCCATTTGCACTCTTCCTCTTCATGTCTTCATCATGTCTGTTATATGTGTTTGATTATATTCCATGAATGAATCTTTAATTTTGAAATTAGAATATATATATATATATATATATATATATATGTTAATTTTAATTGGTTGAGAAAAAAACAATAGAAAACCCTAGTTTCAATTTAAAAAGAAATTAGATCTAAAATGGGTTTGGGTTCGAATTAGAATTGAATTGAGAAAATAGATTGAAAATGGTTTCAAAACTTATAGTCAAACCTATTAGGTGTAATATTTGATAAAGTTAGGGATCAATTATTCAAAAAGGAAAATTTTGTGTATATGTTCTCCGCAGAAATGTACCCATTTATATTTTCAATCTGCATAGTTTGTACACACACACACACACACACACACACACACACACACACATATGTTTATTATTAAAAAAAATATTGTACTGTATAATAAAACTCTGCATGTGTTTTTATATATATGCATATACATATAAATATACATATACATATATATTTATTGAAGTTGAAAATTTAAAAAATGCAATGAAGGAAATATTTACAAATCTGAATCGCGCGTTGAAAGAAACGTTTAAAGAAAATTTTTTATAAAATAAAATAAAATTAACATTGGGGAGGGGTGAGATTACCCACCCCATACCCCCATGATTTATAGCCTTGCGGCCAGCGGTCATCAGTACCACTGTCGCAGGTACTGCGACTGCAGTCGCAAGCCTTGCGACTGGGTACAAGGTTGCACGGCCCTCCTTACTATGCATACGGCAGGGTTTAAATTCATGCTCAGTATGATATGGGATTTACTAATTATGTTTTGTTTATGTGTATGAAATTGTTTTCAAATATATCAATTTTCATACTATATGTTATTAAATATATATTATATATTATAAATTATTATATTTATTAATTATTATATAAATATAATAATTTATAATTATTAATTGATTGTTATGAAGTTTTAAAATAATTATATATATATATATATATATATATATATATATATATATATTGATTTTAACAATTGTTATTTGTTAGATATAAATATCAATCTAATAATAATTTGTCAATTATTGTTAATCGAAAAGAGATATTGAATTATTAATTTGAATATTAAGGGATTAGAAAATGGTTGACTTTCAATATTACTTTTATTTAATGTATATTAAATACTATTTAATATATATTAAATAACTAAGAGATGGTAATTTATATTACGTCAATAATAGTTGTTTAATAAGGATGATTTTAAATTAAGAGACTTTAATGATAATGGATTAAGATTTAATTATCAAGGAGTCATTGATATAACATTGCTACAATTTAAGTTATTATGTTATGTAGTAAATTATTGATATACCTTAATTGTACTAAGAGTTAGTTAAATATTAACCAATGAAATTTTTGTAAGGTTTCTCTAAGATCGATTATTTATAGTTGTGATGAGTTTATTATTTATTAATGTTTGTTGGGTCTAGCAAATTATTAATAAATAATAGCATAATGATCTAAATAATTATTAATAATACAGATTAATTAAGGAAACATTAGTATTCATAAAAGAATGACGAATGTGGTCATTATAGATTTATTAATAAGATTCCCAATATAGCTTGTTATTAAATATTAACAAGTTATTATTATTGAACTATGAATATGAATATTTGTGTTTTGGATTATAGTTGACTTTTAACGTACAAATTATAGTTAGTTATTAATCAACTAATATTTATTGGGTTGTTGGTATGGTTATGTAATTATTAATTTAATTAATTAATTAGAGTTAATTAAATTTAATTAATAACTAAGTTATGTAACAAAATTTTAATTGATATGCTAATATCAATTCCTCTAGCGAAGTTGTGAAGTATTTACATCAAAGTTGACAAGTCGTACTCTCATGACTTGAATAATGACCTTACGGCCCGTTTGGTGAGCGGAATAGGAATACGTATTCTGGAATAGAACGTATTCCTATTCTCCATTTGGTTCAGCAAATATTTGATGAGAATTCGTGGACCCGAAAATTTATGTTTTCTAAAATTTAAAAAAATGGAATAGGAATATGTATTCCAATACCACCTATTTTGGTGGAATTTCAAAACCCCATTTTTGGGCCAAAAATGGAATACGTATTCCATTTTTGCTTCGTATTCTAATCCCATTTTGGTGCATCCAAACAAGAAATTCATAATTTTTGGAATACGTATTCCAGAATACATATTCCTATTTCGCTCACCAAACGGGCCCTTAGATATTTTAATGGTGAGACTTAGTAATATTTAATTGAGAACTATTAGAATGTTAAAAAGATCATGGATTGTGTACCTATGTTAATTGATTGATTTAATTGATCATTTTAATAAAGTTATAATCTTCTTATTTGAAGATTGATAATTGGCTCTCTTATAATTTAACAAATAATGATCCTCTGATTATGTTGAAAAGTTGAAGTAACATTAAAGAAGAGTTAATCAATTAGAATATGGATCTTAGTTAAATAAAGAGAACAATTAAATTAAAGGTCAATGATGATCAATTTAATAAGTATAGTATTTACCCTTAAGTTATTCTTAGAATATTATTTTTAATTAATGGAAGGATAATGCTATCGGGGAACAAATGAGTTGACTTGTAGGTCAAATGATAAAATACACTTGAAGTATATTGGTAAACAGAAATTGAAACTCCACACATTATTCAGCTATGTGATTTTAGTAAACCAAAACATGTGTTTGCATTGTGTTTTCTCTATGCTTCTTGTTTTGGATTTTTGGGTTGACTAGTGTTGACCAATCTTAGGTTATTACCAGAGACTCAAGGGTTATGAGATGTGATGGCATGTTGATCTTATTTGGTTTCGATCTTTATAAACCCAAGCATGGTTATGTGATTGAATGCTCTATGAGATGTTTGCATTTACTGATTGTTATTGCTCATCAGTCTTCTTGAGTGAAGCTGAGTTATATGTATCTGAGACACTTGACTTAACCATTTTTGAGTCATCGATCAGTTAGCCTTGGATTACTTTCTAGTCACCATGATGGGATTGAAATGTTGATTTATTTCTTGATGATGTCATGTTGTGACATGTTTGACTTGACCATTTTGGAGTCTTCGATCAGTATGTTCTTGAGATATATTTTGGTTATTGAGAACCAATGGATACTTTTGATTATCAATGATACCTTTAGTTTCCAATAGAGAACTGTTGTGGTCATGATTTTCTATGGATGCTTTTCAGATGCTCATGGAGATTTGATGCTTTTATTATGGATATTTGATGATTCTTATTGTGCATTATCTTTTGGTATTTCTTTCCAGTTGCTTGAATAAGACTAGGGTGATTTTATGATTCCATGAGCTTAGGGTAGGTTATCTACTTGTAGTGTCGAGAAGTGGCTTGCAATAGGGGTCGAGGCCCTAAGTGGCTGCCAGGGTAACTCATTGTAAGTTTTGTTAATAAGTGATAACATTTACACTAAATGGGGATTAAATGAACCTAAAAAGATAATTGTTTTGGTTCTCACCCATGCCTCGAGTGCTTGTATAGACTAGGATGGGAGTAGAGAGAATGCTTGGTTGCGACCTTGCATTCCATAGTATGCCTTGTCAGTATGAGAAGATACTAGTGGCCGCATGAGGATCAGTAGGGACCCATGGAGTTTAGCTAACTGCCAGGGTAATTTCTACATGATATATGCGATGACACTTTCTCGCTTGCATAGTAGGTTCCTACATGTCATTGTGTGCCTCTGAGATTAGATGTCAGTTTGTGATTGGAATCTTTGAATTAGTATACTTCTAGGATTTTGAGACTTAGAGAGTACCTTTGCTATGTGATTTTTGATAGCATGTTTGGGACTTGAGATTATCTCCTCAACACGGTGGGAGTGGACCACTTAGGTTCCACATGGTCAGGTGGTAGTGCTTTATCACTCTTATCATTTGAGATCCGTCCAAGACACCATGGTTCGAGCATTCTTGGTTGGTATTTATCTTCATTCTATTCTTGAATCATTATGATAGATGATATACCTTATGATGGATGTATTTACTGGTATGTTTCTTATATTGATTATTTGCATATGTTAAATGATATTATCTTATGCTTTACTTTGCATGTTAGATTACTTTCTGCATATGATGTAGTATGATTTAGGAGTGATATTCCTACTATGTTAATACTGATGATCTCTTCGGTGATTTGGAATGTTACGCATAGAGGGATGGCTAGGATCTACGATGGTCTAATGATGCTATTTACAATTGGGAGGAACCGTGCACTTAGTTATTAATGTTCGTGATATGTGGTTATCTTTTATGATGGATGTTTATATCTTTATGATGATGATGTATCATGTATGACATGTGGTTTCATTTACTTTAATTGCATCATGGATTAATATTGGATGATGATGTACTTTAGTTATGTAGATGTTTACTCTTTCAAGCCTTTCATACCCTGTGGCATGTACAGTGGATGATTGAGCAATCTGAAATGTAATCACTTAAAGGACGCTTGTATATTGGACTTTTCATTATTATTTTATGTGGATCTAGTACTAGATGGTATCGTCAATAGTTAGTTTAGATATGATTCAACGTTAAGGGATCCTTAAAGAAAGTAACTTGTTATGTATGTTATGTTTATTTGAATTGTTGCTATTGCTTCCGTTATTAAGTATAAGTTGTAAATGGTTTACTCTCATGTTTTAAAAAAAAAATTGTTTGGCAAACTTAGTGAAATTTTAGATTAATTCTTTGGATCCCTTGGCAGGGTATTACATTGAGCTCCTGAAAGTGTCCCAAATTGGAAATAAAAATTTCAGATCAAAATGTTGAGATTTATCTCATAAATTAATTCTTTTATGGAAAACCATAAAAAAATTATTTTAAATTTTTTTTAAATTTAAAAAATCTGAAATTTTTATTGGTATATTGTGATATCAATATAAAGTCTTAGTAAAAAAATTAGATTTTAATTCGATGATTTGCAAGGTAAATTAATTTTTTAATGAAAAATTATTAAAGAGTTACTAAAAATTCAATTTTGATCCAAAATTTTTGGACTTTTTACTGTGCACGTAAGCCATTAACCCAAACCAGTAGAAAAAAATTTAAATCAAAATGTGTCGGTTTACTTGCTCAAATAATTCATAGATGAAAAAATCATTCAAAAAATATATAAAATTTTGAGCTTTATCAAATAAATCTAAAATTTTTCATGTGATTTTTCCCTATTGTCTACAACTTTTAGTAAAAAAATTCAGACCAAAATTCATTAATTTGGTCTACTTTTTATGATTTTTAAAATTTAAAAATAAAAAATTGATCAAAATCATTTTTTTAATCTTATGAAAAATCATAAAAAAGATTAAAAAAAGGATTTTGATCAATTTTTTATTTTCAAATTTTAGAACATGAGAAGGAAGAAGAAGATGATGAGAAATAGAAGAAGATTAAGATGGAGAAGAGAAAGAGGTTTCTAAAATGCTCATTTGCTCATGATTATGGGATGTGTTCTCAAAGTGTTTCCAAACCTGCAACAATTCAAACCTGCAAGACAAGATATAAACAAAAATAAAATAAAATGCAAAATAAGAAGAATGAGGCCAAAAAGTTGATTTCTCGGCTCCACGGTGGGTGCCAGAAATGCATGCGTGGAATGTGGCCTCTGTTAACACACACACTTCAACACGGTCTTTATATGCGGATTCATCTTGGAATGAACATGAGATTGTTCACCCAAGATTTTCCCTGCAAGCCAACCTGTTGCCTCCTATCTAAAGGGATTTTTCTTATTAGATATCCTCAGATTTGAGGTGTAAGCAACCAGACCCTCTAAGAACAAAGGATTTAAGAATGCAACTAATTCTATATGAGTGTGCAAAGTAATCTAGAATGAAATATGCATTTAGTCTAAGAGCATATAAAAGAAACTATACTAGATGTATGCATATTAAGAGCTAAATGAAATTAAGCTAAGAATGTCAAGATATGAAAATGTATGAGCTAAATGAGTATGAAGTGTAGCAAAAATTCGATAGCAATTTGATTCAACCTCTCCCTTCTTTTTTGAAATAAGGAATTGAGAGCTTCTTAAATAGAATCCAAGAATTGATCAATGGTCAAGATCAATTTGGATGGATGGTCAAGATTAGAAATGAGATTCAATTAGAATGGAAAGTTTCTTTATGAAAAGGAAGTTAACTGATTTCTTTTGAGTGGAATAAGGAGTTAACTGATTTAATTCCTTTTATGATTTTAGTCAACTGAGAGTTTCCATTTATGAACTAAAGAGAGAATATTGGAGAAGATATTTGATTCAAGGAAATTAAATATGACTTTATAATTGAGTATTTTAAATTGAATAATTAAATTCAACAATTAGAATGAGGATATTTAATTAAATCAAATATATTTAATTCCTTTGTACATTAGCTAAAGAAGTAATTTAATTTAATTAAAGTATAAATACTTATAAATAAATTAAATTTAATCAATAGGTTGAATGTAGCTAATTTGAGTCAATACTTAGGAATTAAATAAAGAGTATGATTAATGTAGATTAGGATTTTCTACATTTGACAATTAAGTCAATTAGTGAAAATCAGAATAAGAATTGCCTAGTGAAATAAGACTTAAGATTGATCAAATAGACCAGAATTGGTATAATGGCAATGATCCAATTTTGGGGTATTACAACTTGCTTAGCACCTACTAACTTGCTTGGCATCCACTAGTTTACTCGACATGCACTAGAAATTTCTTCCACTTAGCTCCAACTAAATTTTTTCTTAGCTTGCACTAACTTTGCTCAGCACCTTTTATCAACTTGGTTAACTTAACAAATGAACTTTGTCCAACCTTTGTCTCTTAAAATTTCTAAGTATAGCCAATCATTTTGTAACCTTAATTAGATCATTAATATATTATGTTATCATTGTCTTAACTAATTCTTACACTTCAATACATAATCATAACTCAACCTTTCCTCTAGGTACTTTTGTTACATCTTGTTTATCAAATCCTCTTCATCAATCAACTAAGTGATAGTGCTTGAAACATATAATCAATTATCTTACCAGCATGGGGCAGGTTTGACATCAGTGACAAAACAATGATTGAAAACACACAGTCTTCTTTCCACATTTTCTTACTTGAGTGATTCTTAATTGGGGGTGGTGTGATCACCTGACCCATTGGGTGAAGTCATGCCATCTAAACTTGATGTACTGCAACCTTCCTTCTTCTTCCATGTTTTGTTCATTTGCACTTTAACTAATTCAACATCAACCTTTCCTTTCACTTTATTGAACTCACTACTTGCTACCTTTGCCTTTGTTGGACAATGTTTTCTTATGTGACCAGTCTTTAAGCAACTAAAACATGTAGTTTGACTTAACCATCTACTGTAATCACATTTGAAATGTGATGAAGGCACACTCCAAGAATAAACTGAACACAACAAGAAAGGAGGAATATTATTATTAGAAATTATATGCTATTACATTGAGTATAACAAAAATAGACTCCAAAAAATTCCCTATGGGCTTACAATGTTATCAGATTCTAGAGAAAACTCTTCTCATAGAACATTCTCCCAAACTCCACCAATTACTACCTTTACAATGCCAGAAATGTCCTTAAGTAAACCAAATTAGGTTTAGGGTTAGAAATAAATTTTAGAATATGCCATTTGACATCCACCACCAAAATAGAAGGTTCTAGAAAACACATCAGAAGTCAGTGTAAAATTAGAAGAATCTAGAAATGGTAGTCCAACTTCTAAGAGGCATAACTTTTGATCCAGGACTCTAATTGACTAACCATTTATATTTTTGGGAAGCTCTCTAAGAACTCTATAGGCCTATGAAACATATTTTTTTATCCCCAATTTTTTGGGCTTGTACAAAGCCATTTAGTGCCTTAAATTTGACTTTAAAGTTCTCTTAGGTGATCTCCAAGCAACTTAAAACTACAATGACTTTCAAACCATAAAGCCTTTTGACCTAATTATTTTTCTAGAGTGCTTTAAATTACAAGTATAATCATCCCTCCAACTTAAATCCTCTAACTCATTATAATTATGGCTCAATTACAAAATAACCTATTTTCTACATTGGTACATATCCCAAGGTGCTCAAAAACTTAACCTAGAAAGCCAACCATGGAACTATGAGAGCTAGAATCTTTATTTGACCCAAATGGGTATCTAGAAATGTAAACACATTAAATAGAAACTAATGCTAAGCATATTTTTAGGTGATATAGGATTGCCCTTACACCACCGGATGCTCCTACATCAGACACCCAAGGTAGATTAAAAAGTGACCCTCTCACTTTATAGCTAGTAGAGGAAAAAATAGTCTTCTATTGGTTGTCCTTTCCACTTCATTGGGAATTCTTCATACTACTTGTTTCTAGTACTCTAACCCACATGACTATCCAGAATTTCTTCAATCTCTTCCTTCATAGAAGTAGGAATTGGATATGACTCCAGCATCAACTCCTCATTTCAACCATCGTCATGATAGTTTTTTAAGTCTATAATATTGAAAATAGGATAAATATGAATCCCATCTAGAAACTCCACCTCATATGCATTCCCTAAATCATGTTTCTTCAAAAATTTACAAGGACCAAATTTCTTCATCTTGAGCTTGTTGTAGGTACCCACTAGAAATTGTTTCTTTCTCAAATATATCATAACCTAATTTCCAACTTGGAACTCCTTATGTCTCCTCTTTTTTTCTTCCTTAGCCTTATACTATAGGTTTATCTTGGTAATATGTGCTCATACCTCCTCATGTAGGTTCTTGACATGTTCAGCAAAGTCTTTTACCTCAGCACTTATCCTCTCCCCTTTCTCCATCTTCCTCAGCTCTGGTGTAGTCCTTAGACTACTCCCATACACAATTTGGAATGGTGATCTACCAATACTCCTATTTACAGAATTAGTATAAGAAAATTCTACTTGTGGTAGAATCAAATCTCATCCCTCAGTCTATCTCCTACTAAAAACCTCAGCAAATTACCTAGACTTCTATTCACCACCTTTGTTTGTCCATCAGTCTATAGATGATTTGTAGAACTAAACTTTAATTCTATCTTCAACTTCTTCCATAAAGTCCTCTAGAAATACCCAAAATAATTAGTATCTCTATCAAAAATAATAAGTTTTTAGGAGACTGTGTAGCCTCACCACCTCTCTAAAAAAAAATCTACAATATGCACTGCATCATGAGTCATGTGGCATGGAATGAAATGTGCCATCTTAGAGAACCTATCTTAACCACCACAAATACTAAGTCATTACCCCTTTGTTTCCTTGGCAATCCAAGAACAAAATCCATACTTATGTCCTCCCAAGGCTTCAATGGAATAGGAAATGGCTAATAGAGGCTAGTATTTTGACTAAATCCTTTGGTTGTTTGGCATATTTGACAACTTTGCACAAATTTCTTCACATCCTATGACAATTGAGGCCAAAAATAATATTCTTTGATAATAGCAATAGTTTTATCTTGACCAAAGTGTCCTACTATCCCTCCAATATACTTCTCCTTGATCAAGTTCTCCCTCATGGAACTCCTTGAAATACAATATTGACATCCCTTAAACAATATACCATCCTAAATCATGTAATCTAGCCACTTGGTCCTATCTAGAGTAACAGGTTCTTTACAATCCTTTTAAGCCTATGCAAAGTAAGGATCCTTAAGGTACAGATTCTTGAGTTCATCAAACCCAACCACTTCAACCTACATTACTATTAGCAACAATTGTATCCTACTTAATGCATCTGCAACCTTATTAGACCTTCTACTTGTATGTTTTAATACAAATGTATAGCTTTGCATGAACTCTACCCATCTTAAATGTCTTTGATTCAATTTACCTTGGCTATTTAGGTACTACAATACCTAGTGGTCACTGTACAAAACAAAAAAAAAATTTTCCCCCTTTTTTGGCCCTATATGAGATCGTTTAATGCCTCAAATCTAACTTTGAAGTGCTCTTAGGAGGTCTCTAAGCAACTTAAAATTGCAATAACTTTCAAACCATAAATCCTTTTGACCTAATTCTTTTTCTAGAGTGATTTAAATTATAATTATAATCATCCCTCCAACTTACACCCTCTAACTCATTATAATTATGGCTCAATTACAAAATAACCTTTTTTTTGCATCAGTGCATATCCCAAGGTGTTCAAAAACTCTAACCCAAAAAACCAATAATGGAACTATGAGAGTTGGAATCTATTACCCAAATGGGTATCTAAAAATGAAAACACATTGAACAAAACCTAACACTAAGCATACTTTTAGGTGATATAGGATTGCCCTTACACCACTAGATTCTCTTGCATCAAAATGTGTTCGTATGTAATTTGTAGGAACATGTCCATACTCTTGACAATAATGACAACTATGCCTACTATTATAATCCAAATTGTCATTGTGCTTTACCTTTGACTACTTGTTTGATGATCACTTGGGCTTGGATTTGCACTCATATCCTCTATTTTTGTACTTCTAATAGTTATAGTAATATCCTTCAAATCTTATTGTGCTCATGGTCTTGGTTCTGCATTCATGTGCCTGACGTCCTTTCTTGTTGCATTTGTGGCAATGACCCATGAACTTTTACTTAGGATTTTCATTTTTAGTCTTGCTCCTATAAACATTAGTGATATGTCCTAATTTTCCATAATTATGATAAGTGGGTTTGGATTCCTTACCTTTTGTTACTTCTTTCCTTACCACTTTTAGATGATTCTCCTTCTTCAATGTTGGTGCATCCTAATCCAGTGGTATCATCATTGGATCTAGGGGATCTCATGAGTTTTTCAAAGTACTTGATGGCTTCACTTGGTCTATTGAAACTTTTAGCAAACTCATTTTCCCTTCTTAGATCATTACTCCATTGTTCATTTTGTAATTTTAGGGTTGTGATCACAATGTCTTTAGCATTCAATTCATGATTGGCAATCATGACTTGATTCATTGTCTCCAATTGCTTGCTAGAAATCATGTGTATTTCTGATATCTTTTCTTCTAGTCTAGCAGTCAATATCTTTTTGTCATCTTCAATCATAACTTTTTCCTCTTTAACTTTCTTTTTCTACTTGGTCACCTCACATAACAATACTGATTGGATTTCTTGTTCTATCTTAAGATTTTTTACTTCTTCAGTTAGGGCTCCATTCTTTTCCATTAGATTTGTAACTACAACATAAAATTCACTTGTATTTCCATCTACAATCAATTCAATAATGTCAATCTCTGGGTATTGTTTTTTATTCTCTTCAATGATCACTTCAACTCATCTCTTGCTTCATTCAGCTAATGTAGGATAAGCCTTATTTCAATCTTTTGGTTTTCAATAGTCTTTCCCAACTTGTACACTTCTATCTTCAAGATCTTTCCTCAAATAACCAAAGCTCTGATACTGATTGTTAGAAATACAATAGGAAAAGCAAACTTTGAGAGGGGAGGGTGAATCAACACCTCAAAAACTTCAACCATAAAATAATTCACCATACATTCATCTCACAGTTTTACATGTAAATTGAAATACAAAATTAAGCATATACATCCATAGCATGAAAAAAAATAAACTTTCACACATATGACACAAGATATGATCACCCAAAAACCCTTCAATAAGAAGGTAAAACTATGGCAGGGATGAGACCCATAAATCTTCACTACTATAGTTATAAAGTGTATCCAATGAAGGTTACAATGTTTGATCATGAAACATGATCTATCCTATGAAAGTTCAACCCTATTAAAGACTTTCAAGATTGTTAGATCTTACCCTATTAAAGTATTTCAACACCCTATTAGAAGTGTGCTTGGTTAAAAGACTTCAACTTAAAATGAAGTAAGCACCCTATTAAAGGATTTACAACAACCTATTAAGACTACTTTGTTAAAATATTTAACCAATTCACCTATTAGAATCTCTTAGTAATGATCATGTGGTTAGCACTCTACGGCTAGATAATAGATCACCTCTTTGCATGTATCCTTGATCCTCTTTTGATCAAATGTATCTCTTTTTTTCTTCTAACTAGTTTTGTAATTCATACACTATGATCACTCTTCCTTAGTCATACCTGAATGATTTGTTTATGCATGCAAACTTCTCTCTTCACTCACACCATGTTTTAGGGTTTACCTTCCTTAAGAAGATCTAGGTGACTAGGGTTAGGTATGAATCAATAATTATAATTCATCCATCTAGCCACTCAATTCATCCCTTTAACTAATTGATTGCATGTACTACATAAGGATTCTCAATTAAGATTTGTTCTTATCATCTAGGATCACAAAAAATTCTTAAGTTAGCTCCAAAATGGTTTACATAGTAGTTTGTGCCATTACAAACAACTATGTCAAAATTGTTTTGCTCAACATCTAAATTCCCTAATGCTCAACATTAACTACAACTTTGATGTTGTCACTTGGCATCTAAATAACTCTACACATACTAAGTGCTCAACACTGAGTGACTCACCACTAACTATTTACTCGGCACTTGCTAAGTATCACACTTAGCATGCGCTATCTAACATGTTATGCTTGACATGCATTACTTGTTTAGCATGAACTAAGTTCTAAATTGTAAATGACTTAAGTGTATAGACACTCATATGTCAAAACCAATCTAAGATCAACACATTCATATTGATTATGAACTTGATGTGTTTAAGAGATTACTAAATCTTTTTAAAAATGATATTTCAGTGATAGATTACACTGATGAGTTTTATAAGTTGATGATTCGAGATGGACATAGAGAACTTTCTAAGGAGAAGGTGGCTTTGTATATTAATGGTTTGAGATTCAATATTTAGGATGAGGTTGGTATGTTGAAGATTGATTTGGTTGAAGATGCTTATCAATATGCACTAAAGGCATAAGATAATTTGAAAAGAGGACATCAAGGTAGTTCTTGAGGGAAGGAGAATGAAGATCACTTGGCAAAGGATGAATGGAGTGTAGGAGGTGAACCAAAACTTGTTGAGCAAAAGAGAAGGACAAGTAGAGGTGAATTTAAGGGTACTTATTTTTCTTTATGGAGAAGAAGACCATAGATCTTTTGAATGTTCCAAAAGGTTAGTGATAGGAGAGTTGTTGTGAGGACTTGTTGTTAGTTTGTTGGTAAAATATATAATGGGATTGTAGATAGTGGTAGCAGTAATAACCTTGTTTCTAAGGAGATGGTTTAGAAACTTGGTTTAAAAAGAGAGAGACATCCTTGTCCTTATAGGATTAGTTGGTTTCAAAATGAACATACTTTGGAAGTGAGTGAATAGTATCTTATTAATTTTCAAATTGGATGGTATATTGATCAAGTGTTATGTGGTATTTTGGACATGAGTAGTTTTCACATATTACTTGGTAGACCTTGGTAGTATGATTGTAGGGAATTGCATGATTGTGTCAAGAAAATATTTACAGTTGAGAAATATGGCAAGAAATTTTGATTGATTCCTTTATAGAATGAAGAAATTGGTAGAAGGAACCTAAGTTTTTGAAAGTTTTGTTGGAAGATTATGAAAGGGTTAGAGATCAACATGGAAAACAAGCCTATGGTACACCAAGGAAGGATGCAAAGAAGAAAATAAAACAATTGTCTATTTTTTGAAGTGGTTAGTAGAAGTGAAATAGAGGAATGAGTGTGTAATTTGAAGACTTGGAGGACATGTATGTGAAGTAGTTTAGGATTTATGTTTTGAAACATGCATGATGATCTTCTAGCCTCTAAGAACATATTTTCACACTTGGGTGTCTAATGCAAGAGCATTCTAGAGTAGTTTATAATCTTGCATGTTGTAATGGTTTTGACCTTGGAGTTGGAGAGCTTGGTCAAAGAAATGCCTATGCTCAATTATTGTGAGTTATTCTTGGGGTATAGTGATTCTTGAGGAACTTGGAAACTGGAGGAGCTCATATATGCTTATTTTTCTTGGTGATGGTTGGGGAGCTCAGCAAGCATTCTAGTTCATCAATTCTTATCCTGCTTGATAATGCTTGGGGAGCTTGATAGGAATGCTATCTTGGTGATGTTAAGATTGCTTGGTAGTTTTCTTGGTGCTCACTTGTGTGGTTTACCAAATGGTTTTCTTGTAGATTTGATCAACCAACTTGATGCATTTAATGTGTGTAGCATATGATCATGACATGGATTAATCATAGGGATTTATATGGACCTATTTGAGTCTTGGTTATTTGTCCTAGGTGTATTTAATGATTGTTGTAAGATGACTTGTGGCATATTGGGTTTATTAGGGTTATAGATGATTCTATTTGCAATAGGCTGACTTGTTGCCATGCAAGTATTTTTTATGGACTCTTCCAAAGCCACCTAAACTTGAGAACTAGTGATATCCTAATATTTCTAAAAGTTTAAAGGAGAAAATTTATATGTGATCTCATTGAGAAAACCTAAATTCTTCTACTAATAAGCATATGAGGAGAACAACAACATCTAATTTTAATACTAGGATAGGAATATTTGAGAGAAACTTGTTCCTACTAGCATCCACCAAGGCTTCATTTTCCTAATCTACAACAAATAAATTAGAAAAAACACACCCTCTCATTTATAATCTTAATAGAGTCCATTAAAATTTTACCATGGGGGTATGAAATTTTTTATATTTTTCTTTGATATAGGAGTATCCTGGGTGTAAGGGCAATGTAACATCACCAAAAAATATTTCTATATCTATTTTTTCAATAAGGGTTAGTTTAGCACATAGTTGTTATTCATGGAAGCTTACTATTATTAGTAAGGTTGTCATATGAGCTCAAAATGTTCTAATTTCATAAGTAGAGGTTCATTGTAGATATATCAACCTGCTAGTTGAGTTTCATTACCATATTATATGTATTGGTGAAGTTATTGCATATTTTTAGTACAAATTTTTGGTATAAAATCTTTGAGCTCAATTTTGAAGGCCCAAATGACTCCAAAAAGAGGTCAAGCCTTAAAAAATGGATGCTTGAGAAAAATGTTGTCATAGACAAGTATTTGTCATTTCTTATAAGGGGTTATAATAGCAAATTAGGTCAATAATTTGTAAGTTATGATCTCTAGAAGTTGGGAAACCCAAAAATATAATTTATAAATTATCTTGAGCCAATTCTATGTAATAAAACAATATAATTTTAGGTTTGGTCAGCCTTAAGAGTTAGGGCTAAGTATCTAGAACCTTCTCAAAAAATGGAAAATGCCTTTATAAGGAAGGTGTGTAGGTTGTCTAGGATAATAATGGGTGGTGGTTTGTACCTCTTTCTTGATAAATATTGTAAGGAAGGCACACATGTGGCTTTGCATATTGTATTTATGAAAATATGTAATTCCATACATTTGGAGATAATAAGGAGCTCATTTTATATTCTTGTGAAAAAAAAAATGTTTCTCTATTTTTGTTTTATTTTTTTGGTATTAAGGGGAGCACCCTTCATCAAGTGGTGTTAGAATAGGAGTTCATGAGTGTGTAGATAGATCGTCGACTATGAGGCACTTTGCACTAGGAGCATGGTTAGGTTTGAGTATGTAAATAGATCATCAATTGTGAAGTATTTTTTACCATGATTGTGTTTTAAGTTTTCAATGATAAGCACAAAAATTCATCCATGAAGGGAACATGGAAAAAGAGATGGAGCACTCCCACATGAGGTTAGAACCCTCTAGATAAAAATGCAACTATGGGAAGCACAAATTCACAAAGGGATGAATATTTTTGTAAGAGATGAAAGCAAGGATGGAAGAGAAGAAAAAGGAAATGTTGTGTAGAATGGAGAAGGAAAATTTTTTAAATAAGAGGAAGAAAGGATTTTCAAGGCCCTTTCCAAGATTGGGAAAAGACCTGAGGTTGAGGTTCGCAAATTTTTGGGGAGTTTTTACTTGAAGGAATTGATTGATTGGATCAGTGATTTGGAGGAAAATTTTGAGTATGAAGATATTGAAGATCTTGATAGGGTCAGGTTTGCGAAGGCTAGGTTGAAGGGCTATGGGAAGATTTGGTGGTAGGAGATCCAATTTTAGTAGAAAATAAGAGGGAAAAAGAAATCATGAGATGGGATCAAATGGTGAATAAATTGAAGAAATAATTCATTCTAATGAATTATGTACTTGATCTATTGAATAGAGTGCAAGGGTTAAAACAAGTGGGAAGATATTTTCAAGAGTATATGAAAGAGTTTTCACTGTGTCCTCATTTGAATATACCATGAGAAAGATAACAAGGAGAAAGTAACTTGTTACCTTAATGGTTTGAGCCTAAGTATTCAAAAGGAATTGAATCTTATTAGAATGAAAAATATTGAGGAGGCATACCAAATTTCCCTATGCTTAGATGAAAAGTTGAACAAGAAGTTGAGAGAAGACAAAGTAGAAGAGGTCATAGTGGAAGATCTGATGGATGATCTTATGGAGGCCAAAAAGAAGATCAGAAGAAGAAGGATCAGGCCAACAATAGAAGTCTAAATTGGAAGGAAAATAAGTTACAACTATTTGATTATACTTACAAAATAAGTTGCAACTTATTTTCCTTATTTTGTAACTAGTTGTAACTTATTTGTAACAATATAAGTGTTGATGATTCTTGGGTTTTAGATTTTGGGCTTCATTTCATGTTGCATCCCATAGAGGTTATTTTATTTTATTTTTGTCCAAGGGGATTTTAGACTTATTTATTTGAGGGATAATGAACTCTATCAGATTGTTGGAAAGGAAAAAGTTAAGATTAAGTTGTAGAATGATAATCATTGGCTACTACATAAGGTAAGACATGTTCCAAGGCTAAGTAGGAATTTAATTTCAGCAGGACAACTCGATGATGAGGGTTGCATAGTTACTTGTAATGATAAAAATTGGTAGGTTTTAAAAGGTTCTCTTGTAGTACCAAAAGGTTTGAAAACACCTTATAGCTTTGTATACATCATATTATTCCTTCTACTTTAATTGTTTCAGAGAAAAATGAATGTTTAGGAATAGTTGTTGCAATTGAGCAGGGAGTATAAATGATCTAAGGATCTTTGATAGAGAGACATAGATATATGCTTTCAACTATTTTGATTATTACTACAAAAATATCGATATGATATTCATCCAATTCAATATGTATGCTCACCAAATTTGGAGTCAATACTAATTCAAGATAGAGATATATTGTTTAAGACTTATGAAATCAATTTGAAATGACTTGATAATGTTTATTGTTTAGACTATAGATTGAATTGCTAAAGCAAGGAGATCATTATCATTTGATTGATGATTCTCTTCTCCAGTGATTGTATATTAAATATAATAGTAAAGAGTCACATTCTTAAAGATCAAGGATATCTTAAAGACTCAAAAGATATAATAATATCAATATTAATGATATTCATTCACCAAGAAAATTATCTAACTATAACACTATGAATATAGTGACTTGTCAAATAACCAAAATCTCAATGTTATGAATACTATCATAACATGTATGATAATCTCTAGAATTTCTAGATCAATAATTAGAATGATCATAATATGTTTGTTATCAATGACTTCTGGTGTATCCAGATCAATGCCATAATTCATCATGATAACAAGTCTATCATTTGTAAGATCATCACCTTGTAATGATTACCTTATGAATATATGTGTCTCTGAAAGGTCATCATCTTTCATTACATATCTGATGCAAATATTCAACTAGAAGCATAAACACACATAAAATTAAATATCTCAAATTCAATATTCAAATATTATAATTTGATCATACCAAGTTTTCCTTTGAAATGTTCCAATTTAACCTTGGTAGGAGGCTTGGTAAGAACATTTGTTGTTTTCTTATTAGTACTTATGTACTCTAATACGATAACATCTTGATCTATAATATCTCTAGTATAATGATAAGGTATCTCAATATGCTTAGATTAATTGTGAAAAATGGATTTTTTGAGAGCTTGATACAACTTTGATTGTCGCAGTGAATGATAATTGGCTTCAATAATTTCTTGAAAAAACCCAACTAGTAACTTCCACAACCACATTGCTTCTCTAGCTCCCATGAATGAGGCTATTTATTATACTTCAGTGAAACTTAAGGTAATTGAAGATTGTTTTCTACTAAACCAAGAAATCATTGCAAATCCAAGGCTAAAACAACATCTTGTAGTACTCTTGCATTTAGTAGAACTACTTGCCCAATCAGAGTCTAAATATCCATGAAGATTAATTTCAACTTGATCATATTTGAGTCACATACCAATACAGCCTCTCAGATAACATAAAATATGCTTAGTTTCCATGAGATAAATCATCTTTAGTTCACACATGAATTGACTTAATGTATTGGTTGCATAATAGATATCTGGCCTAGTATTAACCAAGTACATTAGGGATTCGATGATCTACCTATAGTAAGTAGGATCAGTAGAATCAAATTAAAATCTGCCATTCTTCAGTTTATATAAGTTAGCTTCCATAGGAGTAGTAATAGGTTTACAATCCATCATTTTAAACTTATTCAAAATATCAATAGTGTATTTTCCTTCATTTAAGAATATGTAGTTCTCCTTTTGCCAGACTTCTAGACATAGAAAGTAATGAAGAAGTCCTAGGTCTTTCATATCAAATTCTACTATTAGTTCCTATTTGAATTTAGCTATAACATGTTCTTCACCTATTATTAGCAAGTCATCCACATATAAAACAAGTGTAACACCTTGCCAAGGAATCCAAAACAAATTAACCTAAAGTTTCACTAAGTTTTTCAAACAATTTTTTTTTGAAATATAATAAACAACAACAAATATAATATAGCGAAAGCAATAACTCACATACATACAACCATCAAAAATAGATTATATCTCCTAATGGTACATGATGTAGAATCACATTTAAGTTTATTAATATTAAATCTAACACATAAAAATTCTACATCATGAAATAAGTACAAGTATAAATCCATTTAAATAATATACAATTTTAGGATGTCACTTGACAATAATTAGAATGCACAATCATCCACTATACAAGTCACAGGGTATGAAAGGCTGAATGACTATACATCATAAAATAGATTACATCATCTTGTAAGATCTATGAAATCAAATACAATACAATAGAGTATATATTCATCCATCATAGTACACAAGAATAGAATGAAAAGTAATACAAAATAGGGAACTCCAACAATGGTATTGAACTATTGGATCTCAATGATAAAAGTAAAAAAGCACTACCACCCAACCTCATGGAACCTAAATAGCCTACTCCCACCATGCTGAGGAGATAAACTCAAATCCAACATGGATAACAAAACACAAGTCATAACCAACATCTAGGTCAAAGAAACACCTAAAAGCAAACTATCTCAAAGGGTACCAAGAACACAAGTATCATCTAATCCCATAAGCAACAAGACACGTAGGAAATCTACTATGTAATTGGACAAGTTTCATCACATGAGCCAACTCTAAGGTTACCCTGGTAGCCTCTCTGGACTCTAGCTCCCTAGTGTCTCTATCTAGCACCAGTATCCTTTCATACAAACAAGGCATACTAATGAAGCAAGGTCACAACCAAGCATCCTCTCTACTCCCATCCTAGCCTGTACTAGCACTCAAGGTATGGGCGAGGAAAAATAATGACTCTTATTAATTCATTTTAAAACTCATTTAATGAAATATTATCACTTATTAAAACAACTTACAATGGTTTACCCAGGAAGCCACTCTAGGCTCCAGCCTCCATTGCAAGCCACTTTCCAACGTACATATAGATTACCTACCCTAGGCTCATAAAAAGTACAACTCATAAAATCACAATTTTCACCTCAACCCTTTACACGTGACTTGAAAGAACCTATAGATAAAACATAATAATCACCTTAGTCCTTTACAAGAAACTAGAAAGCACCTAGAAACCAATCACAATAATCACCTTAGTCTTATACAAGCAACTGGAAAGTGTCAAAAGATAACTAATGAAAGACTCAAAGGTTATAACTAGAAAAGTCACACTATTCACCTCAGTGCTATACAAGAAACTAGACAGCACAAACAACCACTGATCATAACTCATCATAGAAACACATGACACATTAGCATGACTAGGTATAAAAGATCGTATACATAACATAATCACGAACACAACCCCCAAGCCTCTGGAAAAATATCCTAATAGGTCAAGAACTAAGTCAAAACCCAAAACCCCAACATTGATAAACCACACACTGCATACAGTTCATACAAAAGTTACTTTCATAATTCATTAGGTTTTGAGAACACAAAAGTTCAATTTTCATTATGGTTTCAATTTTCATTTTTCCTTTTCAAGTATTATAGATTCGCTAAAGTTCTCGAGTCCACACGAGTCTCAACACTCAATAAATTATAAAAATTTGTTTAGACATAAAACCACAAATGTAAAACCACACACATCTCATCAGAGTCTTTTAAACATTTTTTTTTCATAGTTCATTAGGTTTTCTTCAAATATAAGAGTTCAGTATACAAACAGGATTTCAATTCTCATTTCCAAGTATTATAGTTTATAGAGTTTTCAATTAAAATTAGGGTTCATGTTTTTGTCTTCTCAAAGTATGTACATAAACATATAATCTAAACTAAAGAGACAATGGTAGGAAGTAGTACACAAGTAGATCCCGACTAGCAGGTGACTATGACTCCCTCCCTCAACCATGTCAGAAACCTCATACATAAAGTAAAACATACATGTACACCATACACATGCAAGTATGGAATAAGTAATCATAAAATTACATATAAATAATCCATCTACTATCATCATGAGATAACTAAAATCACTGCATGAAAATACATGTATAATTATAGAAATAATCTTGAACACATGAAATAACTGAGTAACTCATCACATAAATCAACTAAGTATGAAATAACATATAATCAATCTAGTAACCGAGTACTGCTAATTATAAAATATAACCATCAAACTAGCCTAAAAGAATTTGGCGATCTAACATGAAAAGTAAATTTGGGATAGGCATTACATCCACTCCCACTAGACTTAGGCTTACTCTTGGAAGCTTACAAGAAAGATAAACTAAAGCAATCACTATGTGGGACCATTGGACCCTTTCTCCCTATAGGAGGATAAGACTCCACTGAAAACACCTTCTTACAACACCCAAGTAAGAACAATAAAGATGCTCACAAATTCAACAAAGGCATACCACCTTAAAGCACAATCATAAGAAAAAAAATGTATGAAATCCAACTCAATAGTTATAAAAGTTTTACCTTTTTCTATGTAATAAGAAATCAAGTCTAAATTTTTCAAGTGTTCAAGTTGTAAAAGATAGATAAAATTGTTTAAGTTTCATTTCAGTTAACTAATTCAAGTATTTCAAGTTTTTAATAGATACATATAATAGTTTAAGTCTCATTTCAATTAACTAGCTATCAACTAATGGTGTTCCAATATACCAAGAGCTCCCAATGTAGAAACTTGGGCTCTAGTATCATATGTAACACCAAACCAAGGAACCCAAAAGAAATTAACTTAAATTTTCACTAAGTTTATCAAAAAAATTCTTTTTTTTGAAAGATATAAACAATAATAGATATAATATAGCGAAAGCAATAACTCACATACATACAACCATCAAAAATAGATTACATCTCCTAAGCATCCCATGATGTTGAATCACATTTAACTTTATTAATATTCAATCTAACACATAAAAATTTTACATCATTGAATAACTACAAGTTTGAATCCATTTAACTAATATACAATTATAGAATGACACTTGCCAATAATCAGAATGCACAAACATCTACTATACAAGTCACAGGGTATATACAATAGAATATATATCATAAAATAAATTACATAATCTCATAAGATCTATGAAATTAAATACAATAGAATAGAGTATAACAATCCATCATAGTACACAAGAACAAAATGAAAAGTAATATAGAACAAGGAACTCTAGCAATGGCATTGAACTATCAAATCTCAATGATAAAAGTAAAAAGCATACCACCCAACCTCATGGAACCTAAATGGCTCACTTCCATCACATTGAGGAGATAAAATCAAGTCCCACACAGATACCAAAACACAAGTCATAACCAACATCTAGGTCGAGAAAACACCTAAAAGAAAACTATCTCAAAGGGTACCAAGAACACTAGTATCATCTAATCCCATAGGCAACAAGACATGTAGGAAGTATACTTTGTAAGTGGGCAAGTATCATCACATGAGCCAACTCTAAGGTTACCCTGGTAGCTTCTCTAGACTATGATTCCCTAGTGTCTTTATCTACCACTAGTATCCTTTCATACAGACAAGGCATACTAATGAAGCAAGGTCACAACCAAGCATCCTCTCTACTCCCATCTAGCCTATATTAGCACTTGAGGCATGGATGAGAAAAAATAATGACTCTTATTAATTCATTTTAAAACCCATTTAATAAAATATTATCACTTATTAAAAAAACTTACAATGGGTTACCTAGGAAGCCACTCTAGGCTCTAACCTCCATTGCAAGCTGCTTCCTAATGTACATATAGATTACCTACCCTAGGCTCATAAAAATTACAACTCATAAAATCACAATTTTCACCTCATCCCTTTTACAAGTGACTTGAAAAAACCTATAGGTCAAACATAATAATCACCTCAGTCATTTATAAGTAGCTGAAAAGAACCTACAAACCAATCACAATAATCACCTCAATCCTATACAAGCAACTAGAAAGCTTCAAAAGATAAATCATTAGAATGACACTTGGAAATAATAAAAATGCACAATCATCTACTATACAAGTCACAAGGTATGAAAGGCTGAAAGAATATACATCATAAAATAAATTACATCATCTCATAAGATCTATTAAATTAAATACAATAGAATAGAGTATAACCATCCATCATAGTACACAAGAACATAATGGAAAGTAATATAGAACAAGGAACTCTAGCAATGGCATCAAACTATCAGATCCCAATGGTAAAAGTAAAAAGCATACCACCCAACCTCATGGAACCTAAATGGCTCACTTCTATCGCATTGAGGAGATAAAATCAAGTCTCGCATGGATACCAAAACACAAGTCATAACCAACATCTAGGTCAAGAAAACACCTAAAAGAAAACTATCTCAAAGGGTACCAAGAACACTAGTATCATCTAATTCCATAGGCAACAAGACACGTAGGAAATCTACTATGTAAGTGGGCATGTATCATCACATGAGTGAACTCTAAAGTTACCCTAGTAGCCTCTCTAGACTCTAGCTCCCTAGTGTCTCTACTTGCCACTAGTATCCTTTCATACAGACAAGGCATACTAATGAAGCAAGTTCACAACCAAGCATCCTTTCTACTTCCATCTAGATTATACTAGCACTTGAGACATGGGTGAGGAAAAATAATGACTCTTACTAATTCATTTTAAAACCCATTTAGTAAAATATTATCACTTATTAAAAAAACTTACAATGGGTTACCTAGGAAGCCACTTTGGGATCTAGCCTCCATTGCAAGCCACTTTCCAAAGTACATATAGATTACCTACCCTAGACTCATAAAAAGTACAACTCATAAAATCAAAATTTTTACCTCATCCCTTTACAAGTGACTCAAAAAAACCTATAGATCAAACATAATAATCACCTCGATCATTTATAAGCAGCTGGAAAGCACCTACAAACCAATAACAATAATCACCTCAGTCCTATACAAGCAACTAGAAAGCTTCAAAAGATAAATGATTGAAGACTCAAAGGTTACACCAAAAAAGTCACACCATTCACCTCAATTCTATACAACAAACTAGAAAGCAAAAAAAGAATTGATCATAACTCATCATAGAAACATGTGATAGATTACCATGGTTAGGTATAAAAGATCATATAAATAACATCATCACAGAACAAACACAACCCCCAAGCCTCTCATAAAACATCCTAATAGGTCAAGAACTAAGTCAAAACCTAAAACTCCAACACCAATAAACCATACACTACATACAATAAATACAAAAGTAACTTTCATAATTCATTAGGTTTTGTTAAAACAAAAGTTCAATTTTCACTTGCTTTCAAGTTTTCATAAAAGATGTTTAAACATAAAACCCCAAATATAAAACCACACACATCTCATTGGAGTCTTTTAAACATTTATTTTCATAGTTTGTGTTGGTGTTTTTCAAATATTAAGTAATAAGATTCTCAATACTAAGATAATGAAAGCACAAACAATCTAAGGATCAGCTACTTCCTATAAAAAATTAAATATGTTTCTTACCTAGATCCAACTGCAACAAAATCTAGACAGATTTCCTAGTCTTTGGGCTCTACAAAACCAAGGTGGGTATACCTAAGGGATAGTTCAAAAGAATGCTACTAAATGAGAATTTCTTAGTTTCATTTTTATTCTCATCTCTTATCTTTGACATATACATAATTTTTTCATTCTATGACACCTTAAGATAATACACATCCCTTATGAGCAGATCTGGTCACAATTCTTCTCAGATTTGCAAATATTTCTAGCAATAGTAGCTAACTAAAGCTTAGAGATCAAAAGCAAAAAAGTGCTAACTAGCATTGAGATCTTTCAAAAAGTGAAAGTAAAAATTGATTTTGAGTTTTAGTTTGATAATTATCTATGATTTATTCTCATACGGATTGGAATTAATAGATCAGTGCCTCATCCATTGGGATTTAGAATCCTTTCAATTACTAGATCTAATTGATTGCTTAACAATTAACATTATACACAATTCTTACTAAAAATCACACTTGCAGACATCCTTCCTATTAACATGGAGACCCTATCAATACCATTAAAGAATTTATCTAATTCATTAAACTAACAATAATGGTGAATTGATATACAATTTGATTCAGTTGCATTCAACTAGACAAGCTTTGCTTATACAACTTCAAAATAACCAAGTAAAAGGAATGGAGATAAAATTCAGCGAGAAAAGATGTGGTGATAGTTCATCTTTATATTAATTTCATTTTTGAAAATAATTGGATACAATTGAACATGACTCAGAATGACTCAAGACAAAACATCTAACTCCTATCAAATTGATGCATTCTCATAAACCTGTAGAGAAAATATATCATAAAGTAGTCACATCAAGACATTGGACTGAACAGACTTAAAAGTAGACTTAATAGAAGCTAAAAATGATACAACTATTAGGACCTTTTCTCTAGCCCTGGAATCTCACTTATATAGTGTGAGATGCAACAAGCTTCAGGTATAGAGAACTGATAGCTTTCCTTTTGACAAAAGATATTTACATTTTGTAGCTATCAAAAAAGAAAAAACTGTGTGTAACAAAAAAAATTTACATCAAAATATTCCTTAAATGGGCCTCTTTTCTATTACACTTCCCAAACTATGAATTCCATGATTTATTCTTTTGTTATTCTAATTCCTCAAAGTATGTGGCCATTAAGCTTACTAATGATGTGTCTTGTTCGAGTACCTAAAAATTAACCTCAACTTGGGGGTTTTCATTGTTTTCATCATGAACTATTAAGGTAACAGTTACTTCTACATCCTCATCTACCCCATCATCTTTTGTCACTTGTTTCAAAGACATCATTTCTTCTTCCCATTTGTTAAAAACACTGTCATCATGCCAATCAAAATTTAGGATTTCTGGTTGCATCTTTATTACAAAATTTCCAACCTTTTCTATTTCAAAAAGATCTTTTCTGATAACAATGTAAAATAGTTGTACTTTGACCAGCTCTTCATTGGTCATTACCCATAATATATGCCCCTTTTCATTTATAACATTATTCATTCTATGAAATAATATTTCATCTAATTCCTTTCCCCATTCTTCTTTTTCTTTTATTCTATCAACCCTTTTAAGGGCACTGGGAAAAGGTCAAACTTCTCTGCTATGTCTTTGGGAAAAAAAATTGTTATTCTCTTTTAAACAAAAATTCATTTCTCATCAAAGTCCTTCAAATTACTAAGTACATCAAAAATCTTCTCTATTTGATGGCAAGGTAATTGGATGACAAAAATGCACATAATAGTAATATCTTCATTTTGTTCACTCCATTTCTGCACAATGGGCTTCAAATTTTCTTCATCCCTCTTTATTCCATCCCATATATCTTGGATCCTTTCCAACTAGTCATAAAATGTTGGCCACTCAATTCTATCTACCAAGTATAAAATTGTTTGCCTAAGCTTCTCTTCATATTGATTGTTCAATTCAATCTACAATTCATATAATTTGGTATTTTCTTCTTCAAACTCTTCAACAGTGTAGAACTCAGGCCTTTGTGGGGTATCTGGTGACTCAATAATGGGGGTGGATTTAAATGGCTTAACTAGGGGGTGAGGATATACAATTCTTGGTCTGCTAGACTCCCCAACTTTCCTTTTTCCATGTTATTTATCCATTTGGGAGACTTTGTTTTCAAGTAGCTAAATTTTTTTTCCTCTCTCCTCATATGCCTTGAGTACTTCTTCAAATTTAGCATTGAGTTCGAGGAATTTACCTTTCTCTTTATCAGCTACTACACTCCCAAAGGATAACATCTCTTTAGCCATCTTGGTGACATCTCCACTATGTATTTCATTAGCTTTGTATACTGTAAGATTACCAGTATGTTCAGCACTTAAAATTTCTTACATCCTAGTCTTGTTTCTTTTTTCAATGGACCAAATGACTAGGGCTTGGTGATAATTACTAAATTTCCCCCCTCTATGTGCTTATAAAATTTCTTCTTTAGTCTTATATTACATATCTTTTTCTTTTTTGATAGAGTCAAAAATCATAGCATTAGCTATGTCCCAATTAGGCAAAACCAAGACTCCTGACTCTCTAACCAATTGTCTACCAGCCTCAAGTGTCAACTGGGCAAAATCCTCCAAAAATTTAGCCTTCACCTCTACCTCAATGTTAGAGTCTGATTTATTTGGTTGTTCTTCTTTTATTTTCTTACATTTCTCCTCAAAATTTCCTATATTTTGTCTCCACAAAAATTGTGCAAAAGCCCTAGATTTAACAAAATTCTCATCATTTACAAATTTCTCTAAGGCTTGAGCAATAATAGGATCAATTTCCTTACCTCTATAATTAGCAACAGTGAGGTCAAAGGAGGGCGTAGAAGGCTCCTAAGGGACTCCTCTTTCTAGGTCAGTAGTAGTAACAACTATATCTCCTTCCCCACCCATTTGTCTTAATTATTCTCTTAAAGACACTTCATCTTCTATTTGGAGTGGGGACTGAGTTGGTGAATACTCTTCCACATGAGAAGAGGATCCTTGTTCTAGTCTCTATCTTTTGGGTGCATTGGTAGCAAGTGGACTCTTTGGTCTTAGCCTTTTGTGAGGGGGAACATGTTGTATATTTTGAACCACAATATATCATGCCCTTCTTTGTAAGGTATATTGGCCTAGAGCAACTATCATTCTACTATTTATTCTTCTCTCCATCTCTGTTGCTTTATCAAGATATGCTTCAGCAAAAGTAGCCTTCTTTTCATTCATAGTTTGCATTATTTCAAAAAAATTATTCATTAATACATGCATTCTGGCCCCCCAATACTTCTTATCTTTCAAAGGATTATAATCAAGGTCAAAAGCATTAATGAATTCTAAGACTTTACTGAAGATTGTCCATTTTTATTTTCTAACTTCATGTTCCTATAATGAAAAATTATATCTAATAACATCTTTAGGGAAGTATGCATGTTGTGTAATAACCTTAACTTTTGTCCTCTCCTCTCCCTTAGGAGGTCATAGAATCCTTTTGGATCAACATATATTGCATGGGATTCTACCATGTGATATCTATTCAAAAATAAACTGATATTCCTCCAGCCTTTCTTTACAATGACAAAATCATGAGCCATGGTGACAACATGAAAGAAAGTTCCTTTACTTTTACCAATCATATCCCTTTTTTTAATGGTTCCAATTTTCCATAGCAATTCTACAATTACTATCTTCAAAGGTACATGGAAAGGTAAAACATGAGGCTTTCCTAAAAAACCATAAACTCTAATAATAGTAGAAATATTGTGTGGGATTGTATCCCCACAATTATGAATGACCAAAAGCCCCTTAGCATGGTCCTTAGTTCTAATTAATTCTAGTAGACGCTATGGAATTTTTGGTCTATCCCCATTCAGAAGCAATCTGAGCCTTGATGCAAAATATATGTCAAATTTGACATAAATGGCATCCTTGACCTCCCAAGTCATGTCAGCACTCCATAGCTAGATTGGTAGCTTCTCACCATCCTTTTCTAACTCCAGCTCCATTACCTTAGAGAAAAAAGTAACTCCCTTATAGAGACATATGTGCATAAACATGGAGTACTATTGGGCAATCATTTTGCACAAGGATAACAGTAGGAATCCATTGCACAATTCCTCTCTTAAAAAGCTAATCTTTTTGGGATCAACTCCAAGGTTCAGTATTTGTCTTGTGACGTACCAAAATCCACTTAGTTGAAGATAAATGTGATTGTTCATGAGGAGGCCTTTTCTAGTTCTATTATAATCTCAGAATGAAGTAAAATCTATTTGCTATCTCAAAATAACACACTAAAGAACAATGTTTTTGTATTTTCTAATTTTTTTTAATGAATGCAATCTAACAATGCAACTAAAATGAGTTCCTATTATAACAAGGAGTTAGCAAAGAAAATAATGAAACTGAAAGCAAATAACATGAAATTGAAATCCTAATGGACATAAGCTATAGAAAATAACATGCTATGAGTTAAACTTTTGAAGAAATCGGTAGGAAACCAATGAAAATAAAAACAATACTTCCTGGAATCCACTAATGCAATCGTCGGTGAGAAATTTTAACAATCATATGATATTTCACCTTTCATCAAATTTCAAGGCCACAAAAAGTGCATTCATGCAAGATAAAAAGTTATGTAGGCACAATTTGATGATATCTTCTCAAGCTAGATACGTCAGTAGAATTCATCAATCTATAGCAAACACTAGAACTAAAAGATCACACAACCAAAAACAATGCAATAAACCTTTGGCTCAATCACAATTTCATGAACTAAATTCACAAAACAATGACACATTCAGGCAAGAATCACTACACTCTGAATGTGAGCACCAAAAGCATAATTTTATTGCATAATAATGGCATCCGTTGTTACATATTACAATGGGGTATTTATAAGAAATTATCTCCTCAATTTGTGTTTAGAGTGAGATATATCTTAATGCAATAAAATGCTTTTAAAATGTTAAAACAAACTAAATATATACAGACTGTTAATTAATCTGGTGCTTAGAGGGACTCCATCCATATTTTATCCATTAATTGGATGCATGAACCCTTTACACATCAAAAACAAACAAAATATGAGAGAGAAAGTAAGAGGAAGCCTTCAGTAGAAGTATGAGTGTTTAGAGGTGCCAAAAATAGAAGTTGGTCCTTTACTAGGTGTATGTCAAAGTTAAATTGTCATCAGAATGTGTTCCTAATGCCATGAAAGTGTTATTTTTGGAACAAGTAGTTAACTATCAGCACACCTCTAAATTGCAAAGCTACAGACCTATGGACCTACGCACCTACAGAGTTGTGACACTAGGGACCTTGATAGGGCCAAAATCTAAAAAATTTACTAAGTGTCAAAATTGAAATTTTGGCATTTGGGTTTTATTCTTCGTCATCCTAAAGCTATGTTTGGATTTTGCCCTTGAATTTCTCTATCTTATTAGTAACCTTAGCCACATCTAGAAGATCTAAAGCCTCATATTTATCTTTAAACTTCTATTTGGGATTGTCTACCTCAATTCAAGTATCAACAAAATTCTTGAGTTTGGTATCCAATTCTAACAATGCTTCTTCAGTCCTAAAGGCTTGTCAGATGTCCTCACGATCAACAACCTCCACAATAATCTTCTTGAAATTCTCCACTACTGTCTCTATAGGTAAAAAAAATCTCATTCCTCATCTTCAAAAATATCCAAGCATGCATCACTATAGTATTTCTCTACTTCAAAAATTCACTCTCAGGCTTGGTCCTTAAGATGATGAATCTCCTCATGTAATGCCTCCATTACTTTATTGCTATCTACTATCTTCTCTATCCAATCATCAATCATGTCTAATTCTTCTCTAGTACATACATCAATCTTAATCTGGTATCTCTGGCCCTTTATGGCTTGTAGAGTTTGTAAATCCTTACTCTAGGCTCGTACCTCATCCATGATAATGAAGTCCTACTTCAAAATTGCTACAATCTTATTCACATTCTCCTATGTAGCATGCAGTAACTTCAAATTCCCTATGATGATGGTAAAACTTTTCTCCTCAAAGCTTTCTTGCCACTCCTAACAAGCTTTCAAAAATGGGTCAAGTTGTACACCTCTCCATTCTCTAAGTATGGTATTTAGAGTTTTCCTTGGGTGCTCAGGATTAAGAGGACCAACAACTTTGGCTAGATATCCTTTTAGGATCTCAGCTTACCTTTGAAGTGCTTGGAGTTCAATCTCATCTTTCTCCATGTGTTTAAGAACCTCTTTGACTCCCATAGTCATCATTTGTCAGGTTGAATCCTATGTAGGCTTTCCTAACATAACATCCTTCAATTCATAATCCTTGAGGCAAAGTCCTTTTAAATTTGTGCCTTTAGGAGGGAGAGCCACTTGTGCAAATAAATCTTGGTTCTCTATGGTGGTGATAGATGCCAATGGTGTTGCCTCATGTGATGGAGGCTCAAGTTTATTCAGGATCTCTGCAATATCACAAATGTCTTCCTCTATACTCCTCATTGTCTCCTTTTAGATCCATCTAGGGATGTGTCTTGTTAAGGACTTGGCTCTTGATGATGAAGAGTGTGTTCTGTATCAGAGTTGTATATCTCAACTATTTTATATGAAAGTCTGATGAACTAATTTTCTTTTGGGAGATGGAAGACCCTCTCAATATTTTCAGGTCGTAGGTCCAACAAAACCTCTTCAGTGACACTCTTGACTATTCTTTCATCAAGAACAAAATGTTGTGATAGGACCATGATTAGTTCAGTCAATTGCACTAACATAGAGTGAGACACTACATTTACCAACTCGGAATGGATCAATGCAGATACCAAGGCTAATCTCTTTATTGGCTTGTTACAAATTCTAAGGAAATCTCCCAAATCCGTGTGCCCTAAGTTAGTATCTCAGATTTTTATGTGGTCATCATGGAATCTCGACTTAGAGGGTATGCCTTGGAATTTGAAAACTATAGGTTTGGGTGCTGCTCTAGATGTGGATACCATTTGATCACTTGCACATTGTGAGAGAAAATGTTTATTAGTCCAAAGATAAAATGAAAAAAAAAACTATAAATTTAAATAAGCAAAAAGGAAAAAAAAAGCCCAATTTGGGCTTCTTTTTTTTCATTTTATCCCTTTTTTATTATTATATTTTATTCTTTTTTTCTCTTTTTTTAATTTTTTTTTTTGTCTTTTAAAATTTTATCTTTCTTTTTTTTTTGAAATTTTATCATTTTTATTTGTTTCTCAAAAATTTAAATCAATTTTAAAAATGAAAAAATGTGTGTGGGCACATCGCAGGTGTGATGGATGTAATGGGCATAGTTAGGGTTTGCACAGAACATGAGTACAAGGAACCAAAGGGTTTTTGGTCACATGAAGCTATTGATTCATATTTACCTTACACCATGTGTAGTGCCAAGTAATAGGTGCAGTAAGCACACAGCACCACCACCAATGGGTGCGCAGCTCCAATGGGTTTTCAACCACATGGCGCTATTGCTAGGCACCGGTGGTCCTAGTAACTACTTAGCACACGATACTTTTGAATGGCACCTGTGGCTCTTTCTAGGCACATAGTGCCATTGAAGGGTTGTGATGGTGCTAGTGACTTCTTGGCATGCGACACTTTTGCACAATGCCTACAGCTCTTTCTAAGTGCACTGTACCATTAAAGGGCTATGGCAATACTAGTGACTTCTTAGCGTGTGGCTCTTTTGAAAGGAACCTAAAGCTCCATGTTCAAGTTGTGTGTGTGACAGTGCTGTTGGGCACCCGTGATGATGGGTAAAATCAAATACAGTCATGGCCTCAAGGTGTACGATGCCATCTACATGTGCATGGGGCATTATTTTAAGGCACACAACACCAATGTTTAGTAAGGCACATGGTGCATAAATTAACAACAAACAATATGTGAAGATACACTTTGTGCGCTAGTTAAAGAGCTCTCAAATGTTGAGAAAGAAACAAATGAAGTGTGAGTGGGGGGGCTAGGGGTTTTATAACCCCTCTACTCTTGCAACTTATGCAGGTGCACAAGTGCATGACTCGTGCTATGTACGCACATGCAACAATGTATTGATTTTTTGATTTTTTGATTTTTGATTTTGATGATTTTTTTTATTTTTATTTTTTTCTAAATTTTTTATTTTTCTGGTAGTTTTTTTTTTAATTTAAATTTTCATGACTCTAATACTTTTAACTTTTAATATTTTCTCCTAGCTCTCAAACTATGAGTCTGGAAGTCAAAGAAAAAAATTAGGGGGTCCCCATTCCTAATGAGGAATGTGGTGTTTGTTGTGGATACCACAACAAATAGCCCCAAAAAAAGGAAAAAATGACCAAGGCATTTCTTCATCAACAAACATCCTTCCAACATGCATCCAACACCAACCGAACTTTGAACCTCTTGAGTGACTTTCAAATGACTTTACAATCAAAATCTCATAATTCAAAACCTTCAAACTCTGTGTGTGCATTGTGTATTCATTCCCTTTGACATCTCAGGATGTGGTCTACCAAAGTTTTCTAACAACTTGGAGACAATCTTCTACTCCTCTTGGTTCATTCATTTAGAATCTCCATGAAGGCTATTTATCGATCACTAGCTTGACTAGATGAGATAATCAGTTCAAGGGCTCCTTGTGGGATGCCACATTCTTTTATCTTTCGAGAAAATTTGAATAACCATTCCATGTCATTCAAAATGTTAGTTTTGATGAAGCAATATTTTGAAAACAAGATACTTTATTTTGGAGACGTATCTTTTTCCATTTCAAATCTTTAGAATCCTTCAATCTTAACACTGTATTTTCTCTTTCATTTCCTTTTTCTCTTTTCTTTCTGTATCCTGACTATGCTTAAACTATGTAGTTAGGACATCGATGTCATTTTGTGGATTTGACCTCTTGTGAACATCCCTTGCATTCCTCTTTTAGAACTTTTAGAAGCTCTCACACCAAACAATGACCTTAGCAACCTTTCAAGGAGATCTATTTTGTTTGAACTAGTTGAAGTTTGGATCACCCCTCATCATCTTTGACTCTAATTAAGGGTAGTGACCCAATCTTAGCAATATGTTGTTGCAATGGTCCTACTCTCAAATATACTCTCTGCACATCATACTTTGCTATAAAATCATCCATATCAATAGGCTTATGAACTATATAGTTAGGGTTGAGCTTAAAAACCTCACTAATCAATTTAGGCAAATCCCTAAAATGATTGTCTCCAACATAATTCTTTACAATTCTAGTGATATGGTCATATTTCCTGGCCATATCAAACAATAGATCACTATCAAAGAAAACCCAAGGAACCACTAATTTACCAATATTGAATTTCCAAACATTACTCTGAGGGGTCTCTAGGTTACGCTCAACAAACCAATTTTTGAATAAGTCTAAGCCTCCTATAGAAACTAGTGCATCTCTTACCTAATTGGCTCTATCATAAAAACCCTCACTCACAACCAACCTAGGGCTTTTTGGGATAAGTTCTCTTTCCTTTGTTATTTCATTCACTAACAAATGCAACTATTCCAAAAAATCATCATGAACAGCCCTTTTGAGGTAGTCCTTTTGGCCAGAAAATTCCTTTCAAGGTGGCATTTTAGAAACTTCTTAGCTCAATTATAAATTTTCAAGTTTCTAAGAGTTGTAGACCACTTACCTATTAATTTTTGCTTCCTTTTTCTCTAAGAATTGCTTTATAAATCACTAAAAAACCCACAAAATATCATGCCCTAGCTTCAAAAACCCTTGCACTCTTGAGAATTTTATGATAATGTGGTCCAATAATGATGAATTTTGCAAATTATACTATAGTATTAATATCACATGAAAGAGCTCTGAGCACATTTATGTTCATTAGCCATCAATTTTCATGTCACGCTTCATATTTGAATTTCACTCGTTAATCTCACAACATCTAATGGTTTTATTTGAAAGAAGAAAAGCCCTTTTAAATTTTTAATGTCTTGGCCACATGTCAAATAGGTGCTTCCCCACTTTGGGTAATTTCCTTGCATCTTTTCATTGCGGTAAAACATCGGTTGTTGATCTTACCAAGATCAATGATCACAAAAAATGCAACACCTTATTAATAAACTTTATTTGAAAAGCAGACCCATGACATAATCATTTCCAACCTGTCACATACATGTCATTCTTCACCAATTACTGTGCTTTGACTCATCGAACCCTTCCAACCTAGTGTGACTTAGCAACTTCATTATAACTTGGTCTCACTATGCCACATGGCACATAGGTGCTTTCCTACAATGCTTAAAGTTTAGTCATTCTCTCAATGTGGGCATGCACTAACTGTTGACTTCACTTTTGATCAATGGTTTAATAAAATCACATCCCTTTAGGATCCAATCAGCAGGACCAACTAATAAAATACTTCCTTTATGCGCCAGCATGTCTAACAACTGCCACAATAGAGACTTCATTATTGTATTCGAGCAAAGTGATTCCACAACATCACCATGTTCCACACGTCCTATTGGCGCTTCCCCACAATATGTAATTGTCTTGCATTTTCTGATAATAGTAAAGCATTATTTGTTGATCTCGCCAAGATCAACAGTGCCTCAAGATTGAACGCAAAGCAACCCCATTAAATGAGCAAAAAAATAACATCATAAGAATTTAGAATGTGCATTGACATATACTAACTTCTCTATAAAAAGGTCTAACAGAATCTGAAAAATTTTGGTCTTTGCGGCACATTGAATATCTTCTATTAGCAAGGGCTACGTGGCATAAAGGCGCTTGCTTGCTTAGCTAAAGACCTTGCATTTCTTCATTGCAGTGATGCACTACCCATTGATCTTGTGAAGATAAATGGTTACTCAAAAAAAATCATCACAGTTAAGATGTTTCATGAAATAGCTAAGAAAGATAATCATGATTAAAGGCAAGCCTAGCAAATAAAATGTTCAACTCATGAAAAATAATAAAGTAACCCTTGCAAAAAGAAAACTTAGGATAAGCTTGTCCTGCCTATTATATTTGAAATTATATTTTCAAAATTTTCAAGGGTTAGGGAAAGATAAACAAGTTTTTTAGGGTTTTCATTAAATTCTTAACCAAGGTCTTGACATAATTTCAAGATTTTTTTAAACACAAATTTAAGGTTTTTTTCTACTGGGTGCAACAAAATATAAATGGTGAAAAACCAGGCCAACAGTTTATTAGGTCTTCTTCAAACATAAGAGTTCAGTATGCAAATAGGATTTCAGTTCTCATTTCTAAGCATTACAGTTTATAGAATTTTTGATTAAAATTAGGGTTCATGTTTTCGTCTTCTCAAAGTATTATAATTACCAAGGTTTTTGAATAATAAAATTTTCCTAGTATTACAAATCATTTTCATACATCTGAACCATATAAACACATCCAAGCTTATAAAATAAAATATTAATTATCCCAATTGACTTTTTTGATTTTCAATTTACTTTAAAATTATCTTTAAATAATAAAGTAATAAATCAAATTTTCAAATAATTAAATTTTAAATTTTAATAATACTTATTAAAATTATTACTAATAATAATCATCAATTATTACCAAAATAATTTTATATTTATTAAACTTTGGAAAAAATTTCCCGAAATAGAAATTTACTAAAACAAGAAATTTTCCAAAAATGGAAACCTACTAAAAATGAAAACATGCTAAAAATAGAAACTTTCTAAAATGGAAACCTACTCAAAATGGAAACTTTCCAAAAATAAAAACCTACCAAAAATGGAAACCTACTAAAACGAGAACTTTCCAAAAATAGAAACTTGGTAAAAATAGAAAATTTCCAAAAATAGAAACCTGCTAATAATGGAAACTTTCCAAAAATAGAATCCTACTAAAAATGGAAACTTTCAATAAATAGAAACTTGCAAAAAATGGAAACTTTCCAAAAAATATTAAAAATAGAAACTTTCTAAAAATAGAAACCTATTAAAAATAGAAACTTTCCAAAAATAGAAACTTTCCAAAAACAAATCTCCAAACTAACAATCAAGAGTTTCTAATTTCAATTTATTTACAGAGGTTTTTGAAAAATGAAGAACAATCAAATTCATACAAAAGGATTTCAACCCAAATATAATCTGATACAATTTTCAATCAGACACAAAGAAGACATATTTTTAAGAACAAATCTACTGCATAAAACCCACAAGATCCTACCTAGATCTGATGCTAAACAACTGACTATACAAAACTCACAAGGAATTCCCTTTTTCTTTGAAACCTTCTCAAAAATTGACTCCTCCAAATCTCAGTATGGACAAATGAACTCTAATTTCCTAATAAAGAGTTTTTCCCAAATTAAGGCTTTGATTGTGCAATCACACGAAACCCCTTTTCCTTAATTGCTTTAATTATATTTTAATTTTCATGTGCAACCTTTTTGCAATTTCAATTCCTTTTTCTCTCTTATTAAATCATGAGACGCCTTTAATATAATATTTATTAATTTAACTAATAATATTATTTAGATTTTATTATTCAAATGAAACTCCTAAATAGATTATTATTACATTAAATAAATATAAATATGCCAAAATTAGAAATTTAATTCAATCTTTTAAATTTAATTCTTTTTATTTAATTAATTTCTCAATTAATTAAACATAATTAAATATTGAATTTCCTTTATAAAATTTTATACAGAATAGAATACTAAATCAAACTTTAGGGTCAAAAGTACAAATTCACATCACTTGACACATTTGGAAGGGTAATCAAATCAGATATGTGTCCTACTTTCTAGGATTCACACTCAAGAATTATCTCCCCACTTATACCATTGAGATACTGCGATAGGGTACGCTCATCCTAACAATTCAGGGAAGTCAATGCCTGGTACCTACAATCTGCATAAAATTGATGCATGTACATACACCTACAATCTGCATAAAATAAATGCATGCACATACACATATAATCTAAACTAAATAGGCAATGGCGAGAAGTGGTGCATCATGTAAATCTCAACTAGCAGGTGACTATGACTCCCTCCCTCAACCATATCAGAAACATCATACATAATGTGAAACATACATGTACACCATACACATGTAAGTATGGGATAAGTAACTATAGAGCTATATATAAATAATACATCTACTATCATCATGAGATAATTGAAACTATTGCATGAACATACATGTATAATCATAGAAATAATCCTAAAAACATGAAATAACTAAGTAACTCATCACATAAATCAACTAAATATGAAATAACATCTAATCAATCTAGTAACCAAGTACCATTAATCATAAAAACATAACCATCAAATTGGCCTAAAAGAATGCAGCAATCTAACATGAAAAGTAAACTAGGGGTAAGCATTACAACAAGAATGATCATATCATCTTCATCTATTTTAAAATATATGTTAAGATCAGCTTCATTCTTGGAGTACCCTGATTTTGATGAGGTAGTTGTCTATTCTTGCATACACAGCCATGGGGGCTTGTTCAAGGCCATATAGTGATTTCTTTAATTTACACACATGGGAGCCTTTCTCATGAGTGATAAATCCATCTGGTTGCTTAATATATACTTCTTCATTATCACCATTTAGAAATGTTGTTTTGAAATCCATTTGATGTATCTTTCATTATTTGGATGTTGTAATTGCTATAATAGTTCTAACAAGTATGTACCGAACAACTAGAGCAAATCTTTCTTCATAATCAATTCCTTCCTTCTATGAGAATCTCTGAGCCACAATTCTAGCTTTGTATTTTTCAATGCTTTCGTCAGGTGCATGTTTGATTTTGTATATCCATTTAGAAGAGACAACTAATTTGTTCTTAGGTCTAGGTACAACATCCCACACATCATTTTTTAGTATTGATTGATATTCCTCAATCATTGCATATTTACATGATTTGCTCGATAAGGCTTCTTCAACATTTGTAGGCTTTGTTTTGATGAGTTCAAAAAGTAGTACTACATAGCAGGATTGATTTCTAGTTCTCTTTCTTTCTCCAACTACTTCATCTGGTTCTATGTGGTTTTCTTCTATCATTTTTCTAACTCATATCTCTTTTTGTTGATAGAGTTTTCAGTATTTTTCAAAATCTGAAATAATAAGTGTAGTGTGTTCAGAATCATTCTCCCTCTCATTCTCTACTAAGTGATCCTCATCTTATTCAAAAGTAGTTTCTACATATGTTTCATCAATGTTCTTTGAAATATTAATGACAATGGCTTCTTCAAATTTTACATCTCTACTAACTTCGATGGTTCTTTGACTAGGGACATAGATCCTGTAACCTTTGATCGATTCACTATATCCAATGAGTATACCCTTCTTTCTAGATGGTTCTAATTTTGTTCTCTTTTCTTTGGGAATATGTATATAAATAGGACACCCAAATACAAGTAGGTGATACCTATAAATACTTCTTCATGAGTTTTATTTTCCAATATTAAGTGACAACATCTATTTTGAATATAAACTACAACATTTGAAGCTTCAGCCCAAAAAGAGGTATGAAGATTTTGGCCATGCATCATACCTCTAGCTGATTCAAAAATGGATTTGTTTTTCTGTTCTGAAACTCCATTTTATTCAAGATTATATAGTACAAAAACCTCCCTCTTAATCCCAAAAGTAATGCAAAAATCTTTAAAGATTTCAAAGATGTATTCACCTCCATTATCAGATCTTGGGTTTTAGTTTTCTATCTAAACTGATTTTCAACTAGGGCTTTCAATTATTTAAGTTTAGATAATACTTCAAGTGATTCCTTTTGTTTAAGGAAGCAGATCCAAGTTCTCCTAGAATAATCATCTATAAGCATTACATAACAGAGACATCTATTTAGGGAAGGTACAAACATGGGACCGCATAGATCAATATGAATAAGTTCAAGTACAAAATTTTATTTTTGTACACTTTTAGGAAAGGATTTCTTTGTATTTTTTGCCTGGAGCACAACCTTTGCAAATGCCTAAATGATCAAGTTTGAGACTAGGTAACCCTTTTACAATTTTTTCTATTGATGATAAGGCTTAGAAATGTAGATGATCTAATCTTCTATGCCATATTTCATTTGTGTTTGATGTTTCATGAACTAGAACTAAGTTTTGCTAGTTACAAAGCTTATATAAACTTACATCTCTAAATCCAATGAATATGACTTTTTGGATGTTAGAATTCTTTGGTCAAGATAGAACTTTGTCTTCTTGGAAGGTGATTTTGTACCCTTGATCAACAAGACCAGAGATAGATACCAAATTTATTTTCATACTAGGTACAAATAAGACTTTTTGAAGTTGGAGAGTAATAGCTGAATTTAGTTTAAATGAACATGATCCAATACCTTTAACTAGGTGAGTATAATTATCTCCAATAGTTACTTCTTTAGAGGTGTATCCTTTTAATCTTTCAAATTTATCCCTGAGCCTAAGATATGATGTGGATGCTCTATTGTCTATAATCCAAGTATTCTTGTTGGACTTTAATTCACTTGAGAGTGCTCAATAAAAAATGTGTAGTTTTCTCCTTTTTCATCTTTTTCCTCCTTGATTTCTGCTAGGGCTACTTGAATTTTCTTACACTCTAGGCAAAATTTATGAGTGTGACCAAATTTTTCACATTTGAAACATTTTACTTTTGACCAATCTCGTTTCTTGTATGATTTTTTGAACTCCTTTCTGTTCTATTTGAATTTACCTTTCGTATCTTTATTGTTGGAGTAAGCATGAAGAGCTTGAATTTCTCCCTCCTGATTTAAGTTTATTCCTCAAGAAACTAATCCTGACTCTTCTTGAGTACATTCATTTTTAAGTAGTTCAAATTTAGGAAGGTTAGGTTGAGAGCTTAGACCATGACTGAAGGTTTCCCAATATAGTGGTAGTCCTTTGAAAGCTATAATGCTAAGTTCTTTATCATATACCAAGCTTCCAATAGTTGCAAGTTGATCTTTCAATTCAAAAATTCTTAAGAAATAAGACATAATTGATTCTTCACTATTCCTTTTGATATATAAAAGATCTTTCTTTAATGTTAGCAATATTCTAGTATTGTTAATTTCAAAAATATTCTTAATTGTAGAGAACATCTCAAAAGCAGTTTTGAGACTCGATATAGAAGGAAGAATTTCCATGTAGTTTTATTTGGATCATTTTCAGCATTGGTTTATTTGCCTCTATGTATTCTTCTAATTCTATTTCTAGTAGTATGATCATAACTTAAATTTTCCATGATGAAAATTTTGAAGCCTCTTCAAGTCTATCCTCTAATCTTACATGATTCACCATTTTGATTTGGAAATAATAAAAATTTGATAATAATAATTCTAGAATTTAATCAAATTTTATATTAGGGTTCTCTATCAGGATGGCTATATGCTTTCAACTATTCTGATTATTACTACAAAAATATTGATATGATATTTATCCAATTCAATATGCATGCTCACTGAATCTAGAGGCAATACTAATTCAAGATAAAGATATATTGTTTCAGACTTGTGATATCAATTTGAAATGACTTGATAATATATATTGTTTAAACAATAGATTGAATCATTAAAGAAAGGAGATCGTACCCATTTGATTGATGATTCTCTTCTCTAGTAATTATATATCAAATATATAGTAAAGAGTCATGTTCATATATGGACATGACTCTACATGGCCAAAGGCCATGTAGGATCATGCCCATATGGGTTCATGATTCTTAGAATAACGATTGGTTAGTTAACCAATATAAATATTAAATCATAGCAATTGAAACCATCTACATAAGTATAGATTAGTAAACACAAAATAGTGATTAGCACATATGTTTGTGTGTATAAACCAAAAAACCATATATTTAGAATATATACAATATTCTTCCCTTTTTTTGAAGCTATACTTTAACAGGGAGAACAAATAGTTGTTGTAGATTCTGATACAATACTATGGCACCACAAACTTGGGCACATGATTGAGAAATGTATAAAATTAAATCATTTAAAGAAATGTTTACTATTGATTGATGATTCTCTTTTCTAGGAATTGTGTATTAAATATAATAGTAAAGAGTCATATTCCTATATGGACATGACTCTACATGGCCAAAGCCCACATAGGATCATGGCCATATGGGTTCACAATTCTTAGAATAATGATTGGTTAGTTAACCAATATAAACATTAAATCATAGCAATCAAAACCATCTACGTAATTATAGATTAGTAAACACAAAATAGTTATTAGCACATGTGGGTGTGTATATAAACCACAAAATCATATACTTAGAATATATATAGTATTCTTCACTTTTGTTGAAGCTATACTTTAACAGGGAGAACAAATAATTGTTGTCAATTCTGATACAATACTATGGCACCAGAAACTTGGACACATGATTGAGAAATGCATGAAATTGATATATTCAAAGAAAGCTTTACTAGGTTTGAAATGTGTCAATATGGATTTATGTGAAAGTTATGTGTGTAGAAAACAAAAGAGAGTGATTTTTGTGAAGAGTGGAAAGAAAAAGAAAATTGAGAAATTAGAACTTGTGTATATAGATGTATGGAGACTAGCTCAGGTATCTTCCCATGGTGGCTCACATTATTATGTTATATTTATTGATGATGCAAGTAGAAAAGTATGGATTTATTTCCTTAGAAAGGAATATGGTGTATTTCAAACTTTTAAGAAATGGAAATGTTGGGTTAAAAATAAGAATGGTAAAAGGCTAAAATATCTTATATCTAATAATGGTGATGAGTATTATAGTTACTAATTTGAAGATTATTGCTCCACCAATGGTATTTGTAGACAGAAAATTGTTCCAAGGATTCCATAAGAAAATAGAGTGGTTGAAAGCATGAATAAGATAATAATGGAGTGTGCAAGGACCATGAGGTTGCATGTTGAGCTGCCCTTAATAATGTGAGAACAGGTTATAAATACTTCTATATATTTGATTAATAGAGGTCCCTCTACTCCTTTGGGTTGTGGTATTCTAGAGGAAGCATGAACTGGTAAGAAAGTGAGTTATTCTTTTCTCAAAACCTTTGGTTGTAAAGCATTTATACATATAGATTGTGAAAATAAAATCAAGTTGAAAACTAAGTCAAAGAAATGTAAATTTTTTGGATATGGCATCGATGAATTTGGTTATAGGCTTTGGGATTTTGAAAATTGAAAAATTGTAAGAAGCGGGGATGTCATACTCAATGAGAAAGTGTTGTACAAAGATTGTTGCAGCAATATGAGAGAAAAGAAAATTATTATGTAGTGTTGTATGATACTCCAAAAGATCATGTTCTAGTTGTGCCTCATACTCTGCAACAACCACAACAACAAATACCATACACTTCAATGAATATTAGATGGTCAACAAGCTAAGTAGACCTCTAGAAATATTTTCTCCCTATTTGTATTATATTTTATTAACATATGCTGGTGAACTTGAATGTTATGATGAATTTATGCAAGTGGATACAAAGACTAAGTGGGAGTCTGCAACAAAAGAAGAAATAAACTCTTTGCTAAAAAATCAAAAATGAGATTTATGTAAGTTGCCTACAAGTTAAAGGGCTTTACAAAATAAATGGGTTTATAGGTTGAAAGAAGAGGATGGAGGTAAGAAAATATTTAAAGCTGGGTTAGTTGTAAGAGGATTTGCACAAAAAAAGGGCATTGATTTTGATGAGATATTCTCTACTATTGTTAAAATGACTTCTATTTATACTATTTTAAGTATTGTGTCTACTGAAGATGTGCATTTGGAGCATTTTGATGTTCAAACAACCTTTCTTCATGGTGATTTGGATGAAGATATATATATGGCACAACCATAGGGATTTGAGGTCTAACCTTGATATTTTTATGCAATGATATCTTAAATTTGACAGTTTTATGCATGAACATGGTTATACTCAGTGTCATTTTGACCATTGTATTTATTTTAAAAGATTAATTATGATAGCTATATTATTCTATGTTTATATTTGATTTATATTCTTATAGGTGGGTCTAACATGGATCACATTAAGGGGCTGAAATAGTAGTTAGTACATTCATTTGCTATGAAGAATTTGTGAGCAGAAAAATAAATCCTTGGCATGAAAATTTGTAAAGATAGAAAGAATAGAAAATAGACATTATCTAAGTTTGATTATATTGGGAAGGTGTTGCAACATTTCTCTATGGATAATGTTAAAGTTGTTAGAACACCTTTACCTGGTCATTTGAAGTTGACTAAGGAGATGTGTCCAAAGACACAAGAAGAGGAAGATAAGATGTCCAAGGTACCTTATGCTTCAGCTATAGGTACATTTGGGAGCTCTACTACTAATTTATAGGGCTATGTTGACTCATATTTGGCAAGGGATATTGATACCAAGTAGAGTACTATAGGTTATGTATTTACTATTGGTGAGGAAGCAGTGAGTTGGGTTTCTCAGTTACAGAAGGTGAATGCTTTATCTACTAGAGAGGTAGAGTATGTTGCTACTACAAAGGCAACCAAGGAGATGATATGGTTTCATTTCTTCATGGAAGAATTATGACACCCATAGAGGGATAATTATTTGTTTACAAATAGCTAGAGTGTCAGTCATCTTGCAAAGAATGTTTCTCTACATTCAAAGACAAAACACATATAGTTGTACCATTTTATTTGGTCAGTTTTGGTTGATGGAAACTTAAAGCTGGAGTAGATACATATAGATGATAATCCAATAGATATGTTTACCAAGGCAGTAACAAGGGAGAAGTTAAAGTCCTATTTATCTTTGGTTGGTCTTCTAGAATGAATAGAATAAAAGAATAGCAGAGTCCAGGGTGGTTTGATATTCTAGTGGCAACTACAAGTTTAGCGGTGCTATGATAAATCTCGAAGTGGAAAGTTATTTTTGTGGAGTCTGATCAGTCTCCAAGTGGGAGATTATTTTTATTTGGAGCCTAATCAAACTTGGAGGTTTATTCAATTTTGTTTCCTCCTAGATTATTTCTATAGGGGTTTGGGGGAAATGCCCCCAAGATGGGGTCAAGGGGCAGTGCCCCAGGTGTGCTACATGTCACAATAAAGGGTGGGGTTGAGGGGCAACACCCTTTTGGGGGTTTTTGGCTTATAGTGCCCCCAAGGCCAAAAATGACTCTACTATTGTAAAAGGCATCAGTTTTTATTTTTCTATTTGATGACTTATTCTAGCCCTAATTTTATAAGTGACAAAATTTTGTATAAAAAGTCTTAGGGTAAGGGATTTCAATAATGTGTGATGCGATAATTTCTTCTTGTGGTGATATTGAGTTGTAAGGGATTACAAATTGTAATCAAGTTGTAATCACTTGATAATAATAATATTGGACTCATATTTGGTGGACGTAGCCCAAGGATTGGGTGAACCACATTAAATCTTTGTATCTTGTGTTCTCTTCTATGTGATTTATTATTTTTTGGTTTTGGTTATATTTGAATTTAATTGTTATTTATGTATGTGGTTAATCCTAACAAGGTCCAATAAGAGGATTGAAGGTTGAGTAAGAGTTTTATATGTGGATGAAGATGCCAAATCATCATATTTTGAAGATGTTGAAAGAGGGTATGTCATATTTAATAGAAGAGTCTTGATGAATGATCAAAGGAGGAGCTTGCTTTACACCAAGTGTGATTGTGAGTATAAAAAATTTCATGTCATTATTGATGGTGGAAGTGCTAATAATTTGGTATTAAATGATATAGTCATGAAGTTAAAACTCAAGAGTCAGAAACATCCACACCCATATTGTATTGCCTATGTGTAGGATGACCACAAGATCATTATCAATGAAATCTTCCTAGTGAAGTTCAACATTGGAATCTACCATGATGAGATACTATGTGATATCATACCTGAGGATTAATGTCATATTTTTGTGGGTAGTTTGTGGTAGATTGATAGGTGTGTTGTACATGATGGTTGTACAAATACCTAATCCCTAACAAAGGATGCAGTGTTACATAAGCTAAAACCATTGAAGAACATACAAGAAAAGGTATGCATTACTACCAAAATTATTTTTGTTGATGGGAGAAAGTTCCTAGAGGGTACGAGGCATGATCATGTCTATTTTTCTATAATACAAAAAGATGGTAAAAAAGAAGTAGAAGATGTACATGCATTAGTTGTAGATTTTTTGGATGAGTTCCAGATATTATATTTGATAATTTTCCTACTAGATTACCTCTAGTGATGAATATCATTCATTAGATGTGCTTGATTCTAGGAGCCAATTTTTCAAATGAGGTAGTATACAGAACTACACCAGTAGAAAGTGAAGAGTTGAACAAACAAGTATAGGACTTGTTATAAAGGGAGTTGATTTGAGAGACTCTGAGTCCATCTATTGTACCAATAGTATTAGGACCAATGAGAATGGAGAATGGAGGATGACATAGATTCCAAGACTATTAGCAAGATCACAATCAAGTATAGGTTTATATTACTATGGACGGGTGATATTATGGATTTTTTGAGTAGAGTTGTGTATTTCACAAAGATAGATCTAAAGAGTGGATATAACAAAATTATGATTAGAGAAGGAGATGAATGGAACATTTTATTCAAAATAAAGGAAGGGTTATATTACTAGTTAGTTATTCCTTTTGGGTTAACCAATGCATTGAGCACTTTAATGTGGCTCATGAAGTTTAGACCATGCAAGATACTGAAGAAGCATGATTCAAGAAATGCCTATGAAGTAGAGTTTCCCTCTAAATTGAGCATTTCACCAATATTTAGCTTTTCAAACTTGATTGAGTATCATTAAGGAGGTGTTGAAGATAAGGTTAGAAAAGTGTAGTTAAGTATTATGACAACTACTCCATCTACGAAGGAGTTTGAGGATATACTAGATAGCTTTGTTGGTAGAACTACAAGGAATAGAACATATGAAAATTGTCTAATCAAATAGAAAGGAAGACTTGGAGAAGATTAATCAAGGTTAAAAAGTGGGGAGGTTAACTATCTAGGTTTTCCTCTAAACATCTAAGATGTGATAAGGTCTCTTCTCAAATTACCCTGAGTGTCTCATGCAAGAACATATTGTGTGTAAAGGAAAGCTTGCATCACCCAAAAATATTTATATTTATTTCTTTTCAATAAGGGTTATTACAGTGCATATTTTCTATTTGTGGAAGATTACTACTATTAGTAAGTTAGTCATATTAGCCCAGGTTGGCATTCATCTTAGATATATCAAGTTTTTAGTTGAGTTTCATTGACATATCATATGTATTGGTAAAGTTATTGCAAATTTTTTGTATGAATTTTTGGCATAAAATTTTTGAGATCAATTTTGAAGGCCTAAATGGATATGAAATGGGATAAAACCTCAACTAATTGATTCTTGTACAATCACCTTTTAGTTTTGAAAATGGGTTATAAAAGCCAACTAAGTCAACAATATTTATGGTATTGATACAGGAGCATCCCAAGGTAGTTGGCTATCTTGCATGATTAAGGGATTTTAGCAGGGTTGAGTGGACCTATTTGGATCTTGGGTAATTAATTTTTTATGTATTGAATAAGCATTGTAAACCTTTAAAAGCATGTGACATTTAATTTATGTTGGAGGCCAACTTGTGGCTCTTCAAGTATTTAATGTTAGCTTTATTTAGTTTTTAGTATTTTGGGCTAACTTGTGGCTTATATTGGTATAAGTAGGGGTTGTGGTGAAGTCTTTAGTCATTAATCATCCATCTTAGAGAAGAGGAGGTAGTAAAGGAGTGAATTTTGAGAAGGCTAGTATCCAAGGTTCGAAAACAAGGAGATTACTTGGTGGGCTTGTGAGTACCAGTTGGGTCTTCCTTGGAGGTTTCTACTAGAGTGTGGATCTAGACTAGCTAGGGTTTGGATTAGATCTTGAGGGATCTTGCAAAACTATTACTTCCTATGTATTTTTCCATAACTGGGAAGGCCTTACAACCTAACAAGTTGCATGTATTTAGTTATATTTATGAATAAATTATTGTCACTTAGGCTTCAAATATTGCACGATTATTTAGCTTCCATTGTGTGGTTATTTGTTAGGGGGATAGGACATCTCCTTTGGGGATTCTCCTACCTTGCATTACATCAAGTGGTATCAAAGAAAAGGTTGTTCCTGAGTGTGTAGATCGAGTGCTAAAGTTTAGGTAGTTTGCACTAGAGTTTTGTGAAGTGGATTTATTAGGGTTTCTAAAAATCTTGGAAGATGCCTCCATGAAGATTGGACCCTAGGTCAATTGATGATCTTAGTGATCTTGTGGAAGAAAGGATCTCAGAGAGGGATAAATTAGATTTTAGATCTAAAATAGAGGAGGTTAAAGCCACTTTCAGATCTGAGATGGCATTGATGAAGAGTGATATGATTGTTGAGATCGTAAGTGCTATAGGTGGTGTACCTCAACATTTGGGTACAAAATATGGTAATGAGGAAGCTACTAAAAACTTTGAATTTTTTGGATTGAGTGGTGAGGCTAGAACTAATCATGTAGAGAGACTTATGGGAAATAGGGTTGGTCAATTTGCTAGACCTGGATCTCAATTAAAGTTGAAACATAAAATGGAAGTTTATAATTTCTCAAGTACTTTGAATCCTAAAGACCTAGCTGATTCAATTGGTGAATTGGAAGACTACTTTGAGCTTGACGATATTAAGTATCCACTCAAAGTAAGGTTGGAAAAAACTAAGCTAAAGGGACATGCTACTCTTTGGTGGAAGGAACTATAAAGGGATAGAGAAGAAGAAGGTGAAATGAAGATCACTAGATGGAGATTGATGGTGAATAAGTTAAAGGCTTAGTTCATCCCTACTAATTATGAACTTTATTTGTTTAAGAGGTTGTAAAATCTAAAGCAAAAAGATATGACTATGAAGGATTAAACCAAGGATTTCTACAAGTTGACTATTTAGTTTGGGCATGGAGAATTGTCAAAGGAGAAGGTAGTGTGATACATTAATGGTGTGACATTAAATATTTAGGATGAGGTTGGTATGTTGAATATTTCATTGGTTGAGAATGCTTATTAGTATGCTTTGAGAGTAGAATAAAAGTTGAAGATGAAGAATCAAGGTAGTTCTCGAGGGAAGGAGAAGTGAGACTATTTGACAAAGGCTAAACCAAGTGCAGAAGATGAACCAAAACCTATTGAGAAGAAAAGAAGGATAGGTAGAGGTGAGTTTAAGAGCATTTGTTTCAGATGTCATGAAGAAGGACATAGATCTTATGAGTGTCCATAGAAGGATGGTGATAGAAAAGCTAATTCTCTGAATGAGGTTGAAGACCATGAACTTGAGCAAGGAGAGAGTTTATTGGCTCAGCAAGTATTAGTTGGTCAGGGGAATCTTGTCAGAGGAGTAATTTTTTTAGGACTCTTTGTAAGTTTGGTGGTGAAGTCTATAATGTGATTGTGGATGGTGGTAGTACTAATAACCTTATTGCTGAGGAAATGGTTCAAAAACTTGGTTTGAAGAGAATGAGACATCCTTATCCTTATAGGATTGGCTAGTTGTGAGGTGAGCATGCTTTTGAAGTGAGGGAGCAGTGCCTTGTTGATTTCCAAATTTAGCAATATAAGGATCAACTGTTGTGTGATATTGTGGACATGAATAGTTATCATGTGCTACTTGGTAGACCTTGGCAGTATGATTACAATTTTGTGCATGATTTTTTCAAGAGTGTGTTTACAATTGAGAAAGGTGGTAGGAAGTATTCCATGATTCCTTTTCATAATGAAGAGGTTGATAGAAGGAACCTGAGTATTGGCAGTTGAGTTTAGTTGGCAGATTTTGAAAGGGTTAGCAATCAGTATGGATAGAAAATCTATGGAACACTAAGGATGGAGGTGAAGAAGAAGAAGACATGTATGTGAAGAACCAATTTGGGATTTATGTGTTGAATCCTAGAAGATGTTCTTCTAGCTACTAAGAACATATTTTCACACCTAAGGAGTCTGATGCAGGAGCATCTTAGGGTAGTTGGCTATCCTGCATGATTAAGGGATTTTATTATGGTTGAGTGGATCTATTTGGGTCTTGGGTAATTAATTTTGATGTATTTAACAAGTATTGTAAGCCTTTAAAGGCATTTGGCATTTAATTTCTATTGGAGGCTAACTTGTGGCTCTTCAAGTATTTAATGTTAGGTTTATTTGGTTTTTAGCATTTTGGGCTAACTTGTGGCTTATATTGGTATAAGTAGGGGTTGTGGTGAAGTATTTAGTCATTATTCATCCATCTTGGAGAAGAAGAGGTGGTACAAGAGTGAATTTTGAGAAGGCTAGTAGCTGAGGCTTAGAAAACAAGGAGATATCTTGGTGGGATTGTGAGTACCAATTGGATCTTCCTTGGAGGTTTCTACCAAAGTGTGGATTTGGACTAGCTAGGGTTTAGATTGTATCTTGAGGGATCTTTTAGAACTATTACTTGCTTTGTATTTAGCCATAACCAAGAAGGCCTTACAACCCAGCACATTGCATGTAATTAGTTATATCTATGAATAAATTATTGTGACTTGGGTTTCAAATCTTGCAGAGTTGTTTATCTTCTATTGTGTGGTTATTCATTGGGGGGCTAGGACATCTCCTTTGGGGATTATCCTACCTTGTATTGCATTAGTTATGGTCTCTAAAAGTTTGGATATCCAAAAATAATTTGTAAATTGTCTTGAGCCAATTATATGCAATAAAATAATATAATTTTAGGTTTAGTCAACCTCAAGAGTTAAAGTGTCTAGAACCTTCCCAAGCAATGGAAAATGACTATATAAGTAAGGCTTTTAGGTTTTCTAAGGAAAATCTAGTTGGTGGTCTGCATCTCTATCTTGTAAAATAGTATAAGGAAGGCACCCATATGGATTTGCATATTGTATTTCTAAAAAATTGTAATTCCATATGTTTGGAGATAATAAGAAGTCTCTTTCATTCTTCTGAATTTTTTGTTGTTTGTCTATTTATGTTATGTATTTTTGGTATTAAGGGGATAACCCTTCATCAAGTGGTATTAGAGAAATAGTTCATGACTGTGTACAAAGATCATTGGTTGTGAGGTAGTTTATAATATGACTGTGGTTCGGGTTGTGTATGGATAGATTGTTGATTGTGAGGTAGTTTGCACTAGGGTCATGTTTAGTAGTTTAAAATTCTCCATAGAGCAATTTGAGCATTACAAGAATAGATTCATAGAGGAATGAATCTTTTCATAAGAGATGAAAGTGAGGATAAAAGAAAAGAAGAAGAAGGAATTTTTTTGCAGGAAGGGGAAGACAAAGTACTGAATCAATAAGAATAAAGGATTTTCAGGGACCCTTCCAAGATTGGAAAAAGACCTAAAATTAAGGTTCCCACACTTTTGGGAAATCTTAACCTAGACAAATTGATTGTTTGGATCAATGATTTTAACAAATATTTTAAGCATGAAGATATCAAAGATCCTAATAGAGTCAAGTTTTTAAAGGCTGGGTTGAAGGGTCATGCAAAGATTTGGTGGTAGGAGATCCAATTGGAATGAAATAGAAGAGGAAAAAAGGAAATCAAAAGAAGAGATCAAATGGTGGATAAATTAAAGGTAAAACTAATTCCGATATATTATGTGCTTGATCTGCAAAAGAAAATATAAGGGTTGAAACAAGTAGGAAGATTTGTTCAAACAGAAGAGTTCTAGTGATTCCTCGGCAAAAAAAGCCATACAAAATTTGAAAAGGAGAAATTTTCCAATTACCTTAATGGGTTGATGCCAAGTATTCAAGAGAGTTTGATTAGAATGAACAATATTAGGAAGAATACCATTTTCCCCTAAGAGTACAGGGAAGTTTTAACAAGAAGTTTGAGAGAAGATAGCAAAAGAGGTCATGGTGGAAGATCTTATGGAGTCAGAAATGAAGATTATAAGAAGAAGGATGAGGCCACTAGTATCAATCAAAATCAAAGGGGAAACACTTTCAACTATTTCCATTATCATAATAATAGGAATCAAAGAGGAAGAAAATAATCTTTGGATTAAGAAGACTAGGCTTTCATGGAACATGTTTCCATTGTGGAGAAGAAGACCATAGAGGATTTGAATGTCCTCAACACCAAGGAAGGAAAAATAGGAGGACTGACATCTAAGGAAAAGTTGCACATGTAGATGAAGTTTCCAAATCATCACATTTTGAAGATGTTGAAATATAAGAAGTTAGAGTTAATAGAAGAGTCCTTTTGAATGGTGTGAATGAACCTAATCATAGGAGGAGCTTGTTTCACACCAAGTGAAAGTGTAAGGATAAGTGTTCTGATGTGATTATTGATGATGGAAGTACTGACAAATTGATGTCAAAGGATATGGTCATGAAGTTAAATCTCAAGAGGTAGGAACACCCACACCCATACCATTTTTCCTAGATGTAGGATGACCACAAGGTCATGGTTAATGAATAGTGCATATTGAATTTCAAGATTAGAAGCTACCATGATGAGGTACTATATGATATTGTACCCATAGATGGATTTCATACGTTGTTGGGTAGGCCATGGCATTTGAAATCTATGTCATACATGATGATCATGAAAATAACTATCCCCTAACAAAGGATGGCATGTGACATAAGATAAAACCATTGAAGAACATAGAAGAAAAGGTATATAGTAATTTTAGAATATATTTTTTTGATGGAAGAAAGTTCCTAGAGGTTATGAGGCATAATCATATGTGTTTTGTCATAAGTCCAAAAGATGGAAAAGAAGAACTAAAAGATGTATCTATAAAACTTGTAGATTTATTGGATGAGTTTCCAAATATTATATCTCATAATGTTCTTGATGGATTACCACCAGTGAGGAAGATCAACCATAAGATGGACTTGATTCTAGGAGCTAGTTTTCCAAATTAGATAGCACACAAAATGACACCAATAGAAAGTGAAGAGTTGAATAGACAAGTAAAAGAATTTTTATAGAAGGGGTTGATTTGAGAGATTTTGAGTCTATTTTTGTACATAGAGTATTAGAACCAAAGAATAATGGAGAATGGATTATGTGCATAGATTCTAGGACTATCAACAAGATCACACTCAAACATAGGTTTCTATCATCATGGATAGATGATATGTTTAAGTGGAGCTATGTATTTCATAAATATAGATATGATGAGTGAATATCAATATATTCATTTCATAGAAGGAAATGAATGGAAGACATCTTTCAAAATAAAGGAAGGGTTGTATGGGTCATTAGTTATGTCTTTTGGGCTAAAAAATAAACTAAGCACTTTTATATGGCTCATGAATGAGCTATTGAAAGAAATTTTGGGTAAGATTGTCATTATTTACCTAAATGATATTTTGATCTTTAGTAAGACATTGGAGGAGCATATAATACATATTTATAGGGTGTTTGAGAATTTTAAGGAAGAGAAATTGTTGATTAATTTAAAGAATTGCAATTTTGTAAAGGAGTTAGTATATCTAGAATTTTTAGTTTTGGTAGAAGGTCTAAAAGTGGACCCTTAGAAATTGAAGGCTATCCTCAAATGTAATACTCCAAGAGATGCTACTAAGGTAAGATCCTTTCATGAATTGGCTAGCTTTTATAGATCTGTGATTGAAACAATGAGAGGGGATGGGAAAGAGTTTGAGTGGACTACATGAAAAGATAAGAGCTTTAATTTGTTGAAATAGAAAAATGAAAAGCATCCTATTTTAGTAAGGTGTTTCAAGTAGATTATGATGCTAGTGGTACTATAGCAGGAGCTATTTTGAGACAACAAGGTAGAGATATTTCTTATTAGAGTGAGAAGTTGAATAATGTCAAAAGGAAACATTATATTTAAGATTAAAAATAAAATTATGTTATAGGTTAGACATTTAACAAGTAGAGACATTATCATCTTGCTAATAAGTGTGTTTTATATACTAATCATCAACCTTTGCAATGTCTGAATAGAAAAGGAAATTTGAATCAGAAGCATTTGAAGTGTGTTGAGTGTTTGTAGAGATACACAATTTTTTTGAAGCATAGAATGGAAAGTCTAACAAGGTTGCAAATGTTCTTAACAAGAGATAGCTTTTGCTAATAGAAATGTCGATTAAGATGCTTGGGTTCAATGAACTCAAGAGTATGTATCTAGGGGATCTTGATTTTGATGAAGCTTTGAAAGATTGTAGAAAACTTATTACACTTGACAGGACAAAGTGAATGGATTTCATAATCTAGGATGGAATTTTTTTTACAAGGATTTGATTGTGTATTCCAAAGAGTTCTATGAGAGAAAATATCATCAAGGAGAAGCATAGTGGAGGATTGGTTTGACACTTTGGTAGAGATAAGACTATTGCTTTGGTTGATGAGAATTATTACTAGCCACAATTGTAACAATATTTCAAGAAGTTTGTATAGAATTAAAAAGTATGTTAGATGGAAAAAGGAGCAAATAAAAATATAGGGTTGTATCTATCATTACATATACTAGTGAAGTCATGGGAGAGTGCAAGCATGGACCTTTTTATTGGTTTACCAAAAAATAAATAAGGGCATGCATCAATTTTTATGGTGGTTGCCAAGTTTTAAAAGATTGAAAATTTCATTCCTTGCAAGAAGACTGGTGATGTTATTCATACGATAGAATTATTTTTAAGAGAAGTGGTGAGACTACATGGTCTACCAAAGACCATAGTTTCAAATTGAGACACTAACTTTGTTGGGTATTTATGGTACACATTCTGGAAGCAATTGAAGACATATTTTAATTTCAACTCATCACATCATCCATAGAATAATGGACATATAGAGGTTGTGAATATGACTTTGGTGAATTCATTGAGATGTTTGTTTGAGATAAGTCAAAAGGATGGAAACCAAAGGCAAAATTTGCATCTAATAATTTTGTTAATAAGAGCACTGGTAAATCACCATTCCAAATTTTATATGGGAGTAATCCTATCGATGCTTTTGAATTGAGGAATTTGGACCAAGGGGTCATAATTAGTGTTGAAGGTAATGATTTTGCATAGCACTTGAAGAACATCCATGAGGAGGTGAGGAAACACAACATGAAGATGAATAAAAATTGTAAGGCTAAGGCATATAAGAGGAGGAGGAATAAATAATTTTAGGGTTGAAATGAAGTAATGGTTCATTTGAAGAAGGATTGATTTCTAGTAGGTACATATAATAAGTTTAAAATGAAGAAGTTTGGACCATGCAAGATACTAAAAAAGTATGTTTCAGGAAATGCCAATGAAGTAGAGTTGCCCTCTAAACTAAACATTTCACTAGTATTTAACATTTTAGACTTGATAAAGTATCATGAAGGAAGTGTTGAAGATAAGGTCACAAAAGTGCAATGGAATATTTTGGCAACTACTTTAGCTACAAATGAGATTGAGGATATGCTAGATAGTAATGTTGGTAGAATTAAAGGAACTGAACAAATGAAAAATTTCTAGTCAAATGGAAAGGAAGACTTGTAGAAGAGTCATCATGGCTGAAAAAGGAGGTTAACTATCTAAGTTTTCCTCTAAACATCTAAGACATGACTAGGTCACTTCACAAATTATCCTAGGTATCTGATGTAGGACAATCTTGGGTGGAAGGGAATCTTGCAACACCCAAAATATTTGTATATATCTCTTTTCAATAAAGGTTGTTTTAGTAAAAAGTTTCTATTTTTGAAATTTTACTATTTTTAGTAATTTTTTCATATGAGCTCAAAATATTCTAATTTCATAGGTGGGAGTTCATCTTAGATATATTAGTCTATAGTTGAGTTTCATAACCATATCATATGTATTGGTAAATTTATTTTAGATTTGCAGTGTGAATTTTTATAAGTGAACTTTGAGCTCAATTTTGAAGGCCTAAATGGCTTTGAAAGAAAGTCAAAGATCAAATAATGAGTGCTTATGCAATCAAACTTTGTAGCATAATAATTGTCATTTCTAAAAAGGGATTATAATAGTTGATCGGGGTCAATGGTTTGTAAGTTCTGGTCTCCAGCTCTTTTATATGTATTCTAATCTAATTACATGCATGAAAAATTGAAAGCATTTAATTATTTATAACACTTTGACACACAATATGTGTTGGATACAATTGTTCAATTGTGTGTTGTCTTTGATATTACACAAATGTCATATCAATCATCGGGTAGAGTTTATCGATCTTAGTTGGTCAGCAAGGAAAAAGAAAAAGTCTACTGAGCTTAGAAGGTTAGCAAAGAAGGTGTACAGTGTCTACCAAGTGTTCTCAGGCTTTACCTTGTGCAGACAGTTGGTACCGAGCTTTCAAGGTTAAGCAAGAAAATTAAGTTGTTACTGAGCTCACTTGGTCATCAAAGGGAAATATGGCAGAGGTAGTTCCTACCGAGCTCTCATGGAAAATGAAGGAAATTTAGTTCTTACTGAGTTAACTCAATAGAAAAATGATCTTTTAGATTTTGCAGTGTTAACTGAGTTGAGATGGTTAACTCAAGAAATTGTTTCTAGAAGTAGTGCTTACCAAGCAGGGTTGACCAATGAAGGATTTCATTATTTTGTGAAATAAAGAGTATTTGCTTAATGTAATATATGTAGCCGACTGATGTATGGTTTATTGGTAAATGTAACTTGTGAATGAGCCAACTTGATAATCCAAATGGTATATATAAGAGGTCAAGCTGCGAATTCTAAGAGTGTGATGGATTTTATGTAATGCAAATGTGAAGGAGGACTAATTATTGTAAGAGAAAATTTTGAAGGATGATCAGAGATCATTAAGGAGTAGCAAATCTATATTTGATCGAGGAGGATCTAATGGTGTAGAATAGAGATCTATAATCAGCAAATTTAGTTGCATCATATTTAGGTCAATTCATTGTTACTTTCTAACCATTGTAGCAATGATTTCAAAATCTCTTAACAGAATTGGTTTAACAGCCATTTTTTAAATCCTTTAACAAGGTGATAGTTTAGTTGAATTGTTCAAAAGACCTCTAGCAAGGATACTCCTAATAGGGTGATTAAATCCTCTAACAAGGTCACACCTAACAGTGTGTATTGTAATGTTTAATAGGGTTGGCTCCTAATAGGGCTCACTTCAGAAGAGTGAAAATTGGTAGCTAGGTACTTGGTGGTTTTTCCCATATTGGGTTTCCACATTAAATTTGGTGTCTCTTGTGTTCATGTTATTTACTTTTGCATGCATGCTAATAATTATAAATGCTTAAAGAATAGTAACAAGTTAATCTATCGAGTTACAACATTTTTTGTGATGTGTTTATCAAGTGATAGCACTAACTAGTTATTTAAGACATCTAAGGGATCTAGATTTTTTTTTGTGGTAACTGATTCACCCCCCCTCTCAGTTACTTCATCTATGATTCCAAAAATTGGTATCAGAGCTCTTGGTGCTTGTAGGAAAAGATTTCAAGGATCTAAGCTAAAGATCAGGATGTCTTACAAGAGGGAAATTCCAAGACTTAACAGGGATAACTTCTCAGCATAGTAGGGATTGATGAGACTTCATTTGGCTTCTATTAGTGATTCAGGGCTGAAGTACCCTGATGAAAAATATGCAGAACCTACTAGTACACTATCTATCAATGATATTGCTAAAAACAAGACTCACAACAACATGATGATAGATATTGAATCTACTCTAAGTTATGAATAATTTGATGATATCAAGGATTGCAAAACTGCTTTTGAAATGTCAAACAAATTGAAATAGATCTATAGAGGTGATGATAATGTAAGAAGAGCCAAGGTAGAAAGTTTGAGAGGACAATTTGATCAAATGAGGATGAGAGAGGATGAAAACATAAAAAAATATTTTGAAAGAGTTAAAGAAAGTGTTAGTGCAATCAAAGCATCTAGAGGAGATATCAAGGAAGAAATAGTTATAAGTAAAGTTCTTAAAACTCTACTTCCTATTTATGCAATCAGAGTTTATGCAATTCAAGAAAGAAGATGTGAAGCAAATCATAAGATAAATTTAGAGGTCATAGTTGGAAGATTGATTGTGTTGGTGTTTGAAAATGTTGGAGGGTTTTCAATTATCCAATGAGAATATGACATATCTAGGGGCAGCTAACTCCCATTTTCAACATGCTATTTCAGACACCAAGCCAACTATAAGGCTAGACCCTTCTTCTACTTTAGGCTCTGCAAGACCTAGGTGGGTGGATGTCAGATTCAACTGATACCATACCAGTGCAAAACATATCCCTAAATCTATTAAGCAAATGAAAACCCTTATACATTGATGCAGGAGCATCCAGAGGTATAAGGGCAATCCTGCGTCACCCAAAAAAAATGTACTTAGACTTAGTTTCTATTTCATGTGTTTTCATTTTTGGATACCCTTTTGGGCCAAATAAAGGTTCCAACTCTCACAGTTCCACTATCATTGTGTTAGAAAATCCTAAAAAAATAGGAGTATGCAATTTGGCCATCATTTTGGTGACCTAGAAGGTGTGAATTGGCCAGATGAATGTAATTGTGATTTAGAGCATTCCAAAAAAAGAATCAAGTCAAAAGGCCCCACGATTTGAAAGTTATTGAAGTTTTTTGAGTTTTGGAGACCTCCTAAGAATGCTTCAAAGTCAAGTTATGGGCATTAAATGACCTCTAAAGGGCTAAAAAATGGGGGATGAGTGAAGCCTATCCATAGGGCTATAGAGTGCTTTAAGAGCTTTCTAAAAATGTAAACGGTTTGTCAATCGGAGCTACGGTTCAAAAGTTATGTCTCCCGAAAGTTCGGTTACCATTTCTGGATTCTTCTAGATTTGCACCGACTTCTAACGCAACTTTTGGAACCTTCTATTTGGTCAATGGATGCCTACTAGCACTTTCTAGAATGTACTCCTAGTCGTTAACCCTTTGGGGTCTAATTAAGGAGATTTTTGGCATTGTAAAAGGCAGGTCGGAGTGGAGTTTGAGAGGAGGTACTGAAAGGAGAAATTATCTCCAGATTTATGCTATTGTAAGCCCTTAGGGCATGTTTTGAAGTTTATTTTTCCTGTACTATTTGTACTAGCTTATTTTCTCAGTTAATATAATTTTCCCTTTTCTATTGTGTCCATTTTGTTCTTGGGTTGTGTCCCCATCAAGTGGTATCAGAGCCAGTTTTCTTGAGTGTGTAGACAGAACGCTGATTATGAGGCAGTTTGCACCAGGACTGTGTGGTTGTGGGTTTGAGTTAAGAAGATGTCTCCAAAAAGAGAGCATGGTGGAAGGGCCAAAGCTATTAATCCTAAGGAGGTTAGAGCCCTCCAAAGGCAGGTGCAGGCATTGCAAGAGTAGCTTCGTAGAGGAGCAAATGTTGCCGCAAGTGACAATAGTGAGGATGACAATGAAGAAGAAGTAATGGAACCAAAAGGGAAATTTGATGGGGAAGTTCTAAATCATGTAGAGGAAAGGCTTTTTAGGGCCATTACTGAGTTTGGGAAAAGACCTACAATTGAAGTGCGTGTATTTTTAGGAAATCTGAAACCAGATGAGTTGATCGATTGGATCAATCTATTGGAAGAATACTTTGAGTATAAGGATATTAGGGACCCAGATAGGGTTAAGTTGGCAAATGCCAAACTAAAAGGCCATGCCAAAATTTGGTGGCAAGAGGTTCAATTGGAAAGAAACAGAAGAGAAAAGGAGAAGATCACAAGATGGGATCGCATGGTGGACAAATTGAAGAAGCAGTTCATTCCTGTGGATTACGAGCTTGATTTGTTTAAGAAGATGCATGGGTTAAAGCAAGCAGGAAGATCAGTCTAAGAATAAACAGAGGAATTTTATCGACTCTTGATTAGAGCGGGGCATGCAGAAGCAAATAAGGATAAGGTTTCTTGTTATATTAGTGGGTTGCGACCTAGCATCCAAGAGGAATTAAGTCTGGTAAGAATGACCAGCATTGAAGAGGCATACCAGTTTTCCCTACGAGTTGAAGAGAAGCTAAATAAAAGGTTTGAAGGAAGACAAAGAGGGTGTAGTTAAGGAGGAAGGGGAAGTGGTAGGTCATCTGGAGGCCGCAATGAAACCCAAAAGAAAAATGAAGATGAGGGTACTAGCAGGAACCAGAGGAATGAGGGTTTCAACCGCTCCCATGACCAAGACTTTGGAAATTAGAGAGGAAGAGGTAGAGGACATGGACAAGGAAGAGGAGGCTTCTATGGTACCTATTTCCATTGCAATGAAGAAGGTCATCATGCCTTTGAATGCCCTCAATGACAAGGAAGGACAAATAGGAGAGCTAAGGGCCAAGCTAGGGTTGCTCATGTGGATGAGGATGCACAATCATCACATTCAAAGGATGCAGAAAGAGGAGAGACCTTGGTAAATGAAAGAGTCCTACTAAGTGGTGAGATTGAACTAGGACAACGGAGGAGTTTGTTCCGTACCAGATGCAAGTGTGAGGATAAATGTTGTGATGTGATCATTGATGGTGGTAGCACTGATAACTTGGTATCAGAAGAGATGGTCTCTAAGCTGAAGCTCAAGAGGGAGAAACATTCCCAGCCCTATCGAATTGCTTGGGTAAAAGATGATCATAAGGTCTTGGTAAGTGAACAATGTTTAGTAAAATTCAAAATTGGAAGTTACCATGATGAAGTTCTCTATGATGTTATTTTGATGGATGTTTGCCATCTATTGTTGGGTAGACGATGGCAGTTTGATAGACATGTAGTGCATGATGGACATGCAAACACATACTCTCTGACAAAGGATGGAGTTCACCACAAATTGAAGCCCATGAAAAAGGAAGGTGAAAAGGTATGTAGCAGTGCTAGGATTTTTCTTGTTGATGGAAGGAAGTTTTTAGATGGCATGAAACATCAGCATATGTGCTATGCTTTGATTCCTAGGAAAGATAAAGAAGGTAGTAGTGAAATACCACTTGAAGTTTCAGATTTACTAGGGGAGTTTGGAGATATTATCTCTGATAATGTTCCATATGGATTGCCACCAATAAGGAAAATCAGTCATTAGATAGATCTGATTCTACGAGCTAGTTTGTCGAACAAGGTTGCTCACAGGATGACTCCTACTTAAACAGAGGAGCTAAATAGACAGGTTCAGGAGCTGTTGAGGAAGGGCTTGATTCGAGAGAGCCTAAGTCCATGTGCAGTACATGCAGTACTTGCACCAAAGAAGGATGGAGAGTGGAGGATGTGTACAGATTCTCGAGCTATAAATAGGATAACCATCAAGTACCGATTTCCTTTGCCAAGGATGGATGATCTCATGGACTGCTTGAGTGGAGCTCAGTACTTCACAAAGATAGATCTAAAGAGTGGCTATCATCAGATACAGATTTGAGAAGGAGATGAGTGGAAAATAGCCTTCAAGACCAAAGAGGGTCTTTATGAGTGGTTAGTCATGCCCTTTGGATTGACGAACATCCCAAGCACCTTCATGCGGCTCATGAATGAGGTACTTAAGAAGTTCTTGGGAAAATTTGTTATTGTCTATTTGGATGATATTTTAATTTTCAGCAAGATTTTTGAAGAACATTTACTACATATTCATAGTTTCCTTGAAAGGCTAAGGGAAGAGAAACTGTTAATTAATCTGAAGAAGTGTATCTTTGCAAAAAGGGAGTTAGTCTATTTGGGGTGTGTTATATCACCTGAAGGTCTAAAAATGGATCCAGAGAAGGTAAAAGCCATCTTGGAATGGCCTACTCCAAGGTCTGCTACTGAGCTAAGATCATTTCATGGTCTGGTTAGTTTTTATAGGAAGTTTATTAAGAATTTCAGTGGCATATGTGCACCCCTAACTGATACAATAAGAGGAGATAGAAAAGAGTTTAAATGGACTACAGCAGCTACGAGAAGTTTTGAATTACTAAAGAAGAAGGTAACACAACAACCTGTGTTGGCACTTCCAGATTTTAGAAAAGTATTCCAGGTGGATTGTGATGCTAGTGGCAGTACTATTGGGGCTGTATTAAGCCAAGAAGGTAAGCCTATTGCGTATTTTAGTGAAAAATTAAATGATGCAAAGAAGAAGTATTCTGTTTATGATCAAGAGTTCTATGCAATAGTTCAGGCCTTAAAGAAATGGAGGCATTATTTATTTCCAAAGGAATCTGTTTTGTATACTGATCATCAGGCATTACAGTACCTAAATAGCCAAGGTAAATTGAATCAGAGGCATATGAAGTGGGTAGAGTTCTTGTAGAGCTATACATTTGTGTTGAAGCATAGAAGTGGAAAATCTAATAGGGTTGCAGATGCACTAAGTAGGAGATAGTTGTTGCTTACAGTAATGCAGGTTGAAGTAGTTGGGTTTGATGAACTCAAGAATTTGTACCCTAAGGATCCTAATTTTGCTGAAGCATGGAAAGCTTGTAAAGAACCTGTTGCTGTAGATAGAACCAAGTGGTTAGACTATTTGATTCAGGATGGCATGTTGTTCAAAGGTAGTCAATTGTGCATTCCAAGAAGTTCCATGAGGGAAAATCTGATTAAGGAGAAACATAGTGGAGGGATGGCAGGACATTTTGGTCAAGATAAGACCATTGCCATTCTCAGAGAACATTATTTTTGGCCTCAAATTTCACAGGATGTGAAGAGGTTTGTATAGAGTTGCCAGGTCTGTCAAGTTTCCAAGGGGTTTAGTCACAATACTGGCCTATATCAGCCATTGCCTGTTCCATCAAGGCCATGGGAGGACATAAGTATGGATTTTGTTCTTGGATTGCCAAGGACACAAAGGGGTAATGACTCAGTATTTGTGGTGGTTTATAGGTTCTCCAAAATGGCACATTTCATTCCATGCCACAAAACTCATGATGTTGTCCATATTGCAGACTTGTTTTTCAAAGAGGTGGTAAGACTACATGGTCTTCCAAGGAGCATAGTTTCTGACAGAGATACTAAATTTGTGGGGTATTTCTGGAGGACATTGTGGAAAAAGTTAAGAACCGACTTGAAATTTAGCTCCATGCATCACCCACAAACTGATGGCCAAACAGAAGTGGTAAATAGAAGTCTAGGCAATTTGTTGAGATGTTTAGTTGGGGATAAGCCCAAGGGATGGGATTTGATTCTACCACAGGCAGAGTTTTCTTATAATAACTCTATAAATAGGAGTACTAGAAAATCACCATTCCAAATTGTATATGGGAGTAGCCCAAGGATTGCACCAGAGCTGAGGAAGATAGAACAAGGGGAGAGGACAAGTGCTGAAGCTGAGGAATTTGCTAAACATATCAAGCATCTACATGAGGAGGTTCAAGCACACATTACCAAAATGAATCAAGAGTATAAAGCTAGGGCTGATCAAAGGAGAAGACATAAGGAATTCCAAGTAGGAGATTTAGTCATGGTGCACTTACGAAAAGAAATATTTCTAGCCGGTACTTACAACAAGCTGAAAATGAAGAAATTTGGCCCCTACAAAATTTTGAAGAAACATGACTCAGGAAATGCATATGAAGTGGAGCTGCTAGATGGTATTCACATTTCTCCCATTTTTAACATTGCAGATTTAATAGAGTATCATGATGATGGTGCGGATGAGGTGTTAGAGCCATGTCTGATTCTTGCTTCTAAGAAGGAGGAGATAGAAGACATTCTAGATCATCGTGTGGGTAGGAGTACCAAAAATAAGCAGTATGAAGAGTATTTGGTGAAGTGGAAGGGACGGTCGATCGAGGACTCAACTTGGATTTCAGCAGTTGAGGTTTCCCATTTTGGATTTCCTCTACCATTCATAAAGTGACAGGGTCACTTTTCAATCTACCCTGGGTGTCTGATGCAGGAGCATCCAGAGGTATAAGGGCAATCCTGTGTCACCCAAAAAAATGTACTTAGACTTAGTTTCTATTTCATGTGTTTTCATTTTTGGATACCCTTTTGGGCCAAATAAAGGTTCCAACTCTCACAGTTCCACTATCAGTGTGTTAGAAAATTCCAAAAAAATAGGAGCATGCAATTTGGCCATCATTTTGGTGACCTAGAAGGTGTGAATTGGCTAGATGAATGTAATTGTGATTTAGAGAATTCCAGAAAAAGAATCAAGTTAAAAGGCCCCACGATTTGAAAGTTATTACAGTTTTTTGGGTTTTGGAGACCTCCTAAGAATGCTTCAAAGTCAAGTTATGGGCATTAAATGATCTCAAAAAGGGCTGAAAATGGGGGATGAGCGAAGCAGTCCATAGGGCTATAGAGCACTTTGAGATCTTTTTGAAAATGTAAACGGTTTGTCAATCGGAGCTATAGTTCAAAAGTTATGCCTCTCAGAAGTTTGGTTACCATTTTTGGATTCTTCTAGATTTGCACCAACTTCTTACGCAGCTTCTGGAACCTTCTATTTGGTCGGTGGATGCCTACTAGCACTTTCTAGAATGTACTCCTAGTCCTTAACCCTCCAGAGTCTATTTGAGGAGATTTTTGGCATTGTAAAAGGCAGTTCAGAGTGGAGTTTGAGAGGAGGTACTGAAAGGATAAATTATCTCCAGATTTATGCTATTGTAAGCCCTGAAGGCATGTTTTGAAGTTTATTTTTCCTGTACTATTTTTACTAGCTTATTTTCTTAGTTAATATAATTTTCCCTTTTTTGTTGTGTCCATTTTGTTCTTGGGTTGTGTCCCCATCATATATCCTAATGACTTATGCAGTAACAAAGAAGTGCAGTAGCAAATTATAACTCTATGAAATGCACAAGCTGAGTGAGGGTTAAACTTTGATAGCCCTTCAACATAAAAGGGTAAAACACATTTGATTAATAATGTTGAATTCAACAAAACCTTAGATATGCAGCAGTAAGACTTTAATGATCCTATAGCTTACCAGTGCCTAATCCATTGGGCAAATTAATGAATCAAATGCATACATATGGATATTTGATACTTATGTATATATTTAGATATATGATCTATCTATTTACCTTGTAAATAAACATCTATGCTCAATCCAAACCTCATTCTTACATGATATCCTTCTCAACAAACTTACAACCTTGTTGATTCACTGAAGCATTTAAATAACCCCTTGAGTTACAAGAAACAATAAGACAACATACAACCTTAAGGGACTACAACTATGATCTAGGCTCTTTGTTCAAAGATCATAAAACATTGAAGCTCACTGAGATAAGAGACAAGATTCAAGATGAAACTCAACCTTTTGTTCTTTGTATTAATTTCTTTGAAACAATACAACCATATGCATGAAATGAAAACATGAAGACACCTAACAGATCTAAACTATCTGTATTATCCTCCCTAATGTTGTTCATACAAGAGAATTCTACTGAAAAATATGGTGTCTCAATACTAGGAATGCATCAAGATGGGAACCAAAACCCTAGTATCATAGTAGTGTGTAATTTTTTTGCAAAAGACTGGAACTTGTACAATGAGAAAGAAAGGGAATGATATAGGAAGAAGTGAATTCTTAGATCTATTGTATGCCTGACAAGTGTCCACTCAAAATTCCTTCCCAAGAAAATGAAGCAACCTCTTTCTACCCTCTCCCCTCTAATCTGATTTGGTTTCATCATTACTTTGTAACTGATTTACAAATATCTATTTCTGAATGATGAAAACCTCTTGCTTGCCAAAATATCTGATTTTCTTTAAGGATGCTAATAAAACCTTGATTCAATTGACTTGAAAGTAATCAAATTTGCCCCAAACTACATTTTCATGGTCTTTTACCTATATTCAAGTCATTACCTTACCAAGAATTAGTTTTGAACTTTGATAGGTGAATTCAGTTGCAAGTTAGGAATCTTGGAGAAAACCTTGTATAGCTCAAATAAGCTACTTCCTGTGCAAAAACTAACTACATAATCAAAAAAATTAGATTCTCTTGATTCTGATGATATATAATACTACTATGTTTGCCTCTCAGAAACCCCCAGAATATCAATTTGAAAAATACCCCTCTATTAGAACACTCAGGCATGCACTTGAAATTTTAAAAATAAATTAAAAGTCTAAAGTTTAAACTTTAGAATAAAAGTCCTTTTGGATTTAAAAATATTTGGATGTGCATACGAGAAAATATTTTTAAATTGACAAAAAAAAAATCTTATTTTTATTCACTCCTTGGGCCCTGACATGTGCCATGTGGCACCATATTATTTGCCGCCCAACTGCTCTATCACCACTTGCCTACTCTGACTGGATCACCACTTCACCATTTGTCTTGGGCCCACTGCCACTTGTTTTATTCCCACATGCCCGCATTGTCTATCTCCCTCACAACTTCTTATTGCAAGAATGCATCATCCACAAGATGTGCCATGTGGCACAATCTTATGTGTCTGGCCTTTTCTCTACCACATTACCTCTCTTGTCCTTTCATTTAAAATTATGCTTTTGTGCTTGAAATTCTAAGTCTATTGGCTGACCACAAGCCCCACCCACTAGCCTATGGCTTCCCAAGAGCCTCCAATTTCAATCCATATTACATAAAATGTTGTATTATATTTAAAGAACTGTAAATCTACCTCCATAAAGAATGTGGGATATATGAGTGTGCCCTATGATTGCTTTAATCTTCCTTGCACTTTAACTGCGATCCCTTATTTTCATGTGTTGATGCTCGGCCTTCTAACCTATGTTTGGCATGTGGAGATTGCTTTTTATTTGCATGGGGCTCTATTTTAATTGGTGGCTTCTTCTAACACTGCAGGTTCCTTCGTCCTTCTGCATCCTACCCTGCTTCCCAAGCATGTGGGTTCTCCTTGTTTAGTGTTGGGTGATCTGCGCATTTTGCTTATTCACTTTCATGAGGCATTTTTTTTATTACATGGGTTGTTTTCTATGTCTACTCTTTCTTACAAAAAATGAGACACCTTCCCCTGTATTTGACTTGGGCTGCTGACTGCTTTGGCACCTCCATGCTAAAACCTTGCTCCATTCCCTCAAAATGGTGGATTCTTCAAGTTTAGCATTCCTCTTGTATGGGCATTCATCTCTTGTTCATGCTTCCTCTTTTCAAACTTGTGTGGGTGGTATGTTCTTTGATGGAGGCTCCTTCCTTCATACGCTGCATTCATTCTCTGATGCTTGCATAGATTATGTACTCCCATTTCCAATGTTGTATTTGCCTACATGAGTAGATTTCCTTTACATTTGACTGATGTTATGATGATTGAAAAGGATGTCAAATTTAGTGTTCTCATTTATAGGGAGCTTCTGCCATTTTTCAACATCTCTAAACATCTTCTCACACACCAAGACTATTGATAATTGGTTGGCTAGAATCACAATTTTCTGGCTCACCTAAGCCTGAAAATTCTTGAATGTAAGAGAAGAATGGACACTGGCATGACCTTTCTCATGGTCATTTTCTTTATCAAAGAAAAATATTGGGTAAGGTGTTATAAAGCTCTCCATTATCCAGGTGAGTATCTCTCAATCAATTACCATTAGCCACAAGCATCTTGACCAAACCCTTTTATAAACTCATTCATGTCATCTAAAAGAAAGGCCTTAATTTTGCCTATGAATTCCAATCTAGCTGTGAGGAGTTCGATGGTCTCAATGTAGGCCAATTGGCAATCCACTGCCTTCCTTTTGCATGTCACCTTCCATTCAAAGTCCCCTTTTGTTTTAAAACAAAAACTCAGTCTCAGTGCTAGAAAAAACCTAACTACTATCACCATGGTGGCTTCCTTTAAATGCATTGTCTTCTTTTAATGTGTTCTTAAAGTAAAGCATGTTCTTCTTCCAATTCTTTCTCTATAGTGTGTGATCACAATCTTGCCCTCTCTAGATTCTGAGATAACCACCAAATCCTCATTTTCCCACTCACAATTTGTAGGTGATATAAGAAAATTTGCATACTGCACATACCCTTGAACTTATGAAACCACATTTATAGGAGAAAACTTTAAAATATATTTCAAAAATACAACTATTTGATGATGGAACCTCCAAAATGAATATAAACATTGATATTTGACTCTCCTTTTTTAATATAATGACACATCATTTGACATTGAATAATGGTGTTCTCATATCAATCACTTCTAATAACTCTTTAAAACAACTCTAATCCTGAATACTTTATCAACTTGCTGAAGTCAGTCAGACCCCAAAGTGGGTCCGACTAAAAAAAATTTCATTTTTGGGTGACTAACATCTCAAAGTGATCCACCGACCTTCTTGGACTGACTAGAATGCAATTCGATCACTGAACCATCAATTAAAACCTCTTTTATCACTTATCTGCAAACTGTTAAATTTGCATCAGGAGGTCCATTGACTGGCTTTAAAAACTAACCCAACCATCTGAGCAAGCTCTGAAATCTGGTATACTGAATCTTTGTTCAACATTCTTCGACCTCGTCAAATCTCATCTCATGATGAATTTGAGGTCAAAATATATTCACTTTTGAAGTTGACATCTCAGAACTACTTGCAAGTAAATATGTCAAAAAACACTAAATTGGGTCCAGATTTGGCTTCAAAAATTGGGCAAACTGACATGTGGGAAGACGAAAACTGGGGCATTGGTTCTTTGTCATGAGGACAATATGAATCTATGATTTGGGCTCATGAGGAATAACTAGACACAAATGGAAAGTAGTCAAAGTGAGCTACTTAGAATTGTAGACTGGAGACAATGACAGAAAAGTGATTTTTGCAAATGGAATTGACCTAGAAAAGTGTGCATATGGATTCGTCAAGACTTGAAACTTGGCACATTTAAAGTATTTTTGGAGTAAAATAAAAGGGTACAATCCATTTGATCTTACCAATCATGTATCTCAAGTTATGATGTCCCAAACAAGGGTACCAAACAATCTACATTTGCTGACACTGGTAAAAAGATAGAAATTGCATTTGGAATTGCGTTTGAAAACTGATCAAACAGATTTGTCATGAGTTGAAACTTGAAACATAACAAGTCTCTGACATCTAAAATGCAACACAAAAGGAATTTCAACATTTTGGTCAACTAGGTCAAAGTTATAACTCATCAAACAAGGCTTCCTAGAACTCTGAACATTTCATATGAGCATGACATTGATAACATACCAACTTTGAGGGGATTCAAAACCTAGTCAAACAGACTCGAAATGACTCAAAATCTAAAACATAGGCTCTCAAGTATGGACATTAGATACTCCCAAAGTGGCATATCATGAAACATTACTGGGTGTGAGATATTCAGATGCAAACATAGCCTCCTGTCATTGTTTGACACTTGAGGTAAAATGCATATTTGGCAAATGCTCAAAATAGGACTTCACGAAATGGCTCAAAATGATAGTTTAACATCATGAAACATGTAGATACACTAAATGAAAGGTGTTAGAAACATTAAACACCTCACAATGCTTAAAGGTATTGTCAGGTACAATCTCATCAAAAAGCATTTATAGGGCTCAAATTTCTCAATGGTATTAAAAATTGACCATGCAATTTTTAGTGCCAACAGACTACATTCAAGCTAGACAACTATGATAATTATGTTCCAACTACCAAGAATATTGAATAAGCATTTGAAGCTAAGCTTTCACTCAAGGAAAAAGGCAAAAAGATAAAGGATCCTCAATCAGATAGTGATGAAGAATCAGAACAAAGTTCAGACAGTGATCTTGAGATGGTTGAAGCTCTGCTAGCAAGGAAATATTCAAGAGGCAAAGGGAAATACAAAGGCAAGGTTCCTCTAATCTATTTTTCTTGTGAAGAAATTGGACATATTACTGCGACGTGCCCAAATAATCAGACAAAGGATGAGAAGAAAGGTCACAAGTGCAATGACAAGAAAGACTTCAAATCATTCAAGGATAAAAGTAAGAAAACATGTTTCATGGCTAAAGATTCTAATGATTTCGATGATGATGAAGAAGATGAAATTGTTTACATTGCTATAAAGGATGAATCTGATAATGATGAGGAAATGGCACTCATTTCTCATGTGAGAAAAAATGATACATGGATTATAGATAGCGGTTGTTCTCATCACATGATTGGTGATAAAATTAAGTTTGAAAATTTTGAAGACTGTGATGGTGGCAATGTGAGATTTGGTAATAATGAACCTTGTTGCATAAAAGAAAAAGGAAGAATCTCTCTAACCAAAGAACTTGTATGTGATAATGCATATTAGGTAGAAGGACTAAAACACAATCTATTGAGTGTGGCATAGCTACTCAATAATGGATTCAAAGTGGAATTCATGCATGGAAAAGCAAGATTGCTAGATGGCAAAGGAAAGTTTATCGGATCACGCACTCAAACAAAAGGTAACTTTTTTTTATCTTGAACTTGGTGAATGTTCATGTTTTATTGCTCAAGTTGAAGAAATTTGGTTATGGCAGAGAAGGTTGTGTCATGTGAACTTTGATAACTTGGTAAAAATAAGTAAATTCAGGAAAGTAAGAGGTATTCCTAACATAGAGAAACCTGAGGTTGGTCTATGCAAGAATTGTCAAATTGGCAAGATGAGAAAGACTAGCTTTAAAAGCAAAAAATATCAGTCTGAAGAAATTTTAGAAATTGTGCATACTGATTTTTGTGGACCTATTGGCATTGAAAGTTGTACTGGTGAAAATTTCTTCATTCTTTTTGTTGATGATTACTCAAAATGATGACTATCATGTACCTAAGAGAGAAATTGGAAGCATTTGAAAAGTTCAAATGGTATTTGGCCAGAGTAGAGAAGGAAACAGGCAAAAGACTGAAATGTTTGAGGTCAGACAGAGGTGGTGATCTAATTTCACATGAGTTCAATAAATTTTGCATTGAAAGGGGAATCAAAAGACAAGTTTCAGCAATTGGAACTCCTGAACAAAATGGAATAGTTGAAAGAAGGAACAAATATGTCATAGACTATGCAAGAATCTTAATGATTGAAAAGAGCATTGCTATCAAATACTAGAAGGAAGCTATCATCACTGTAGTTCATACCTTGAATCGAGTATAGCTAAAGAATGACTCATTCAAAACCCCCTATGAGTTATGGTATGGCTACAAACCCAATGTAATTACCTAAAAGTATTTGGAAGCAAATGTTACATTTTGAAAGAATCTAGAAAAGGTAAATTTGATGTGAAGGGTGATGAAAGGATATTTTTGAGATATTCTTGCAAAAGTAAAGTATATAGATGTTTGAATTTGTCTAGTCACAAAGTCATAGAAAGTGCACATGTAAAAGTTGATGAGTTTGCATAAAGAACTGAAGAAGAAAGAAAAAGGGAACCTGAAGACTATACGAGATTTTTTTCATTGAACTTGATACAGTGCCAGGCACATCTGTCATTCAAAAATATTCTACTCTAGAGTCTTCTGTAACCAAGTTGTAGGAAGTTCAAACCAAGCTAATGCCTACCAAGTTGCAAGGACCCAAGCTATAAACAGAAGATATCAAATCAATAGCTACCAAGCCTGAGCAACCAGAATCAAACTAGAAGTTGAATCACGGAAGGATAAAAATACAAGTCATTCAAAAGGCAAGGAGCTTGTGTTAGCCAAGTATGCTAGGAAGCATCATGCACTAGATCAGATCATTGGAGATAAATCTGAAGGAACAATGACGAGAAGTAAGTTGAAAGGCACTTGTTTACTTGTTGATTTTGAACCTAGAAATGTCAAAGATGCATTAGAAAATGAAATTTGGATTGAAGCTATGAATGAAGAGATAGAACAGATAGAGAAAAAAAAAACATGGACTCTTTTACCTAGGCCTAAAGACAAAAATGTGATTGGAACTAAGTGGGTATTCAAAAAAAAGTTAAACAAAGATGGTAAGGTGTCAAGGAACAAAGCTAGACTAGTATGCAAAGGATACTCTCAAGAAGAAGGTTTAGACTATGGAGAGACTTTTGCTCTTATTGCAAGATTGGAAGGTGTCAGAACCTTACTTGCATATGCTACATACAAAGGATTCAAAGTTTATCAGATGGATGTCAAGTCAGCATTTCTCGATGGTATATTGGATGAAGAGGTTTACATTGAATAGCTTGAAGGTTTTGTTGATCCAAAAAAGACTTGGACATGGTCTACAAATTACATAAAGCATTGTATCGTCTGAAACAAGCCCCTAGAGCATGGTATGAAAGATTGCATAAATATCTTATTTAGATTGGTTTTCAAAGAACTAATGATAATAGTAGCTTATACATCAAGGAAGGACCAAATAACAAGATTGTTTTAGAAAAAAATATTTGTAGATGATACTTTGTTCATAGGAAATGATGATCTTTGTAGAGAATTTTTAGAAAAAATGAACAAAGAATTTGAAATGTTAATGTTTGGTGAGATCAAATTATTTTTTGGTCTTCAAATTCATCAAAGTAAGAATGGAATCTACATCACTCAATCTAAATATATCAAGGAGATACTGAAAAAGTTTGGTATGGAAGACTACAAACCAATTGGCACTCCTATGTGTACTGGATTGAAACTTACCAAGGATGATGAATCAAAGGAAGTGGATCAAACATTGTATAGATCTATGATTGGAAAGATGTAGTATGTAGTGCACAAAAGACCAGACATTTCCCTTGCAGTACGAATTGTAGCAAGATTCTCAGCAAAACCAAAAGAAAATCACATGAAGGAAATCAAAAGGATCATGAGATATTTAAAAGGAACTGAAGATTATGGATTATGGTATAAACTTGGAGGAAATTTGGATTTACAAGTGTTCACTGATGCAGATTGGGCAGGGAATGTTGATGATAGAAAGAGTATAAATGGAGGAGCTTTCTTTCTTAGAAAGAGTTTGGTTTCTTGGACAAGTAAAAAGTAGAATTGTACATCCCAATCCACAGTAGAGGCTAAATATGTTGCAATAATAGTAAATTATTTAAACATTGTTTGGTTTAAACAATTACTGAAGGTATGAAGCAAGAAATCAAAGAACCTATTGTTATGTTTTGTGACAATACAAGTGCAATCAACCTATCCAAGAATCTAGTGATACATTCAAAAACTAAGCATATTGCTATAAAGTATCACTTTGTTAGAGAAATGGTGCAGGATAAGGAAATCAAACTGGAATATGTCCATACAAAGGAACAAATTGTTGACATATTCAAAAAGCCTTTACCTAAAGATGCATTCTTGTATCTAAGAAGTAAGTTAGGAGTCATTCCCCTATTAGAAGCTCACTAAAATACAATTTTAGTGATGCATCAACAGAAGTAGAATTGAAGATCTATCAGCTGATGCAGCAAAGTAATGAAGATATTGCATATGAATTAGTACATAAGGTACATTGCTATTCATTTGGTTTGTGTTGTCTTTGGCATGTGTTGTCAAAGAGGGAGAGTTTACTATCATATCTTTCTAAAATTTGCAAGAAAAAAAGAGTTTATGTAAGAGGGAGAGATTATTATGAAAAAGGGAAATTACTATAATTGAGGAGTTTTGAGGAGTAAAACATAAGAGGGAGATTGTTGAATACAATTGTTCAATTTCATTCTGTCAAGAAGACTTGTTTCCAAATTTCATTCTTCTATAACATGTTGTGTTGCCATTAATGCCAAAGAGGGAGATTTTTGGATAAAATTGTTCAATTGTGTGTTGTCTTTTATGTTACACAAATGTCATATCAATCATCAGATAGAGTTTACAAAACTCAGTTGGTCAGTAAGGCAAAAGACAGAGTCTACCGAGCTCAGAAGGTTAGCAAAGAAGGTGTACATTGTCTAATAAGCATTCTCAGGCTTTACCTTGTGCAGACAATTGTTACTGAGCTTTTAAGGTTAAGTAGGGAAATTCAATTGTTACTAAGCTCACTTGGTCATCAAAGGGAAATATGGTAGAGGCAATTCTTACTGAGCTCTCATGGATAGTGAAGGAAATTTAGTTCTTATCGAGTTAACTCAATAGCCAAAGGATTTTACAGATTTTGCAGTGTTAATCAAGTTGAGATGGTTAACTCAAGAAATTATTTCTAGAAGTAGTGCTTACCGAGTAGGGTCAGCCAATGAAGGATTTCATTGTTTTGTGAAATAAAGTGTATTTTCTTACTGTAATATCTATAGCCGACTAATGTATGATTTACTGGTAAATGTAACTTGTGAATGAGCTGACTTGATAATCTAAATGGTATATATAAGAGGTCAAGTTATGAATTCTAAGAGTGTGATGGATTTGATGTAATGTGAATTTGAAGGAGGACTGATTATTGTGAGAGTGAATTTTAAAGGATGATTAGAGATCATTGAGGAGCAACAAAGCTATATTTGATCAAGGAGGATCTAATGGTGTAGAATAGAGATCTATAATCAAAAAATTCAATTACATCATATTTAGGTCAATTCATTGTTACTTTCTAACCATTGTAGCAGTGATTTCAAAATCTCTTAATAAAGTTGGTTTAATAGTCATTTTGTAAATCCTCTAACAAGGTGATAGTTCAGTTGAATTGTTCTAAAGACCTCTAGCAAGGCCACTCCTAATAGGGTGATTAAATCATATATCAGGGTCACACCTAATAGTGTTATTGTAACATTAACAAGGTTGGCTCCTAACAGGGCTTACTTTAGAAGAGTGAAAATTGGTAGCTATTTACTTGGTGGTTTTCCCCATATTAGGTTTCCACATTAAATTTGGTGTCTCTTGTGTTCATTTTATTTACTTTTGCATGCATGCTAATAATTATAAATTTTTAAAGAATAGTAACAAGTTAATCTACTTGAGTTACAGCAATTTTTTTATGTGTTTACCGAGTGACAGTAGTAACTAGTTATTTAAGACATCTAAGGAATCTGGATTTGTTTTTGTGATAATCGATTCACCCCTGCTCTTAGTTACTTAATCTATAATTCCAAAAATATGGCAACTCAAAAACCTTCTAAATAGAAATTAAAACTGGGGTGGAGATGATATCCACAAGCTTTAGTAGTACAGTATAAATTTGGCTTGTTAAGGCTTACAATGATCATTTCTAATGATCTTCCCTACTAGGAGCAATAAGGACTATTGAGTCCACCTTGCAAAAGGATTTACAAACATACATTGAAGTATGCACTTGGTAAAGAGATTTACAAAAGATTATTAAATCTACCTTGTGAGAGGATTTAACTATTCCACCTATTATAATGAACCAATGGCTAATCTATGATCTACAACTTAGATTTGTTGAATGAGATTTCTTTGGAGTGTAATGATCACCTTTCTATGATGGATAAATCTTTGTTGCTCCTTATATCACTTGTAGCCTTTTAACTTTTCACTTATTCTTATTAATACATGTTACATTCTTTTATACTTCTATATTTGGATGTGATACAATACATTACATATATACCAATCCAATTTACAATTCATTAAAGTTGACTACAATATAAGTTTCACCAAAATACATAAAGTCGGCCCAACTTTAGGTACTCAGGTTTTTAAGAAAAACTCAGTGAGGTTCTAACACATGGAAACCATTGTCAATGCTCAACATCATCATGCACTCCATAGATGTAGAATCTTGGCTCATACTAATCACTTTCAAGTAGCCCGAACTTGATCTACACTAGTGACTCGATGAACACTATGGAACTTAGCATATAAATTGAATCATTCGGTTGACATTCCATAGCTTGATCAACACTATCACTATGAGCTCAGTATAAAATGAATCACTTGGTTGACACTGTATAGCTCAGTCAACACTAGATTCAAATCACTAAAACTATGAACTTGATAAGCACTATAAAACTTAGTTTACACTAAGAAACACAGTAAACACTATGAAGCTTAGTTTACACTAATAATCACCAACCTAGTAGGTACTATTGGTGCAAACTAAATATTTTTCCTAGAACTTGGTAGCAACTGTAGAACTTGATAAAACTTGAATTACCTGGTTAACACTGTAAACTGCAAGATAACCTCAGTAGCTACTAACTATCTGATTAAGTGAATGTATCACTAATAAACAAACTTGACTGTGATGTCAACAATCTCCCCTTTTGGCATTAGTGACAAAACCACTTATCAATCAAAACTAAATTCTCAAAAAACAATCTTTAGTTTCCATCTTGTGTCTTTAACTCAGTAACATACTCTATTTTTTGAAATTTTTCAAAATTTCTTTTGTAAGACATGTTTATCTGAATATCTGTACATGTATATGTATAATATTATGATTCTTTCCCATACATATATACAATAAACTTTCTATGTTATATACATCTTCTCATATTCTCCCCTTAATTGCATCTTTCCATATTCTCCCCTTTTATATCACATCTTATATTACATCTTCTCCCCCTTTTTGACATAAATGTCAAAGGTATATGCTACATGGTTATTCCAAAATGTGACAAGAAGTCAAAATGCACCTTTAAAATTAGTGATTGTCTTGTCCCAATTTTTTTGCAATACCTTTCTTACATGCAATGCAATCTGAACTTCTACTAATAATTCCATCTTGTGATCAGCAATGAAGAAGTTGTTATCTTGGATTAGAGTTTTACCATCTGTAATGTGTTTTTGCAATGCATCCATGTTTGTAAGAATCATGTCTTGTATATCTACAAGTGTAGCCCTTATCCTAGCTTCTTCCCTTAGTAATTCTTCTTGTAAATTAGTCAAAAATCTAATCTTTTTGTAATGAGCAGAACTATAGCTTGGATCAAGTGACAACTGGTGTGCACTTGCCTTCAGATCTTCATCTATCTTGGAGAGTTTATCTTTGATTTCTTGCATGAAGATAGATGTATCACAAAGTTTATTGAATAGAGAAGTGATGTTTTTGGTAGAGGTTTCCAATGAGTTAAGAATAGTGGACAAGTCTACTTGGTATATTGCAATCTTCCATATAATTAGCTCCAATATTTTATTTTCAAATTTCTTCTCTGCTCTTTGCTACAATTTTTCCTTCCCATTCAAATATTCATTGAATTTATGAACCACTTCTACTTATTGAGATAAAATAGGTTGAGAACTATCAACCTCAATGCTAAGTGCATATACAAGAATGTTCTTTGCATCTTCTATCACTTGATGCTCTCTATTTCTCTCCTCTCTAAGCCTCTGTTGCTTACCTTTCTTTTGCAAAAGCTCACCTACTATATGCATTTGATTAGGATTCGAAGTAGAGATATCTCAAATTGGAATAACTATATCTTCATCAAGATCAATGTCTTCTTCCTTATCTTTTCCTTTGCTAAAAAAAAGTTGTACTTGGTTGAGGCTTGCTCTCAATTATCTTTGTACTTATTATTTGCATGCTTAGAATAATAACAATGGTGGAAATGGAAGGACTAGCAATAAAAGTAGATATTGCACTTATTGAAGAAATACCTTGTTGCTAAGTAACCAAAATTAATGAAGGAGGAAGCATTAACTACTCAAAATATAAAGTGTTGATCACTTTTATCAATGAAGTACTAAGCTGAATAGGTGTAGATATTGGTTGAGTGCTTGGATCAGTAGTGTTTGTCACCACCAACTTGACAATAGATTTCTCTAAGCTTGATGGCTTTAAAGCTTTTCTTAGAGAGTGAGGAAGTGAGGATATAACCACTGTTGTAATCGTCTTAGGGTTAGTTTCCTCAATGCTCTGAATCTCAAGGAGATTTCCCTTGGTGGGTTCCTACTGTTTCTCCTCGTCATCTTTATTATCATCATTTATTTCTTATTCATCATCATTTTCCTCTTCTTGCTTGTCATCCTTATCATCATCTTTATCACTAACATGAACAATAATTTCACTCTTCTGATGAAGATTGTAGATGTTCTTCTATGTATTAGTTGCATTCTTCACCACATGTTCAATGACATTGATCAATATCAAGCAAGTGTTAAATTTAAAATTAAGTCTCTCTTCATTCTACTTGATGGACTCTTCACTTCTTTATTATTTAAGCTTAGCATGAGTTGCCTCAAAGTCTGCACATATATGTCCTTTGTAGTTTACTTGGCACGTTCCCATCTTGGCTTAATTTTCTCCATCGATTCATTAGGAATATGTTGTGCAAGTTGGTTAGGAGAATATTTCCATTTTCTTAGCTTAGACATCATCATATCTTCAACTTGCTTCCTTTCCTCTACATTTTTGGTCTCATACCTAAATGATTTAAAGTTTTCCATGCCAGCTCCAGAGTCAATTTCATTTAATTTCTCTTGAAATATAGGTGGAGGCCATTTGAAATTCACATTCTCTGCTTCTTCACCTAATTTCAATTTCTTTCTAGATGTTCTTCTTGTAAATACTATAGTAAATAACTTGGTAGGTTTGGTTATACTAACCTTACTTTTCTTCTTGATTGGATCTTCTTCTTCTTTTGATTTTGTCTCATTTGTATCATCTTCTTCTATATCATCTCGCTTACCTTCTATCAATAGGAGAGTGGAACTAGTTTGTCTTAGTTTTGCTATCATTTTCTTTCCTTTGTTGAAATTCTTAGCAAGTTTTATTTCTAGTTCAATTCTAGCTTTGGCTTCATCATATGTACCAAAATATGTGGCCTTGGGATCCATAGGTTCATTTTAAAATGCCTTAATAATATCCCTAGTATCATCAATATTAACTTCATACCCTAGAGGTTTAACCCATATAGTTCTCCATTTGACTTCTTGTGTATACACCTTGTCACAATCTACCAAAAAAAAATTCATCCTTATAGTCTTCTATAAGTTTGTTTGGTATATTGAATCTATTATTCATCTTATCCTCGAATGAATCAAAATAGTTTCCCATCATACTGACATAATTTTCACCCATCTCTGCTATATACGCATTGATTTGATATAGTATAGGTACATCCTTTCTCCATACAACTATACCTTTTCAAGGGAAAAACTTTTGTGCAAAGAAGAATAAATTGGTTAAAAGTGAACCAAACTTACAAGAGTTATTCTTTGAAGTTCTAATGCTTTCCATATTTTTGTTAAATTGGTTCAACATCAACTTGGCAAGGTCGAAGGACATGTTGTTCTTCACCACTTTGAAAGTGAGATCCACTACCTCACATGATACACTATTAAGTTGATTGGAGCTATATATTTTGTGTGAAATTATATGAATTTTAAAATTTAGCTCCATATTAGCTACATAATTGATCTTCATATCTCTTCCATCCCATTCGAAAAGAGTTTTATTTTCTAGTTCCACCCGACTTAGAATTTTGGTAGTCTTTACCTTGGCCAACATTGGAATCCTTGTGATCCAATGAATCATTCTCTTCATTATCAAGATAGGTTTCTCTAACCATAACTGCCTATTGTGCACATGGATAAGGATAAACCTTATATATTTTATCTAAAATTCTTAGGGCATGTGTGGAATGTGGGTTAAACCCTTGGCTTCCAAGTGTTGATGTTTGGGTTTCAAAACAACATCTACACACAACTTTTTCAAAGTTTCATCCATTTCTAGGGTTCTCATGTCTTGAATTGAACAACAAAAATGTGAGAAAATATCATTAACCAAAAGTAACTTTGATGGAATTTGTGACTGAGCTTCGGTTAGATTAAGAATTTTTGCAATTGCCAGACTCAATTTGAAGTTTGGTGCTTTCCATTTAACTCCTCAAGCTAACATCTCATACCCTTTTTTTTCTTTGCTATTGGAGGATGCCATTGCTTGATAGGTTTTGTGAAAACACAGAAAACTTCAACAACAAATCACATAGATTGCTCAGATGCACAGAAATTGCTCTTCACAAATAGCTCTTGAAAATTTATGGTGACAAATGAATTCAATTTTTCCCTTTTTAACAAATTTCACCCTTCAAGCACCATAAATTCTTAGTGCATTCTCTTGGTTGATGATAGACTATCTTCCACTCAATTTGAATGAATTTCTTGGCAATGTCATTCATGACTTGGTGTCCACACAACAACATAGTTACACCTAGCCTTGCTTGGCAGGGTCTTGTAATCTAACCTAGCCTAGTAAGGTCTAGAATTCCCTTAAACACTTAGTGATCCCTTTACATCTTGAATTCTAATATGGATCGTTCCTTCCATCTAACTAGAATTGATGCTAAATGTCTACTTTAAAATCTTAGTTCTAGTTATCCCTATGGGAGATCGAGTAGAAGTGTTTGAGTCACCCAATTCTTGAGTAACATGTGCATCATTTCTCTAATTTACATTCTTAGGATATTTTAGAATCAATTTCTATCTCATCTACTTTCTAATGTTATCAGCCTTGGCCTTCTTTTCATCTTCAATTCTTCTAGTGTTCATACAGTTCTTGGCAAGATGTCCAAGTTTTATACAAATAAGACATCTTCTAGTGGTGTCCCTTGTCCTCATGTGATTTTTTATATAGTTTATTTCAATATGTCCAAATTCTCCACAATAATAACATCTACACCATGTGTTGCAGTCCCAACCAAATATAGCTTTTACAAAAAAAAAATTCTAGATTCAATATATGGGTTTTGCATTCAGAAGATTTGTGCCCACGCTTCATGCATTTGTGGCATTTGCCCTCAAATTTAGGTTTCTTTTTTCATTCATTAGCTCTATGTCCATTGTTTTCACTTAGGTTTGTACCCTTTTCCAAAGCCTATGCATGAGGACAACCTAGTGAAACATGGAAACAACCTCCAAGTTGTGGGACTTGAACTGTGAGGTTAAGTCTCCAGAGAAGGTCGGCTTCTTCTTACTATCAGGATGCACCTAACTACTCTTGGAGAGGAAAAGGGAGAAGGAGAACATGAAAAAAAAATCTACCTAGTCTAATCTAAAGAGGTGATGCACCAAAATAGAGTGTTCAGACCAAAATCTGCCCATATATGCACTATTGAACCAAAATGAAACTAAGGATATACACATTTAGACTTTCTTAAATCAAATAATCACATGTAGATTAGAAGACTAGGATGAATGACACAAGGAAGAGAGATTCACTTATATTATCATTCATAGGCCAGGGAGATATAGTCATGCAGATTATAGATCTCTACAAAACACCAGTAAGAGGCAAAGAATTCTTGCACTTTCAAACAAACTGCTAAAGGAGATAAGGTAGAAAAATCATTCAGTTTAGAGGCAAAGGGAATTTACACTAGACTTGTAGAGCAACAGTAGAGAACAATAAAGAATGATTGACAACAACAAACAAAATCTACAAAATTTACCTTTATAGCTCAAGCATAATTGACATATTTTCTTGATTGAAATTACTCTACAACCACTGCCATTATGATGTAGGAGCATCCAGAGGTATAAGGGCAATCCTGTGTCACCCAAAAAAAATGTACTTAGACTTAGTTTTTGTTTCATGTGTTTCCATTTCTAGATACCCATTTGGGTCAAATAAAGGTTCCAACTCTCACAGTTCCACTATCAATGTTCTAGGATAGAGTATTTGAACACCTTGGGATACGTATAAATGTCAAAAAAATAGGAGTATGTGATTGAGCCATCATTTTAGTGAACTAGGAGGTGTAAATTGGCCAGATGAATGTAATTGTAATTTAGAGCATTCTAGAAAAAGAATTAGGTCAAAAGGCCCCACGGTTTGAAAGTTACCGTAGTTTTTCAATTTTTGGAGACCTCCTAAGAATGCTTCAAAGTCAAGTTAGGGGCATTAAATGACCTTGGAAAGGGCCAAAAAATGGGGGACAAGAAAATCTGGTCCATATGACTATAGAGCACTTTGAGAGCTTTCCAAAAATGTAAACGGTTCTTCAATCGAAGCTATGGCTCAAAAGTTATGCCTCCCAAAAGTTTAGTTACCATTTTTGGATTCTTCTAGATTTGCACCAACTTCTAACGTGACTTCTAGAGCCTTCTACTTGGTCAGTGGATGCCTACTAGCACTTTCTAGAATTTACTCCTAGTCCTTAACCCTCCGAGGTCTATTTAAGGACATTTTTGGCCTTGTAAAAGGCAGTTCAGAGTGAAAATTGAGAGGAGGTACCAAAAGGAGAAATTATCTCTAGTTTTGTGCTATTACAAGCCCTTAGGGCATGTTTTGAAATCTATTTTCTCTGTACTAAATGTACTAGCTTATTTTCACAGTTAATACATTTTCCCTTTTCCTATTGTGTCCATTCTATGCTTGGGTTGTGTCCCCATCACATTAAGTCTTACAACGAAAAATCATGCAGATCTAGGGAAAATCCAACCTTGGCGTAGACCTAAGAAATATGATCTTTGATGGGATAGGGTCTTGAAAAGACAAAAATGGTGCCATTAAATAGTTTTGATCAAGTAGATGGATAGGATTAGAGGTGGTGGAGTGTTCTCCTTCATCTATCAAGCATAGCATTCACTCAAAAGTGGTTGAAATCAATCATGAAGATCGAATCACATGAGTAAACCTGATATCCTCTATTTCTAGCTCATGAATCAGCAAGGTCAAATAGTCAACTAGAATCTGGCAACGGGATGAGCCACGTGGACCAATGATTTCATTCTATTTTTCCACCCCGTGGAGTCTTCATGCATTTGACTATATCTTCTTTACCAATTGCACCACCTCCTAATCTAAACATGACTACCTCAAGAAACTGTGACCTTAACTGTGAACCTTTTTTGTAATACCTTGGTTGGGCCAGTCAGGACACGTGTCGTTGAATTTCTATCTTGCTATACATAAATTTTGAGCTCCTTTTCATAGTGAGATAGCGATTTTTCTTTGATCCTATGGATGACATTAGATACAACCTAATGAGAACAATGGTGGTTCCCTCACTCACTACCTTGTTATACATATCTTTCACACATCTTTCCATAGCGAGTTAGCGAGTATCATCGATTGATAAAAATCCTACGATCATGTGAAATGGAAACAATCTGGCATTTCTCTTGACAAGTTGGCCAGTCAATCTAATGAAAACTGCCCACATACCTCTCCTTCACTATTGACAAATTTTTATTTTTTTTGAACTGGACCCATAGAACTCTGAGGACATGTGGAAAATCCTTTCTATGTTGCTATAGCTAAATATTGATCATTTTTTCATAATGACATAGCTAGAAACATCGATCTTCCGCCATCCAATGACCCTGAAGATACACCCAATCTGTCAATGTGTTGACCAATAGAAATCTGGCCCTTTTCCAACTTATCTAGTAAGTTCTTGCTTTTGCGGCCTACCAAGGGAAATAGTACCCACCACTTCACATTTCACAAAGGGGCTTCCTTGCATTGTTTAAGAATCATGCACTTTCATATCATGAGCAAGCGCCAGCCCTTGATCCCTAAAGATCTAATGGTGAGTAAGATGCACTAAAGGGACTAGCCCACATTTTGCACTTTCGTTACCCTAGCCAATGAGAAATCAACCAATTGCCAATGTGTCATTAATTTGTACTCTCATTCCTAACACATCACTAGTTTGAGGTCCACCCTATGGCTTATGGAACAAACTTGGCCCCACAAGGACACGTGACAATGAATCATTATCTCACTATACATATCCTTCAAGAAAATTCCCATAGCGAGATAGCAAAAGCCATTGATCTGAGGTCAATCCAAGGGTGAAGAAACTACATCAAGCATTCTAAAGATTGGTGGGTCCCATATTCACTATGTCACTATGAGTAAATAACTTGTAACTTTTCATAGCGAGATAGCGAGGACTGTTGATTTTGCATTGATCTGATGGTTAGAATCCCTCCTATGTTTTACAGAAGGGGCATGGGTCCAAGTACTAATGGCATCAAAAAATCTATACAACTAGTGAAACAAAACCCCACTTAAGCATTGTCACCCTTCCACATTGCATGAGGTCCCACCAAACACTCATTTCACGGTGACTCGCTATGTCGCTAACAGCGAGATGCTTGACTTTTTTGATAGCGAGATAGTGAGTGCTAGGGGCTTTATCAAAACTCGATGCCAAAGAAACAAAAACACCACCACTACCAAACTAGGCCAGTCGATCCACATGGAAAACACTTGCTATGTCACTATAGCTAAAGGTCGAGCATTTTCTCATAGCGACATGGCAAGGGCTGCAGATCTTGAGAAGATCCAACGGCAAGAGAGTTGTGGGTCCACAAAAATGTTAAAGCACAGCCACTTAGGAAATAAAGAAATAACCTAAGGTTTTGATTGTTGATTTTTTTATATTTCTAGGGCATTAAATAATATTAAACTGGAAGTGGTTGTTGGACAGGCTGGGCATACAGATTTGAATTTTTGGCGGGAAACAAAAAATGACAACATTTATGGTGACTCATAGGGGACGCAAGCCAGCTATGCATAAGACCAATGGCTTGAAGCATCCATTGGGCTATAGAGTTGAGAAGATATGTAGATTCTAAGCATTTTGAAACCCTAACCCTACCTCTAAGAGAAAAAACCCTGAAACCCCTATCTCTGTAACTGGAACTAGAGACAAAAACCTTCATCTGCAACCTTCAAAATTTCAAAACTTGCTATCTCACAATGAGACAGTTGTGCCCATGCACTTCTAGGAAAATAGGAGAGTTGAAAACAAAGAACTACTCTACTATATACATGGAATTTACAAAGAGAGGGGTCAAACAAACCCATTGACTGGTATGTTGAAATAGTTGCCTTTCCTCATCAATTGATTTCTTCCTTCATACAAAGGGGCAGCTAAATGGATCAGTAGGTATGACAAGCTAACTGCTGCATGAAACACCTCCTTCCCAATGCTGAAAATAGTGAAGCTTTCTAGCACTAGGGTGTTACCTTGTGGAGCAAAACATACCTGCTCCTCTTTGTAATAATCTTCCTCATGCTCTAGCGTGAGCATGACTCGGGGCAACTTGCTGATTTTTTGTAGAGCTAGATACCTTATGGGGCACCCTCTTGATGGTGTAGGGCTAGAGGAATCATCCTTGACCACTTGATTATGCTCTACAATGGTAGTCTTCAACTAGTTTGGAAGCGGCTCCTCCTCTTGATTTTTTTCCACATCTTATTCATGCTGCCCATGAACTGCTTCCTTTGGATCTACTAGTATGGTTTAATCTCCCACATCATAGAGGGTTGTCTACTACAACAAAAGATCCTCTTCCTTCTCAACTTGCAGCAGATCCTCATTCACTGGCAAGGGCTCAAAAGCCATGACTTGTTCCTCAAGGGGAGGAACAACCTTATTATCTCCTTCTTCTTCCTCAACAAAAGAGGGAAGCTCTTCAAATAAGAGGATTGGGTCCTCTTCCTTTCACTCAGTAGCCTCCTCTTTGTTCTCCTTAGAAAACTAGAACTCCTCAGATGGAATCTCTATGGATTTGGATTCACTCTCCCAAAACTCTGTATTTAAACCATCAGAAGTCCATACAACCGGCTCACTTGGAAATAACCTAGTAGTGATGGGCTTGGGAGATTCATGACTAGTCCAAATCTCTCTTACAAGGGATTGAGGGGCTAAAATAGTAGGCTCTTGTAAGGGAGGGGGCTTCCTAAAGCTTGGGATGACATATTTGGGAGAAGGGGGGGTATCTACCTCCTTAGTTTGAAAATGAGTTGATTGGAGCCTCATTTCCTCCTCTCTTGCTGCAACAACTTGCCTTGAAAGGTTCTCCTCAAAATGTGTCTATTTCTCCCTCTCTTCTTCCTCATGTTGGAGGTAGGCCTAGTAGGCCATCTCCTCCTATTGTCTCTCAAGTTCTTGTTGCCTTGCAACCTCATCAAGCTGCCCATCAATCTCCTCAAGTTTTCTATCCTAGGCCAATAACTACTCATCTATCTTCCTATCCCATGAATCCATCTTTCTTTGAAATCCCAACAATATATCTTTAAGTTCTTCAACTAAGGATGTTGGGGCTAATGGAGTAGAGGCAGTGGGAGGGTCATAATTTTGAGCATCTTGGCTATAAACAACTTGGAGTCGAGATTGAAATTGGCAATATGAGGGCTGAGGAATAAAATTTTCATGATATGGGTGGGAATAATGACTATTTCTATGAAATGAATCCATAAAAAAGTTTTCATAAAAGCTGCTATTTCACAGAAAACTTGAAAATCACAAAAGATCAAAGATGATCTTTACATACCAGCACTGTTTCTGCTTGAAACCAGTAGATTTGCACTAGAGTCACCATGGTGTTTGGTTGAATGTCTCCAAAGGCTGGTAACACTAAGAATAACACCCAAATTCTTAGTGTATCAAGATCAACTTGCTAACCAATGGACTTCAAATTTTTTGACTAGTTGTCCCACCGAGCGTGCCAAAAAATATTGTCACTTAGGTTTGCACCCTTGTCCAAAGCCTATACATGAGGACAACCTAGTGAAACATGGAAACAACCTCCAAGTTGTGGGACTTGAACTATGAGGTTGAGTCTCCAAAGAAGGCTGGCTTCCTCTTACTATTAGGATGCACCTAACTACTCTTGGAGAGGAAAAGGGAGAAGGGGAGCATGAAAGAAAATCTACCTAGTCTAATCTAAAGAGGTGATGCACCAAAATATAGTGTTCAGACCAAACTCTGCCTATATATGCACTATTCAACTAGAATGAAACTAAGGATATACACATTCAAATTTTCTTAAATCAAATAATCATATGCAAATCAGAAGACCAGGATGAATGACACAAGGAAGAGAGATTCACTTATGTTATCATTCATAGGCCAGGGAGATACAGTGATGTAGATTATAGATCTCTACAAAACACTAGTAAGAGGCAAAGAATTCTTGCACTTTCATACCAAAGGCTAAAGGAGATAAGGTAGAAAAATCATTTAGTTCAGAGGCAAAGGGAATTTACACTGGAATTGCAAAGCAACAGTAGAGAACAACAGAGAATGATTGACAATAATGAACAAAATCCACAAAATTTACCTTTATAGCTCAAGCATAACTGAGATATTTTCCTAACTAAAATTACCCTACAACCACTGCTATTAAGTCCTACAGAGAAAAATCATGCAAATCTAGGGCAAATCCAACCTTGGTGCAAACCTAAGAAATATGATCTTTGATGGGATAGGGTCTTGAAAATATAGAAATGGCATCATTAAATAGTTCTGACAGGGTAGATGGATAGGATCAAAGATGGTGGAGTGTTCTCTTTTATTTATCAAGAACAACATTCACTCAAAAGTGGTTGAAATCAATCATGAAGATCGGATCACGTGAGTAAACCTGATATCCTCTATTTCTGGCTCATGAATCAACAAAGTCAAATAGTCAACTAGGTTCTGGCACTAGGATGAGCCATGTGGATGAATAATTTCATTCTATTTTGCCACCCCATGGAGTCTTCATGCATTTGACTATATCTTCTTTACCAACTACGCCACCTCCCAACCTAACCGTGACTACCTCAGGAAACTGTGACCTTAACTGTGAACCTTTTTCTTAATACTTTGGCCAAGCTAGCCGAGACATGTGTCACTGAATCACTATCTCGCTATACATAACTTTTGAGCTCCTTTACATAGCGAGATAGCGATGACCATTGATTTTGCTTTGATCTTGTGGATGACATTTGATACAACCTAATGAGAACAATGGTGGGTCCCTCACTCGCTACCTTGTTATACATATCTTTCACACATCTTTCCATAGAGAGTTAGCGAGTATCGTCGATTGATAAAAATCCTACGATCATGTGAAACAGAAACAATCTAGCATTCCTCTTGACAAGTTGGCCATTCAATCTAATGAAAATTGCCCACATACCTCTCCTTCACTATTGACACTTTTTTTTTTGAACTAGACCCACAAAACTCTAAGGACACATGGAAAATCCTTGCTATGTCACTATAGCTAAAGATCAAGCATTTTTTCATAATGACATAGCGAGAAACATTGATCTTCCACCATCCAACAGCCCTGAAGATACACCCAATCTATCAGTGTGCTGACCAATAGAAACCTGACCTTTTTCCAACTTGTCCAGTAAGTTCTTGCTTTTGCGGCCTGCCAAGGGAAATAGGACCCACCACTTCACATGTCACAAAGGGGCTTCCCCACATTGTTTAAGCATCATGCACTTTCAAATCATGAGCAAGCACCAACCATTGATCCCTAAAGATCTAATAGTGAGTAAGATGCACTAAAGGGACTAGCCCACATTTTGTACTATCATCACCCTAGCCAATGAGAAATCAACCAACTTCCAATGTGTTATTAATCTGTACACTCATTCCTGATGCATCACTGGTTTGGGGTCCACCCTGTGGCTTATGGAACAAACCTGGCCCCACAAGGACACGTGACAGTGAATCACTATCTCGCTATACATATCCTTCAAGCAACTTCCCATAGCAAGATAGCAAAAGCCATTGATCTGAGGTCAATCCAAGGGTGAAGAAACTACATCAGGCATTTTGAAGATTGGTGGGTCCCATACTCGCTATGTCACTATGAGTAAACAACTTGCAACTTTCCATAGCAAGATAGGGAGGTCTGTTGATTTTGCATTGATCCAATGGTCAAAATCCCTCCTATGTTTTAGAGAAGGGGCATGGGTCCAGGTACTGATGACATCAAAAAATCTGCACAACTAGCAAAACAAAACCCCACTTAAGCATTGTCACCCTTCTATGTCACATGAGGTCCCACTAAACACTCATTTTATGTAGACTCGCTATGTCGCTAATGGTGAGATGCTTGAGTTTTCTGATAGCGAGATAGCGAGTGTTAGGGGCTTTATCAAAACTCGATGCCAGAGAAACAAAAACACCACCACTGCCAAACTGGGCCTGTCGATCCATGTGGCAAACACTTGCTATGTTGCTATAGCTAAAGGTCGAGCATTTTCTCATAGCGACATGGCAAGGGCCATAGATCCTAAGAAGATCCAACGGTAGGAGAGTTGTGGGTCTGCAAAAATGTTAAAGTGTAGTCACTTAGGAAATAAAGAAATAACCTAAGGTTTTGATCATTAATTTTTTGATATTTCTAGGGCATTAAATAATATTAAACTGAAAGTGGTCGTTGGACTGGCTGGGCATACAAATTTGAATTTTTGGCAGGAGACAAAAAATGGAAACATCTATGAATATTGCAATTGTAGCATTTTCCATTGAATTTAGCTTTACCATTAGTCCAACATTTGTTTGATGTATGACCTAGCTTACCATAGTGACTGCAAGTAGGTCTTTGATTCTTTTGAGCTCCTTACTTGGATGATTCACCTTCTTCTGTATATCTAATTCTTGATTTGTCTTTCTATCTGTATTGATTTTTCTCATTCAATTTATCCATGTCTACTTGAGATTTCACCATCCTCTCATTGGTTTTCCTTTTAGTGCTTAGGTCATTCTCTAATCTTAGATTTATGACTTCTTCATTTGTATTAGTAAGTTGATTAATGAAGTCTATCTGTTGAAGGGATAGATGTTGAATTTCATTATTCTTTCCTTCTAACTCTTCTTTTATCTTGTTTATCTCTTCCATGACTTCACACAATCTTACTGACTAAATTTCTTGTTCTCTTTTCAACTTCCTTACTTCTTCTTGAAGTGTACCTTTCTTTTCTAATAGTTCTTGGATTGCTTCATTAGCTTCATCTGAATTACTTTTTGAATGGATATCTTCAATTCTTTCTTCATTGTAGAGTTTTTCATTCATCTGTACTGCAAGATATTTTCTTCTTTGTAAGGATTGAAAAAGTTGTTCTTTTACCTTCTTGAGTTACCTAGTAGCCAATTTTAAATCTAGCTTTTCATTTTCAATAGCCTTAGCAAGTCTAAATACCTCTAATGCCTCTAATATTTTCTCAAGCTGTTAAACTTCTTCCTTGAGAACCATAAAGCTCTGATACCAATTGTTGGAAATATGAGATAGGCTAAGTTACTGAAAGGGGAAGGGTGAATCAATAACCAATAAAACTATATCTTAATTCACCAATTAATCCTTTATATGTACTCTAATCTAATTGCATGCATGAAAAATTGAAAGCATTAAATCATTCATAACACTTTGACACATAATATGGTAACCTGGAAACCTTCCATATAGAAAGTAAAACTAGGGTGGGAATGATACCCACAAGCTTTAGTAGTACAATATAAATTTGGCTTGTTAAGGCTTACAATGATCATTTCTGGTGATCTGCCCTATTACAAGCAATAAGGACAACTAGGTCCACCTTGCAAAAGGATTTACAAACATATAGTAAAGTATGCACTCGGTAAAGAGATTTAGAAAATATTGTTAAGTTTACCTTGTGAATGGATTTAATTGTTCCATTTGTTATGATGAACCAGTGGTTGATCTCTAATCTATAACTTATATTTGTTGAATGAGATTCCTTTGGAGCGTAATGAGAACCTTGCTATGATGGATAAATCTTTGTTTCTCGTTATACTTCTTGTAGCCTTTTTACTTTTCACTTATGCTTATTAATACATATTACATTATTTTATACTTCTATATATGGATGTGATAAAATACATTACATATATACCAATCCAATTTACAATTCATCAAAGTTAGCTATAATATAAGTTTCATCAAAATACAAAAAGTCATCCCAACTGTAGGTACTCAGGTTCTAAAGACAAACTTAGTGAGGTTCTGACACATGGAAACTATTATCAATACTCAGCATCAGGATGCACTTGGTAGATGTAGAAGCTCAACTTATACTAATCACTTTCAAATAGTCTAAACTCATTCTGCATTGGTGACTCAGTGAACACTGCAAAACTTGGCATATAAACTGAATCACTTGGTTGACATTGCATAGCTCAGTCAACACTATCACTATGAGCTTGGTATAAATTGAATCACTTGGTTGACATTATACATATCTATCAACACTAGATTCACATCATTGAAGTTGCAAACTCAATAAGAACTAGAATACTTGGTTTACACTGAGAGACTTGGTAAACATTATGAAGCTTAGTTTACACTAATAATCACCAACTTGGTAGATACTACTCGATGTGAACTAAATATTGTTTTTGAAACTCGGTAGCAATTGTAGAGCTTGGTAGAGCCTAAATTACTTGGTTAACACTATAAACTACAAGATAAGCTTGGTATCTTATAACTATCAAATTAAGTGTGTGTGTGTGTGTGTGTGTGTGTGTGTGTGTGTGTGTGTGTGTGTGTGTGTGTGTGTGTGTGTGTGTGTGTGTTGTGTCTGTGTGTGTGTGTCATTAATAAACAAACTTGACTATGATGTCAATAGGGATACCTTAAAATATAATTGTTAAATGGTCTTGAGTTGATTCTATGTAATAAAATCATATTATTTTAGGTTTAAAAGACACCAAGAGTCAGGGCTAAGTGTCTAGAACCTTCTCAAGAAGTGGAAAATGTCTATATAAGAAAAGCACCCATGTAAATTTGCATATTGTATTTCTTAAAATTTGTAATTCCATACTTTTGGAGATAATAAGAAGCCCATTTTAAGTTCTAGTAAATTTTTTGTTGTTTCTCTATTTATGTTATGTGTTTGTAGTATTAAGGAGATCACCCTTTATCAGTCTTTAAGCCATTGATCCTATTGGCTCTTGATTTAACAATTTTTGAATAACCCAATGATGAGAACAAATATGTCTATGGTGTAGCTAATTCCCATGTTCAATACACCTATTCAAACATCAAGGCCAACTACAAGGTTGAACTCCTTCTTCTTCTTTAGGCTCTGCAAGACCTAGGTGGGTAGACCTTAGATTTTATTATGTGACTAGTGCAAAAACCATAAATTAGATACTATCTAAAAAAGATGAAAACTCCAAATTCTTCTATACTTATGCAATAGAAGAGGCATGAAACAACTAATAACATGACCAATGCATTCACAATCTAAGTGAGGCTTAACCTTTACAACTCTTCAACATGAAAAGGAAAAGATATTGATTATACAAGGATATCAGCATAACCCACATATGAAGAAATAAGAAACATGGTTGATTATCTAACTAATTAGTTCCATATCTATTGGGCATTCCATAAATCACAAAAAGATATCAAGATTATCAATGATATATCACATACATCAAGATATTAGATCTATCCATTCAAATTCTGAATCAAACATATATGCTCAAAATGAATCGCATACTCATAATATTCTTCTCATGAAACTAGAAACCCTGTCAGATAAGTAACAATTTACTTGATTCCTTGAATAAATAGCAAAGCCTATCAAGACATACAACTTTAAGCAGTTGCAATTGGATTTAAGATCTTTGCTCATAAACCACAAAACATTACAGAAAACAAAGATAGGGGACGAGAATCAGAATGAAACTCAAAATACTTTGCTTCTCTTTATTCATTTTCTTGAAATAAATACATTAAAGATGTATGAAAATAACTCATGAAATAACTAATAGATCAGAACTTTCACTAAAAACTTCATAAATGATGTTCATACAAAAGAAAAATGTTGAGGATGTAGAAACACAACAAGAGCTCTGTTCAGTAGACTAGAACCAACCCCCCGTATAATGAGAGAGAAGAGATAGATATAGAAGAATGAAGAATCTTGGATCTAATCTAAAATTGACACTTTTCCACTTGAATCTTCTCCATCTATTGCTAAAAAGCATCTCTCGTCTTTCCTCTTTCAATTGAAAATCAAATCCACATCACTATTGTTTAAAAAGCACACTTGAAATTGCTCAATGATGAGGGGAAAAAATGCCCACAAGGAGCCAAACATGCTACCAAAACTTATGTCAAAATTCCTAGCAAAATAACCCTACAATGAACATTCCTTCCAAATTTAGAGATGACCCACTTCACCTTTAAGCTCAAAATTGAATTCGCACTATCAAACAAAAATATAGTTGAGAGTGGAGCACGTCGGATCTGAATATCATAGTTTCCCATTGATACCCACATTTGATCTTATGGAAAAATTTAAATTTTCATCTCTTCCCCTTTCTATCGATATACAATACTCAAATATTTGAATCAAAATCAGGCCCTTTCCAAGCTTAGTCAAATCTTGGTTAACTCTTCTTGACACATGGCCATCTGTGATTGGTCACCTAATCCTTGCCGCTAGCTTTTTCATATTACATCTAGGTTCTTATTCATATCATTGTCACATGGAATCATCTCATTAATTCTCATCTTTGATAGCTCTAGCTTGCAGCTACATGAGATTTTGACACTAGAAGGATCTTGCACAGTCACTTGGTAGCAAAGCATAATTTTGAAAGTCTTCAAAATTGACCCTATATTTTTACACTTAACTGTATTCCCCTTGGATTGTAGGTTTGAAAGCTTAATTTCTTGAAGTCTTCACTCTTACACTTAGCAATTAACTAACCCTTTTCATTACATTGTAATGCTTTTGAAATAAGCCTCCACTCCTACACTAACCTTCAAACCTAACTCTAAGAAGCTTCAGATTTGACCATACGATGTTACACTTAACTATCCATGGATGTACACCTTTATGCTTTCTCTTTCAACATAACATTGTGATCAAACGTAACTTGCACTTGCACTCATATGCCTTCCTTTTTGGGTGTAAGATCAAGAAACATAAAACCTTATCATTAAATCCTTTACGAACTTATGCTCACTGCATGCCTTGTTCGTATCTTTGGATGACTTTTCAAGTAAGTTTTCATCCTTTTAATCTTTGGCCCAAAATAGGTTTAAATGTGGACAAGTATCATTATTCTAGAGACTTTCTCCAAATCTTTCAATCCTTTAACATTTTGGCCTAAAATAGGATTTATACAATTGATTTAGGATAATCTAATGATTATTAAAAATTGTTAGCTTCATGCCAGAAGGCTTCTGTGATAGCTTTCAAAGATTGATAGAATCAAACAATAAAACTCTAAAAATGGGTACATCTATTCTTTGGTCCACATATATTTTCCTTGCTAATTCTTAACTCTTGATGGCATTTGGGTCAGAATATATTGAACATCGAAGTTGCTCACTTCAAACTATCCTACAAACAACCATGTTAGAAACAATAAATTGCATTTGGATTTGGCTTTGAAAATAAGTCAAATAGATTTTTTCATAGGCTTAGAACTGGAACATAGCAAGTCTTTGGGCCCTAGAATATAATAGGGGAATAATTTTCTCATTTTGGTCAGTTGGGTCAAAGTTATAACTAGTCAAATAGGGCTACCTAGAATTCTAAGCAAAGTGCATCAACATGACAATAGTAAACAACAAACTTTGAGGGATTCAAAACCTAGTAAAAAAATATCAAAAAAAAAGTAAATATGAAACATATGTTTTCTAATATATATACTTAACACTACCAAAGTGGCAAGTCATGAAACTTAATTGGGTGCAAAATATTCAATTGCAAACTAGGTTTCTTGTCATTGTTTGACACTTGGGCAAAAATGCAAATTTGAGCAAATGCTCAAAATGGCAATTCTTGAAATGACTTGAAACTTTCAAATGACCACTTGAAGTGCATGAACATACTAAATGAAAGGTAATGAGCACTTGTAACACATCCCATGAATCAAAACATTAGTCGAGTACATAGGCACAAAAAGCTCTTATAGGGGTTCACTTATCAAAGTTTCTCAACATGGTACTCAAAATTCACTTGCAAATTTGAGTCCCATTAGTTCTCTATATTTCAATCTCCAATAATTTCCTCCCTTAGTAAAATCTTCTTGAATAACTTTTGAAATTTATAGCACTCATGATAAGACTATGAGTGAATACCCAGATCGAGAATTTCTTCATTAATTTGATCTAATCATCCTTGGCTGCAAAGATATTCTGGAAAACATTTTATTCCATGCATGGATGTTGTTAAGATGACAAATACCTTCTTGTACAACTAGAAAAATCTTGATCTTGGAATGAAAGGACTCTCAAGTTACCACATCTTTAATAGTTTGAGAAAAAAAGGATCTCTAGACCAGTTTTTTCCAAATTTCAATTATGTTGATTGGGGTCTTTTGGAAGTCATTGTTACAAAGGATACTTGAAGAGGGAAGTGATTTCAGCATGATAAAGTTAGAATCTGGGAGTTACTAAATCACATTTTTAGATCCACTCTAGATTTTTTAAAATCATATCAAGTCCTTCAACAATGTGCATGGACTAAGCTCTTTTGTTAGTGTTAACACCAAAAATTGTATCCTATTCTAAGAACCTAAAAACTTAGAATTTCTTAAGAGAATTAGATCAATCAAAGGTGTGGGTATCCTATATTTGACTGAACCTCCAAATTCTAGGCTAGTTCCTATTGGATTTGATAATATGAATCACCTAATTTAATAAAATTGATACAACTTTGTAGGGAAAGGGATAGAAACTCATAATGATGCACAAAGAAAAAAGTCACAAAGTAATCCAAAATCAATTATATTTAGCTCCCAAAGGCTTCCAAAATATTAACTCCATAGAAATTGTAGTGCCTCTTGTGTTTGTAGTTTGTACCTTGTCATATTTTGATATTACAGATACTTGTTTTAGATTAAGGTGAAAACAAGTTTTGAATGGACCTGAAAGCCTTTACCAAAAACTAAAGATAAATGTTAAAGGACCACCAAGTTTTACAAGGACCTAAAACCTAAATTTTGAAACAAAGAAACTAGGTTTTACAGGGAGCTAAAATCAAAATTTTAAACCATAAAAAATAGCTAGGTTTTACAAGGACCTGGAACCTAGAGTTTTAAAATAGGCTGGAAAACAAAAATTAAAAACCAAAAAAACTACTTAGACTAGCAACCAGCACACCAGCTCCATAACTAGCACCTACAACAAATATTTGATGATGTTTGCCACCTCTTTACCTACTTCTACAGTACTCTAGATAATGTCATTTGAAGCAAAAATAGGAGCCTCAAGAGCCTTAGTGACCTTTTTCCTCATACTCTGCCCAGTTCTCTTACTAGGTCCTCTTGGACTCCCCATCCCAATATTACTAGGAGACATTATCTCCTTGTTATTCTTCTTACCTAAACTAGTCACTGCAGTACACTCACTAGAAGTGACTTATTCCATTCTTTGACCACTTTCCTTAATTAAGTAACAAATCTCTTACTCATATTCTTAAAAAAATTTAGGGATGTTACCTATTTGTATTTCCATCTAAGCTCTCATAGTGTGTTCAAAGTCCAACTCTTTCTGCATAGCCCCCATTTTCTTCTTGAGTACCATTATTTCATTATACAGCCAAGAAACACCCTAAAGGGAAGCCTCCACATTAAGCTTAGTAGTGTGAAGAAAGGATAGTTTCACTTCCTGAGAGTCATCCCTACCATCTATCATATCCATAAGCTTAGATTCAATTACAATAGTAACAGTATTGATCTGGATATCAGTATTGATAACTTGCTTCCCCATCCTCTCCTTTTTTCCTCTTTACTCTAGTTATTTTCCTTAATGGAAAGGTCTTTATCCTCAATTTTCTTACTAGTATCCTCCTCCATTTTCTCCTCACTAGCATTCCTCTTCAAGTGGGAAGGATGATCACTCTGTTTCTCTTCATCCTCCTTGAGAGCTTCCAACCCAACATTTGAATCAGTATTTCTATCCTTACTTCCCTCCATATTATCTCTACCAGTTGACACCCCTTTACTCCTAGAATATCCATCTAGGTTGGAACTAAGCTCCCCCATTTTTGTCTTGTCATCATTGTTAGAATTATAAGATTCTATGATTTCCTCAACATTTTTCTTATTCCTCTCCTATTTGAAAACCTTCTTGCTATCACTAGTCCCTTCCTCACTTTTAAAATTTATTCTCTTAGAGCGAGGATCATTACCAAACCCTTTCCTCTTCTCCAAAACCAGAGATGCCTTAATAGCCTTACTTTTATAGAAGTTTTCAATAACTAATATTAAGGCTTCATGAAGCATAGGATGGGAATCTTCCTTCCTATGAGAATATAAGCTTTGAAGCAAAGAGTACTTCAAATAAAATGGAAAGGAAATCCTATCTTTGTGCCTAAAATGATATAGGAAAACAAAGTGAAATTTATGGACTCTCTTTGCCCTACCATCAAGAATAAAATACTCATGAATACATGACAACATGTCCCTCCAGATGACCTTTATTTGTTTCAAGTTGTAGAAGTCATCATTTTTCTCCAGGTTCTTCTCCTCATCTTTTGTCTTTGGAAATTTCTTAAAAGCCATGTTCAAGATACTAGTCTCCTTGCTAAATTGTATCCCTTCCATAGGAAGCCCCGTGAACTCAACAATAAATTCTTCAATCAAGTTCATCATGACCCAATGTAAAGTGACCCTTTCTTCAAACCAATTTTTAAAGAAGGCCTCTGTAATGTGAGCCTTATAACCACGGAGTTTCTCAATGTAGGTCATAACTTTCCCCTTCTGCAAAATCTCCCACATAGTGCATTTCCCTTCCATTCCCTACATTTTCTCAACTCTTGCTTTCTAGGTTCCCCTACCATCTCAAAATCATGTTTTCCCCTAAAATTCACTTGAGAAACAGAAACCAAAAAAAAATGTATGATTACCAAGGAGCTATTAACCTTATTTATGTGTTGAATGCAAGTCATAATAGTGCAAAAGTACTTCCTAGGGAATATCAAACTGTCCCTTGTAACCCCATCACTCCTTTTCATAAATTTTCCAATATTAGGATTCTTTCCTTCTCTATCATGTATCCTATAATAATTAACTATCAATGTTAGCTCCACTTCCTTGCATAGGCCAACTTGCCACCTAAACTTGCTTTCCCTATAGATAGCTTGGTTGGCAATCCAATCAGCAACTAAATTACCCGCCCAAAAAATATGAAAAAATAATATATTATCAAATTTATTAATAAGGTTTTTGATTTCCAATATGCTTCCCTCAATTGTCCAAGTAACTGGACTCTTTAAGCATATTAATAATGTTGAGTGAATCTCCTTCCAACTAGAGATTTTGATAACCAAAATCCACTACCAGCCTCATAGTATATAGAGCAGTCATAACTTCTATTTTATGGCTAGTAGAAATCCCAATAGGAATGGAAATAGCATCAACAATTCTACTAGTATAGTCCCTCAAAAACCCTCCACAACCAACTTTACCAAGATTACCTTTAGTAGCACCATCAAAATTACCTTTAATCCAACCCATAGGAGGAGAATCTCATTTTATATTCAACCTCTGATCATCAATTTTAGTTTTATAGCCTTTAGTCTTCATGGGATTATTGATTTGGATTTCATCACTCAATTTTATATGAGAATTGAAGTTTTCCTTGATAGCTCTGATAATATTATGAGCAAGAACCCACTCAAGAACTTCTTTTTCTCTAAAAATTCTATTATTTCTTTCTTTCCAGATTCCCCACCAGAGATGGGGTAGAGAATTTTCCCATAGAAAATATATATTAGCATCCTTAGAAGGACATGTCTAACTCTTGAAACATTGATCAATATTATGCTGCTGAACCCAATCTAAGTTCCAATAAAGAAGGATATAACTCCACACTTTTTTATTGTACCTATAATTTAAGAAAAGGTGATTCCTATCTTTAAATTCCCTTTTGCATAGGCAACATCTGTTGACCATATAAACCCCTCATTTTTGTATATTTTCCAAAGTAAAGATTTTGTTTTGAAGGAAGATCTAGAAAAAAAATCTTAGTATTAGGAATAAGACCTTTAATCCAAGATTTATTCCATAAAGTTCTAATTCCCTTTTCCTCAATTCTAAAAATAGAAGATACTTTAAAACAACTTCTTAGTTCAATCCTCTAAACCATTTTATCTTCAATATGAGGAAAAAGGCTATAAGAATTCAAGATTAACTAGATATTGTTAAAAACCATATTACTTTCAGCAAGATTGACCCATTCATTATTAATCCAATAATTCTCCACTAAAATACCAAAAGTCTATTTACATTTATCAACAAGAGCACTATCCTCAAAACCCTCAATCAAAGGATTATCCAGAAGCCACACATCATCCCAAAACCTAAACTTCTACCCATTTCCCACTTTCCAAGTACAACCCTTGATTAAAATATTTTTGGCTCCCTAAACAGCACCCCAAATAGTAGGAGATTGGACATTAGGATAAGAAAGAAAATCAATCAAAGAAGGAGCAGCAAAGAGGTATTTATGTTTCCAAATAGAACTCCACTCCTTCTTGCCATGATAAACTCTCCAACCCTACTTAGCAAGTAGAGATTTATTCATACTCTTGATAGACCTAATACCCAAACCACCATCCAATTTAGGCTTACAAATTTTCTCCTGAGTAATTAAAGTCATTCTCTTCTTCTCCTTAGAACCAAACCAAAGGAAATTCATTTGGATTTTGTCAATAGTATTAGCATATTTAGCTAGAATTATAAAGAGACTCAAAGCATAAGTAGGAATACTTTGGAGGAAATCCTTTAGAAGAGTAAATTTACTAGCTTGACTCAACAAATTACCTTTCCATCCTACCAATTTCTTGTTGAATTTCTCAACAAGATCCTCCCAAAAAAATCTGAAGGATTAGGTCCCAGGGGGAAACCTAAGTAAATACAAGGAAAAATCCCTATAGAACAACCAAGAATATTAGCAATCTTACCCTGTCTAGAAATAGGGGTATTAACAAAATACAAGGAACTCTTGTTCTAATTAATCAATTGACCATAAATAAAAGAATAGAGATTAAGGGCCTTTTTGAGGTTCCTCACCTCCCTATCCTTAGCTTCACCCAAGAAAATAGTATCATCCATAAATTATTCATGAGAAAAAATAAGAGGATGAGAAGAAGGTCATAATCCTTTGATTTCCCCTAAATAAACTAATTTCCCAATATATCTACACAAACAATTAGCCATAATAGTGAATATAATAGGAGATAAAGGATCTCCCTATCTCAACCCCCTAGTTGGTTTAAAGAAAGCAAAAGAATGCCCATTAATCAGAAAAGAAATCATAGTAGAAGAGATCATCTGCATAATAAACTTAACCACACTGATAATAAAACCAAAAGATAATAAGATCTTATGAAGAAAGTACCATTCTACTCTATCATAGGCTTTAGTAATATCAACTTTCTTAATAAACACCTGATTATTAGAAAGAGATAAAGAATGGATATTCTCATGCACAGAAAATAATAGAGTTAAGGATTTGTCTACCAGGAATAAAACCATTATGTTGCTCAGTTATAAGAGAAGGAAACATATGCAATGATCTCAAAGTTAGGACTTTAGAAATAATTTTATAAATCAAATTGTAGAGACTGATAGGCTTGAACTGATCTGGAGAATTTGCACAAAGCTTCTCAGGAATAAGATTGCTTGGCCAAACAATTATATCAAAAACCCAAAGCAATGGATGACTTAATTCAAAATTGGACATCCCAAATGATTCCTAATGTACTATTTAGTCTCATTTAATTATCAACCAAGGACGTAAACTTGGAATTTCATCTACAAAGTATATGCTTCAAACCTTCTCTTCTAAGTCTATTTAAGGAATTCAAATGCTTATACTTTAGGAAAACTAAACTAAAACTAATAAGCAAATTTATTCTAATTAAAGTAGGAAATTATAGCTACTAACTATGCTGTAGGAACAAGCTACTAATTCTAGTATCAGTGGTTACAAGAACAGTAGACTTCTAAAATAGATAAGTGGAAATAAACTCTACACTAACAAAGCAATTCACTCATCAAGTGGGCCCCCCTTGAATGAGTGAATGGAAAGTGCAATCAAGATGAAAGTTGTAAACTCAAACTAAACATTATATTCATCCATAACAATGATTACACTTGATTGAAATAGTATGTAAGAGTTCTCTATTAAAAATTAGCTTGTTCGACTAACTCCAAAAGAGTCACAACAGAAAATTATATAAAAGGAAACTAGTACTAACTTCCTAAACCTATGATCACTTCACAATGGGGATCTTACAATTCATAAAGTTTCATAACAGAAACATGATTGACCATGAATAATCCCATAATATAGCACACACTAAATCTATTTTTTGCATGCAATAAGAAGCATTAACTTGCTTTGCAAAGATTCCACAATCACAGTTTCCTTTGATGACTCTCACACTAATATGTTGTTCCTTGAATATCTATGGTCAAATCCTACAAGATTATTAATGCACACACATCAAACCATATACATATATATCCACATCATCAATATTAGGAAAAGGTGTTAGTCTTAATTATCACTCTTACAAACCTATGGCTACAGGAGGCAACTACCCAAAACATAGCTTAGGAGAGAAAACATACATTAACATCTATAACTATTATATTCACCATTCTTGTCAACGAAATTAGGTAGGTATTATGTCTTTAGAAATATCCACATTCCATCTTATGTTCACACACACCATAAGTTCATATGCTTAAAACCATAAATGTATGTCTATGTGCAATCAAATGTCTTAGAAAGAGGATAAAATGTGGTGAGAAAGATGGCTAATTTAAGAGCCCATCATTCCCCCCAACTGAACTATTGTTGGTCCCCCAGCAATCATAAAGTTTTGAAACTTGGTACGGAACCTCAAATCATTGGTTATTCTCTAACTTGACTCATCATAAATATAATCAAAGTATCCATGAGTCTCTTTGACTCTTTCCCAATGCTAGACTTTAGAATTCATGTCATAATCTGTTGCACTATCATTTATTGCTAGCAATGGCTAAAGGAAGAGTGGAGGTTGAAACCTTAATAGAACCCAATAGTTAAGGAGTGTCCTACCCAACATAATATATCATGGAACTCCTTATGACAAGAGTTAGATTTTGAGGTGCGTGAGGTTCCATTCTCTTTAGATCCTATAACATCCTTATCCACCTCTACCTAGAGGCATTAATTGCTATAACAACATCCTAAGATGAATGTTGGTCCCAATCTGTAAAGGCTTGTTCTCTCACCAGATAGATATTATAGGCTCCACTAGTGTTTGTTGTGACAAAGATCCAGTCAAAATATTTTCTTCTAGAATGTTGTACCTCAGGCCTCATCATTGAAGGAACTAACATTTCTTTCTCCCTGTATGGTGTAGCCTAGTATTCACAACTTATCTCATTCTACATCCATGACATAACTACTCTAAGTTCTACATCTCCTACATAGAGGAGTGAATTCCACTATGTGTCATCAGGAACTACTAGGTTATGCAAGTACAATTCACACAATAGATTCTTCAAAGTCATTGGCATAGACTAAAAGGCATAGTAAAATTCATGGAGAGTTGATATAGATGGATTCAGGCCTTCTATAATCCTTGTTAATTTGAAATTAACAAGTTTCTCTTGAAGGAATATTGCATAAACTAGTGAGGGTGACCTGTATTCCATCAGTTGTGGAATTAACCCAATAATCTGATTAATTCTTTATTTTAATACCTCAATCTCATTTGATTTCTACTCCAATTGAGTATTCTACTCACTAATGACTCGTTTCAATTTTATTTTTCTAAATTTTATTGTGGCTTTTCCCATAACAAATATTGGAACAAACTTATTCCTTTTGTAAGAGGTGTAGACAAATCTAGTGGGGTAAAGGTTACTAATTGAGTATGTCCACCCATTCAGAGGGAAAGTGAGGAATTTTAATTGTTCCTTTACATGTAGAGGACTTACCCTTCCACACAACAATAATCCTGATCAAATTAGTTTCTACACTAATATTAGCTACCACCTTAGCCAACATTTCTAACTTTTCCTGACTACCCTACTAGGGTACTTCTTCAATGATTTCAGTCCCAAAGTTAGGCATTTCCTCTAAGTTCATACTAACATCAAGCTAGGTAGAATTATCTACATATTCCTCTATGTCTTTAGATTCCTCAAATTCTTGATCACTATCTATCAGTATGTAGTTAACCCCAAGGCTAACCTCTATTTGTGGACACCGCTCTCTCATTATTGTGTCACTAGGTGTAGGTTGATTATTCAATTCCTCAGAAGAGGAATTGCTCAAAGGTTTATTTTTTATAGATTCAAAAGAGTCAATATTAATAGTAGGAATAGATGTTTTAGCATCTTTCTCAAAAATTCTTCTACTTCACCTCATAGGGGGTCTGGATGAGCTTGAAGGACTCTTTCATTTCTTTTTCTTCTTAATGACCACCTCCCCTACCACTACTTCAAGAGGTTTTTTAGTATTCTCTTCCCTAGGCTTCTCAAAATTCTCTTCAAGAGGATTCTCGAAATGTTCTTCAAGAGGGTTTTTAAAATTTTCTTCCCTACGGGAAGGTAGGGTTTCTTCCATATTATTAGCATTATCACTAGACTAAGGTTCTAATGTTTCCTCTTATAGTTCCATTATTTTACCCTTACCCCTCCTAGATATAGACCTTGTCCTTTCAGATGGTGAAGATTCTAGAATATTAGGAGCTTCTATGCTTTTTTTTCTTCCTCTAAGAAGTAGAGGTTCTAGAACTGGAAATTCTTTTTCTAAGTGACCTAGAAATGGAAGGAGAGGCTTCTTGATCATTCTCAATTCTTTGAACAACTTTACGAACCATAGAAGTTGTTTGTTCTCTCCTACCAACACCATGACCTCTAGGGTGGACTGTTATAGGTTTAACCTCATTCATTTGCAAGAATTATTCCCATGTACCAAAATTTTGTCTATTCAATTCCCTTTCCACCATTAATTTTATCAAGAAATGGTGTGAAATAAACTGGTTGTTTCCTATCTGGCCTAACAAAGACTACTTTTTCACAATATTAAATAAGAAGCTAGGAAGATTTACTTGTCAATCATCACGGCAGAGATCACTGAGAGTTTTTAAGTACAAAGCATGTAGGTATTTGTAGCGTCCCTCGTAAGTGAAGTACTAAATAATAAATGTGGCCAGTTGAATGAACTCCAAGGGCAAAGATAGTCACCCAATTACTTGCTTCTTGTCAATATCTAACTAATGTAAAGTGAATTATGCTCTTGTTGATCATAGGTTGAAATCTTTCACCTACAATTCACCTTCCTTAGGAAACTCTATGACCTTAGCAACTACATCTTCTGTGAACTCAACTTTCAAACCTTTAACTTCTGCAAGCATGTCTTTCAAGGTGGACATAAATTATAGAGAAACTTCCTCATTGAACCCCTTAAGTCTTAGACAATAATCTACCCACCTTCTCCTTCTAAGTATCTCACAGGTGGGCACATCATTTAATAAAATTGTGCGGTCCACTAGTTCATGCCTTTGTAGGTCATCTCCCATTACTTTTCTTAGATAAATTTCTAACTTGTAGAACATAATTCTCACAGAATTTAGCAATGGAAAGTCACAAACCTTGATGCATTATAGAACAAAATGTTGCAAAAGAAAATGGTGTACAAACTGCAACTTGATTCATAAAATTAAAGATTTGTTTGCACAAAATCTAATGATATGAGTTTTACATAACATCTCATAAAAGCTATTTATAAGGATTTTGAGCAACTCAATAGAATAGCAAGGGGGGAATGAACACTAGGCCAGCATATTGATAGGCTATCTAAAGTCATTGGCAATATCGAAGAGGTTAAAAACTTAATGAAACAAGTGTCACCAATTGAAACCAAAAATAGGAACATGGAATAGGTAAATAAAGAAATGTAAAAAAGGATGGAGATTCTAGAAGCTAGAGTGAATAATAGGGAAAAAAATATCAAGAAATTAGCTGACCAAAATTGCAGCACTCTAAAGACTGTGGCTGAAATTTTCAACACATTGTTGAATAAGATGGATCAGACTAAAGGACTTGACTCCTCTATTATAAATGAGGACTAGGGTCTAAGCAAGTGTACAAGGGCCAACTCAAAGAATAATGAAGGAGTGGATGTGAAGAAGCTGGATGAAATAAAAGCCACTATGGAAAATATGAACATTCTAGCAAACCAAGCTGCAGACCTGTTGAAGACTCTGTAGTTGTCTAGGTGTTGTCCTTTTCCTTTCTTTTTGCTATCTTTTTATGCATAGTTGTACTTGGCTTCTTGTCTTAGTGTTTGTTTATTTTTTCAGTGATGCCTTTATTGTCTAAACTATTATGTTTGTTCTTCTTTGATACTTTGTTAAAGGTTTTGGGTCCTTTAAAACCTATTTTTAAGTAATCAAAATATCTCACAAGAGCTCGTGCGTGCCAAGGTTGCCACCCTAAACATGTCACAACACATCATTAAAAAATGAGATCATATTTTAACATCTTTAATTCATTTTGATTGTGATGATGTAATCACAAAAGGACAAATCATCATGTCATGTCGTAGACAAATTTTGAAAATAGAATAGTTCCCCCCAACTAAGCAATGGCATGGGTCAAACCAAGCCAGGTTAAGCAAGAGTGAAAAATTAAAATGACACAAAATCCTAAAAATTAATGAATAGAAATAATATATGTATGAGTATATGTGGCACTAACCTATAGGTGTTGCAAGAAGAGTTGTCCAAAAATTGCACCTACATATGTGAAGTGAGAGATGGGGTGGATGGGTGGAAAAGAGTGAAGGTGAGATGAAAATTTGTTAAAAAGAAAGCATTCCATGAAACTTGAAATATTTATTATGGTGATCCTAAATGGAATCAAGAATTAGCAGAATCATGGGTGGAAGACCTAGATTCTTTAGCTATAGGAACTATTGCTTCAACTATGTTTGGAATTGCTTGAGGAACTCATCATGGCTTATAGGTTTTTGGTAAAGTTTTAGACAATTCCCATTGACAAGTAACTTGAATTGAACAAGATCTATCATTGAAAGTTGTACAAATCCATTGTCAAATACTAATATAATCTCATAAGGCCCAAGCCATCTAGTATGAAATTTCCCTGGTGTATGGTTGTATCATGAATCATATAATAGTGTCCAATCTCTGACAAAAAATTTCTTATCATGGATGAACTTATCGTGCGACTTTTTTTTGTTTCTTTTGTATCAATTCTATATTGTATAGAGAAAACTTCCTATATTCATCCAATCCATTTAATTGCAATAACTAGTCTTGTTCTACTTTGGTGATATCTATATCCAGATCTAAAGCAATGCAAAGTTTTTTATGTTGGAACTCAATCAACATAGAGGCAAATTTTCCATATACCAACTCAAAATGAGTAAGCCCTATGGTGGTTTTCCATGTGGTACGGTAAGCCCATATGGTTTTAGGAAGGCAAGTAGCCCAATATTTTTTATCTATAGCTACTATTTTAGTGAGAATAGATTCTATCTCTTGGTTTGTAATTTCAGCCTGGCCCTTGGCCTAAGGGTGATAGGGTGAATACTTTCCATGATGCACCATATACTCTTGCATCAACTCGGTAATGAGGTTGGATGTGAATTGTGCCCCTTGATCTGTGACAATTTCCCTTGGTACTCCAAATCTATTGAATATGCATTCATAAAGAAACTAAGCAACCTTGTGATTTTTGGCATGTCTCATAGCTTTGGCTTCAACCCATTTTGTTGCATAATCTGTACATACTAAGATGTAAGACTGTCCATGAGAAGAGGGCTCAATAGGTTCAAAAAATTCAATACCCTACTTGTCAAAGGGTATGACAACTACATGTGGTTGCAGAGACATTTCATCAGTCTTTGTGGGATGTTCCATACGTTGACACCTATCACAATGTCAAGTACGCTTTGTTACATCCTTATGTAAAGTAGGCCAGTAGTACCCAGTTGTCAAGATTTAATAGGCTATCCTCTTTGCAAAAAAGTGTCCTCCACATGGCTCATCATGACATGCTCAAAGGATGTCATAAGTTTCATCTTCTCAAATACATCTCCTTGTGCCCTGGTCTAGTCCTATATAAAACATAAAGCCTAAGATCCAAGAGAAGTTAAAACTCTTCTCAACTAATAGACAACATTGTTTAGGAGAAAAGTGAGGTGGTTTTCTCCTTGTAGCAAGGTAGTTTGACAAGTTTTCATACCATGGGTTAAAAGAATCAATAGAAAACAAGTGCTCATTAGGAAAACTATCATCAACCATTACAGGATCGTTTGGAACTTGCATGAGGAGTAACCAGCATGCTAGTCTACCACTAATGGTAGGTTTATTCATTAAGTATTTGATGGTTGAATAATTAGTATACACAAATATTTCATAACTTGTAATGTAGTGCCTAAATTTGTTTAGTGCATAAACAATTACTAACAAGTCTTTTTTAGTAATAGTATAACTCAATTCTGCTCCTTGCAAATTTTTATTAATATAGTAAATTACATGTTCAATAATACCTTCCTTTTGTGCTAGAATTGCTCGAATAGTATAATTAAATGCATCTGTGTGGATATGGAATGGAAGCTTCCAATCAGGTCCTTTGAGAATAGGTGTTGTTTTCAGAGCATCCTTCAACTTCTAGAATGATGCTTTACATTCTTCTGTCCATGCAATTTCAGCTTTTTTCTTCAACAAATTATACAATGATGCTACAAGTTAGCTAAAATATTTTATGAACCTTTTGTAGTAACCAGAATGGCTGGGGAAACTTCTAACATCCTTCTACTTATCTAGTGTGGGAAGTGTGTTTATAACTAAAATCTTTGTAGGCTTAACTTGAATTCCAAAAGATGAAAGATAATGTCCTAGGACTACTCCTTCCTTCATCATCATGTAGCACTTTTCACTATTAAGAGAGAGATTATAATCTTGACATCTCTTAATAATTTGTGCTTCTTCAAATGTTACTCCATGAGTTGTAAAGTTGTCCATATAGATTTCAACACAATCATCAGCAATGTTAGAGAAAATACCCAACACTACTCTCTAGAAAGTAGAAGGGGCATTACATAATCCAAATGGCAAGACTAAATAAGCAAAGGTTCCCTAAGGAAAAGTAAACATAATTTTTTCCTAATTTTCTGGTGATATTTGTATCTAATTATGCCCGCTTAAGCTATCTAGATATGAGAAGTACTTTTTACCCACCAGATTATCAAGCACTTGGTCAATGAAAGGCAATGAAAAGTGATCCTTTTTAGTGGATTTTTTAAGTTATCTATATATTTAACATAGAATATCCACTTTCCTCCTTTCTTTGGAATAATGAAAAGAAGAGAAACCCACTGACTATCAGAGATAGGATAAATAAAACCTACACTAAGAAGCCTTTGCAACTCAATCTTGACTATGTCTCTCAAAGTAGGGTTTATTCTTCATTGAGCTTGCCTTACTAGCTTGTATTTAGGGCTTATATATATTTCATGAGTACAAAGTTTAGGATCTAGGCTTGTCATGTAAGTGTAATCCCATGCAAACACTTGTTAGATATCTTGTAAAAGATTTAGAAGACTAGATATCTGAGACTCAGTGAGGCTTTTATTAATATTCAGTTCCTTTCTCGGAGCAATTTCAACTCTCTCAACTTTTTCTAAAATCAACACTTTTTCTATGGATGGAGACTTTATCTCATGAGGTAGCAAAGTGTGAAGGTAATCAGGTGCTACAAGAAACTGAGATGTGATTTGCTTGGGCAATATTGTTTGAAGGGAACAATTTGGATCATCACAAGATGACTCCTTAGAAACATACTAGTTGGTAAGGTTAGCTACAAGAATGTGATCTTCTTCTTGGGATACCATGAATGGATTTCTCTCAATAACCATGAGTTTTTGCACAAAGCTTACTTCAATAATAACATCTCCTAAGTTAGGATAGAAAACTTCATCAAGATCACTTTGGGGTTTTTCTACAAAATACAAAGTTAACTTCTTGGTATTTATTCTGTTTGATATGGTCATGTTTCCTGAATGTCATGCAATGCAAGCATCGTTCATGGCTAACCAAGGCCATCCTAGGATTAATGGGTAAGCTCAAAGAGTGGCTTTGGGTGACAAGACTATAAAATCTAAAGGGTACTCTAAAGAATCCAAAGTAACAACAATCTCCTCAACTATACCATCAAGTTTGACTATCAAATTATCAATGAACTACAATATTATTAGTGTGTCCTGCAAATCAATGATACTAAGCTTCAATAAAACTTCTCTAGTCATGACATTATTTGATGATCCCAAGTCAATTAAAGCATTCGGTACCATTAATGAAGATGGTTACAACTAGAGTTCCTACGTCTAAATACTTAGGCATGATAACTTTACTTAGCATGAGATCAAAGAGTTGGCCTAAGACATGGATAGTGTTAGGGTCTTTCTTTTTCCTTCTAGGTTGCTTGATACAAGCTTCATTAATTGCTTTGAATTAGACTAGAATTTCTTTAAGTGCATTCAAAAAGGGAATCTACACTGTCATTTGTTTGAGTTGATTGATCAAATTAGTGGCGATAAGATTTTCTTTTGGAGGAACAACCTGAGACAATCTCTGTGAATAAGGAGGATTCTTAGGCACTTGTGCAGTTTGAGCAATAGATGGAACATTAATAGGCTAGCTCACATGTATATCCTCAGTATTAGCAACTTTGGTTATTATTGGCTCTTTGGGTGTAGGTAGTGTAATTCCTGATCTAAGATGGATATCATTTATATTCAAGGAATAGGCCTACTGCTTATTATTAGGATTTGGAGTTGGTTGAGCTAGAAGTTGAGTTGGCTTTTGAGGAGTGTTATTTTCTATAGGAGGTGGTGGCATAATAGCTTACTGTTGAGGTGGAGGCATTAATTCTAGTTGTTGATTAGGTTGATTAGGTCCCCACTGAGGTTGTAGTTGCAATTGAGCCTGAGGTGGCCATTGATTATTCTATTGCAACTACTAATAAGAGTTATATTGTTGTTGGTATGGGTTAAATGGTGGTTGTTGCTGATAGGCTTGTTTATAGTATAACTATTGATTGGACCAATTGTGATTCCAATTTGACCTTGAGGAGCAAAATTTTGGGGGTTTTGGTTTGGCCAATAGTTAGTGTTATTATTTTAACCAAAATTATTTAGTGGGTTCGAAGGCATACCTTAGCTTTGAGCCCATGGATGCCTTTGAGAAACATAGAAAACTTCTCCATTCTCCTCGTCTATAGCTTTGAACTCAATGGGCATTAAGTTAATATCCATAGATGCAACTACTTTACATCTACAATTTCTTTTCATCTCTCTACAATGAGAAAAAAACTCAGCAAGCACAGCATCTGACTCTTCCTCCTTCCTCCTTGCTTGTATACTATCTAGCTAAGTGGTGACATTATTAATAATGTCCTACTTGAAATTAAATAGTAGATTAGATAGCTCCACTTTAGATACTCCAAAGCTACCATTGGACTTATGTGGTAGGTTTCTAAGTCCCCTACCCTTCTTCAAAGTGGCCCTTGAGTAATTTTCACATATATTATTGATGTCAACCCATGCTTTTTGTGTAAAATCACCTCTTGCCATCAAGCCTAGAGCCTCAATACTTCCATCGTTCACACCTTTTAAGAAAAGGTTCTTCTCAGATGCCTCATTTAGCTAGTGTTGAGGATCACACTGTAGGTTAAACATGAATCTAGATACATAATCCTCCAATGTTTCATCCTCCTAAGACATTTTAAAAATGTCATCACCTTTCAAATCTTGACCTCTATTGTACTCTTTACTTTGTAAGAAATATTGTATGCATGGCATCCCAATCTACGATAGCATTAGCACCCAACCCCATGAACCATCTCAAAGTAGCTTCTTTTAGAATTGATAGAAAAAACTTTAGCTTGTGGGCATCAGTGGTATAGTCATAACTCCATCAAAGAATATCAAATTCAAAGAGAAAGATCTCAAGGTCTTCTATTAAGAGGCCATAAAATTTGGGAAGTGTAGTAGTAGGTATATTTTTTAGATTTTGGTTGCCTTGTTGTTGAGGTATAGGAAAAGGAAAGGGAGCTTGAGTAGCAATTCAGGGAGGAGGACTTTGTGGTGGTGGCTGATATACAACAAGAGCAAGCAAATTATCTTGATATTCAAGTTCAAAAAATAGGTAATTCAAATGTAGTGATTATTTAAATGATGAAGAGGATATGTGTTCCTGAGCATTAGCAAATGGATTTTCAAGGGGTTCTCCTTCTTCATTCTCACTTTGTGATTTTTCAATTTGAGGATTAAATAAATCAAATGGTTCTCCTTGATAGTTACAGGGAAGAAATCTCTTAAGGTGACTTCTATGCATAAAAGTGCTCACTGAAGTACTAACTTAAAACTAAGACTACAACTACCAAGATTAGTTTGAATTAACACCAACCCCAACAATAGTGCCAAAAATGCTTGGCCAAACAATGGTATCAAAAACCCAAAGAAATGGACTACTTAATTCAAGATTGGACACCCCAAATGACTCCTAATGCACTATGGGGAAGAAATCTCTTGAGGTGACTTCTATGCATAAAAGTGCTTACTAAAGTACTAAATTAAAACTAAGACTACAACTACCAAGATTAGTTTGAATTAACACCATCCCCAGCAACGGCACCAAAAATTCTTGGCCAAACAATGGTATCAGATATCCAAAGCAATGGACTGCTTAATTCAGGATTGGACATGTTACTACAATTTTTCACATGTGAAAATTTTAAGTATTCAAACAAGGAAAGTACATAAGTGTCATTCATTTCACAAAAAATAGAAATGTCAGTGTATTATTCATTTTCAAATATACAACTAATGTTTACAAAAGAGTGAAATGAATTGAAATGCTAAAAGGAAAAAGATCTCACACAAGCCGTGAATATAGCTTACTATACTAACTTTCTTTCATAAAGGAATGCACAAACAGATAAATATGTTTGAAAAAAAGAAATGAGGTTAGAGATAACTAGTCATTGCCTTTTTCTTTGACTAGTTATGAATTCCCTAGTGTGTTCATCATCCAGCTCCAAGCTTTGCATTCTTTAGCAGCTGCAAAAAATGAAGGAAAATGATATTAGATCCTGAAGGATCTAAGCAATGACTGAATATCTCTACTACTACACATTCTATCTTTTGATGCATTTCATTACAAAAGAAAGTAAGCTATATTAAATTCAATGCTGAAAGATATTTTGCAGTAGGCTTTTCAAAGAAATAAAAATCATTTGTGGGTGTCACAAGATCGTGCTTGAACCTCATAAATGATATGCTATAGGATACAAAATATTACAGGAAAGGAACAATGATTGATACTGTTGCAAATGCATAACTTACTACAGGAAAGCATGAAAGATAACCAATAGAAAATACCTCAAACAATGTTGAAAGTTGAGGGGTTTTTTATGAAAAAGCTATGTAAGCAAAGTGTAGAAAAATAATCTTCAAGAACATCAAAATGTAGATCCATTTTTTAAAATAAAATAAAAATGGATAGGTACAATGACTCACCATAATGCCAAAGTTATGGGTAAAGTATCCACATATAAGAATTCTTGTCAAAAGATCAACTAGACTAAATGCTAATGATGAGCCACACAAGTCTTTCAAGGATGAAAGGAGGACAAAAAAACTATGATGTGAAGATGGTCAAGATGCTATACTGTCACAGGTGAGCATCCAAATGAAGAGACCATACAAGTATCAAATGGGGGATAGTGAAAACTTTTTTTTAAAAGTCCATCTATGAATAGGCACCCTTGTTAGCTACAAGAAAATCATCCTCAACATGTAAAGGTAAAGATTAAATAGAGGCAAAATGTTGAATGCAAATTGGAGCTCATGAGAGTCATCAAAGGAACACATTAGTGTTGCAGAGCTTGAACTTCCAGACAATAAGAGAATGTGCAGCAATAAATAATCAATACAATATTGAAAATTGGAAATCGGATTGTGATATGGTGTGAAGTGATTTATGCCAAATACTTCCCAATCTAATGAGCTCTTCCTATGAAGATACTCTACACAGATAGTTGGTAGTTCCATCAACACAAACACTGAAGAAGAAAAATCCCTATGACCTAAAAAGCATATTGTGAACAAGGAAATTCTCCACAAAGATCTTTTAGATCTCTTGAATTGCATTATTAAAAAAAAATTGCAGATAGAGGCATTGTATTTCATTCCTTCAGGAATTTCAAAGCAACTTCAGCATAATGGCTAGGAAAGGTTTATGCACATTAAGTATGCATACAATGCTTTATTGAACTTAAATTCTTGCCTTAAATATGATTTTAGAAACCATCCAACTGATTCAAGCCAAGAAACTATTGAGGATTTTCAAAAGAAATCTAAAGACAAGGATGACTTCTATGGAATAAGAGACTTCTTTTGGGATTTGGAAGCAAATTTTTGTAATTGGGAATTCAATGCAAAGTCACAAAAACAAAAAACAAAAAAATGGCTTATGGGAAGAGCTTACAACTTTTGAAAATGAATTTGTTCTTAGAAAAGGAATTACACAACCCCTAATAGCTATCAAAGATATATTTTAGATTCCTTAGCACCGGAAAATTGGGAAATTATTAATCTTTCAAATGAGGATGGCTTAGATGTGACCACTGCAAGGGATTCCTCAAAAAGAACTGGTCAGATTCTTAATGGTTCATGATAGCTCTATCTTGCAACTCAAGAAGGCAATGTAGATGGAATAGTATATGGTGGGGATATTGCTTCAAATTCTAGTGCTAGATTATGGTAAACTGCCAAGCTTTCAAAGGTGTCACAACAATGCAAGATAAACATGAATCTTTTATGCCTAGAAATGTTTTTAAACTTCAGAGATGCCCAAAAAATAGAAGCTCAAGCATATATTTCATGATAGTAGCTAATTAGAAATTCTTCATGAAGTTACACATGAGAAACCCCATTTGGGTGTTCATTAAAATAATGGCTTCAAATAGTAAATAGCAAACAATCATGGCATGATTAATATTATAGCAAAAACCCAAAAAAATCACAATGATAGCAAAAGTGGCAAGTATTTTTGAATTCAAGCTTTGGATTTTCGCAGAGAAATCACAAAAACCATACCTTCAAGCTCGATGGCAGCTCAAACACCTTTAAATATTTCTTGTGATGGGTGAAATAAAATCATACAACAGACTCTAACAAAAAATATTTCGTGGTGGTTGTTCACCAAGAAACCCTCCTTGCTCTCGAAGTTTCCAGAATGAAAAATGAAAGAAAAGACCAACTTTAGGATATTTGAATAGTTTCCATGTCTTTTCCATATTGCATAGTTTCCATATGCATTTTTCATCTTTTTCTTAATTTAGGCTATAGGTTTTAGGTTTATTTTTAGCAATTTCTCTCCTTTTCCCTACAAGTTTAAATTAAGTTCATAGAGGTTTCACTAAAATATTAAATAGGAGTTGGCCTAGAACATGGAGGTTTCACTTTATTTGCATGTCCCACATAGTGAAGTGATTCCCATGTCAAGTCAAGATTGTTGAACTCTTTTAGTTCAATAATGATTGCAAATTATGATACTTAACAGTTTTGGCACACCCAATGGGACACGAGCACATTTTTCAACTGTGCTAGTATAGCAGATGATAATGTTTCAACCAACTATAGCAAAGAGCATTAATTTATGAGAAAAGTTTAGAAAAGGAGTTCCACTTCTTTTGAATATCTATAGCTAGAAACTCCAAAAAGGCATGGAAGAACACTTGCTATAATAAAGCTAGCATCAAGAAGGAAACTTTCAACCCTTGGTATTTGTGTGTATAGTAGAAGATGTCAAAGAAAAGTTAGGCATTCAACAAGTCCAACAGTGGGGACTGAACCATTTGAAACTTATATTTCTGCTACTTCTACTGTAAGTGCCAGTTTTACCACAAGTGCTAGTTTCATACCAGCACCTACAGTATATACAATTTTTCTATAGCAACTTGTTCCTATCCAAATTTCAGCATAGTAGCAAGTACCATTACCACCTCCAATGGCAAGAGTATTTTCTTTTATTCCATTTGATCAAGGGAGCCCTTTACATTTTGGCCAGCATCATGATATACCCCTTGTTGCTTTAAAAATTCTACTAGATTTCACTAGAGAGAAGCAAACTACAACTTATGAACACATCAGAGTGTTGCTACATTGTGTAGTGTTCATCATTTTATAGAAGAAGATGGCACTACCAAGTTACTTGCAGCATCTCTTAAAGGAAAAGCACTTCAGTGGTTTAGGAGCTTGGTTGTTGGGTCAATTGGTTCATGGGATACTTTTTGTGATGCGTTGACAAGACATTTTGAGGATAAATCAGATTATTTGTCTCTCATAGAGTAGATCACCACCATAAAGTGTGCTCCCCAAGAGAAAATGATGGATTTCAACAATCAGTTTCAAAGGACTTGGACTAGAATACCTGTCTCTATATGCATGGAATGTGGCCTCAATTGTAATACACACACTTCAACATGGTCATGTATGTGGATTTATCCCAGGATGAACATGAGATTGTTCACTCAAAATAGATCTAGCAAGGCGACCTATTGCCTTCTGTCTAGAAGGATTTTCCCTATTTAATACCCTCAGATTTGAGGTGTAGACAACTAGACCCTCTAAGAATGAAGGATTTAAGAATGTAACTACTCTATATGAGAATTTAATCTAGTCTAAATATGTTATGCAATTAAGCTAAGAACCTATAAAATAAACTAGATTAACCATATGCATTTTTAAGAACTAGATGAGATTAAGTTAAGAATGTAAACATATGAGAATATGTGAGCTAAGATGAGTATGAAATGCAATAGCAATTTGATATCAATCAAAAATTCATCATATTAATGAGGAATTGGGAGTTGCTCAAATAGAATTCCTAAAATCCTTCAATGGTTGAGATCAACTCAGATTGACGGTTTGGATTGAAGCACAGTTTCAATTATAGTGGAAGATTCCAAATTTAGATGGAGTTAACAACCTCATAGCCTGAGTGCAAGAAATAGTTAACTAACTCAAATAGACTTTAGTGTGAGAGCAAGTGATTTAGATCACTTCTAATTTGATCAGTAGTTAACTAGGACTTTCTATTTTGAACTGAAGAGTAGAATTAGGAAAGATATTTAATTTAATAAAATGAGATATGACTTTATAAATACCTTTTCCATTTAATTAAATAATTTCATTCAATTAATTAGAATAGGCATATTTATTAAATTAAATAAATGTAATTCCTTAGTACATTAGTCTTAGGTGATAATTTAATTTAATAAAGTATAAATACTTTAGATTAAATTAAATTTAAATCAAATAGGTTCAATGCGACTAATATGAGTAAATACTATAAGAATTAAATAATAAGTATGATGAATGCAGATTAGGGCTTTTTGCATCTGACAATTAAGTCAAGTAGCGAATGTCAGAACAAGAATTTTCCTAATGAAATAAGACTTTACCATTTACCAGAATCGGTATAATGGCAATGAGTCAATTTTGGGGTATTACATTTTGCCCTTCTTTGAATGAATGTGCAAGTAGCACATTCAATTCAAAGAAAATGAGAAAGTATGATGCATAGATCAAGGAATGAGATTGGTTCTGAAATTGATTCCACAGAGACCAATTGATAAGCTTTTAAGGACCATCTCCAAAATGGAGCTTAATCCCAAGGAATCCAACTAGAGCACCTCGGTACCTATATTGATAAGCATTTAAAGATCATCTCCAAAACAAAGCTTAACCTTTAAGGATCCAAATAGAATGTATGGATACTAGAGATTTGATAGCATATAAAAGATTATCTCTAGAATAGAGCTTAATCTTTAAGGATCTAGATAGAACACCTAGATACCTAAGAGTGATAAGAATTTAAAAGATTATCTCCAGAATGGAGCTTAACCTTTAAGGATCTAGATAGAACACCTAGATACCTAAGAGTGATAAGAATTTAAAATATTATCTCCAGAATGGAGCTTAACCTTTAAGGATCTAGATAGAACACCTAGATACCTAAGAGTGATAAGCATTTAAAAGATTATCTCTAGAACAAAGCTTAACCTTTAAGGATCCAGATAGAACACCTAGATACCTGAGAGTGATAAGAATTTAAAAGATTATCTCTCGAACAGAGCTTAACCTTTAAGGATTCAAATAGAACACCTAGATACCTGAGATTGATAAGAGATCAAGATCAAATTATGAGTCATAGAATCATCCCCAGAACAAGGCTTGATCCTCAGGAATAGAGGTTTAGATTGTCCTGATCCATGTAATCAACCGATGATAAGATGAAATAAATGACAAAGATGCTAGAAAGAGGTAAAAAAGATGCCCCTAGCAATGAGATGCCCCAAGTGATGAGGACATAAGCTAGGAACAAGATGCCCCAAGTAATGAGACTTAGAATGAGTTGAACTTTAGTTCAATGATGTAATCATCATGCCCCCTCGAGAGTGAAATCAAAAGATGACACACTAGAAATATGATGTAAATTAGTAGATAAAGAGGTACGGAGGAAATCCAAGATTTAGCAAAATATAGAAGAAATCATAATGATCAGAAGAAAATTTTGAGTCAATCTAGCATGATTTCGAGGTCCAAAAGACCAAGTTTCACCAAAAAGTTGACTAGAGTTGACCATGGTGGACTTGAGTTGACTATTTCAAAAATGAATTTCAAAAATATGAAGAATTTTGAATTGAAAAGATTCTAGGAATCCCAAAATATCAAAAAAAATTAGACAACACAAGTGTACGATAGGATCGGGCCCAAAAAATTTAAAACGCATTTTTGAGGCACTTAGGTTTGTTAGATTTTGAATTCAATCTTGAAAATAGATCCAAAGCAAACAAATCAGCCAGGGGGTGATTTTTGTGCAAATTAGAGCACTTTGAAAAATTAGGTCAAAACCTATATAAGGGCCCAAGGGGTCATTTTCAAATCATTTGTGCATTTTGTCTTTTGTGAATAGGAGCTCTAAGAGGAAGATGGCAGTGAACATGTGAGATCATCATTTTGAGCACTCTCAATGACATAGCCAATTGGTGGACTAAGGACCTCTGATGAGTCATCAATATCCCAATTTTGTACTTTCATTTTTACTTAGTTCAAGCTCATTTTTTACATTTTTTGCATATTTTTAGAGTTAGTTAATTGGTTTTTGCGCAAGACTGTCTTTTCTTACATGAAGCTAATCTCTTTTCATGTGAAAAAACACCCATCCAATGTTTTCTCATCCGTTCCACTAGGAGTTCTACCACGAGAGACAACTAGATCTCACTAAGAAGTGCAAAACTCAGATCGGTCTTCGCTCATGAGTTTTTTGTTTCTTGTGCAAAAATTATATTTCTCACATGAAGAAATGAGATCTAGAATAAAGAAATAAGATCTCGCATGAGAACTTGAAAGTTTGTGTGAAATTCAGTGATAGCAACGTGCAATTTTTCAATTTTTTTGCATTTTAACTTGAAATTTGTAGTTGTTTCTTCATCATTCTGATGTATTGACCAAGTATTGATTGTTTGCTTATCATTGGTGGTTGTGTATGCAGGAGATCTTTGAAGATGTCTCATTTAGATCCCACTATCCACCATATGGAGCTTTGTTGCAAAGTCTCGACGATGCTGATTGGGCACATATTGCCTAATTGGGTCTATCTTCACTATGCCAAAGCCCAACGGTGCTGGTGAATCATGGCCTCCCTACTGCCTTGGTCGACTATTTCCATTTTGAGATGAACACCTTCCATCTACTAGTGGGAGATATGACAATCACCCTAGATGACATCTACCAGATACTATGGATCCTATTCCATGGGGCGAGGGTGTTATATGATGTGGTGCCTCGAGCAGGCACAGATGCACTATCTGCCATTTTTGGGAGGCAATTGGTGAGTGGATGAGCCATCACCTAGGATGATCTGGTACACACTTATGGGATGATGCACAGATTGCCAATAGTGTTAGTGATCTTCCTCAACTATTTTCTGATGCTGAATAGGGGATAGAATGGATTGGAGTGCAGTTGGGGGGTTATTTTATAGAGGATGTTGGATTCTCCAGAGATATTTGGGTGGGGTCAATGCATGCTTGCACACATGTTTAACGAGATGCATGAGATAGTCTTCCATGGGAAGAAGAATATGGCCATCAGGGTATATGTGCTATAGATTTGGGCATGGGATCATTTACTAGTGTGTAGACCCATTCATGAGGATGCCCACGAGTTGATGGAGCCATATATATGTAAATATTGAGGACACATTACCCAAGTTTCCCTGTGTAAGACTGAGCACTGGAGGACTCATCTTGATGACCTGGTCTCCATCGTATGGCAGCCTTGGTGAGAGAAAGAGGATTGGGATGATGCTCCTAGGGAGCTAGGCTAGATGTTATGCTCATGACCACTATTGGGTAGGATGTCACAAATTATCGAGAGGTTCACTATTTCATGGGTGTGGTAGCAGTACAGCTAACCACAAGATATCTCACAAGACTACTATGCTTATGCCAAAATGGAAAAGGACATAGAGTGGGGATGGCCACCATGATTAGATCTAGGTTGATCCATGATAGATGTGCACAACTTCATTGTGACATAGTGGGACTATCTCACAGAGATAGCAGATGCAAGGATGATGTCTGCATATTAGGCTCATTTGATCAGTCACCCATTCTTGAGATTCATAGCTCCTTTGGGGATGGTTGCATAGGCTCCCCAGCAAGAGCACCGTAGTAGCAGGAGTTACCTTAGTAGTAGTAGTAACCATAGCCATAGTCATAGGTCTAACATAGGACTCAGCAGGTGTAGATCCTCCCACAGTAGATGGGATCTAACACAGGTGTTGGAGGTAGTGGGACAGAGCAAGGTTGGCAATGGAGGTCGAGGACCAAGGAGTAGGCACCTCAATAATAGGTACCTTGGTAATAGACCCCTAAGTAGTAGGCCTCTAAGTTATTGGACAAGGAGATGTCAAATCAGCCTGCAATGGGGACATAGGACATCGTGTGGCACTATCAAGAGTGGATTTTTTAGGCCTCCTGTCAATTGGGAGATTTGTAGATATATGTAGCTGTTAGAGACGCACAACTTGCAAAGCGAGATTGAGAGATTGACCAATGGAGAGAATGAGCATAGGCTGTCGAGTAGAGGGAAAAGATGTTACAAGATGAGGTCTATTTATAAGTAGCTCAAGCAGCCTATTACTTTGTAGCATACTCGATAGTGGTGCCCGATGAGGCTCTATAGGTGCCTTGATTCATGCAGTATACTCATGAGTCTGAGGGTGCACCACCTCTTGCAAGACCTGACATGCCACCACCTCCTCCTCCTACTACTCCTCTATGAGGTGAGGGTATAGGATAGACATAGACATTATGTTCCTTATTTTGATTTTGATATTTGGTTATGTATCGATTGGTGTGCCAGCACCATTTTTTATCAATTTGATTGATAATACTTGAGTAGCACCCATTTTTTGTACTGACACATTTTATATATATATATATACAAGATTTTGAGCTGAGTATCACTGTGTACATGTCATTATCTATGTCTACTTTGCTTTGATGTATATGAGATATCAACATGATGATTATGGGATGCATGTGTTGTGTTATGGATACATATGTACTTTGATGTGATGTGATGTGACTATGTAGTGTAAATAATGAGTATATGGATGCAATGCATATGGAAATGAACTAACATCTCATGTAGTGTTGTGTGTTTTTGCTTGATAGTAATAGGTATTCCATCAAGGAGCATGAACCAATGAACCAAATACTTGTGTAGTTATGGAGAATCCAGATACATTTGAAGAGACCCCCAATCCCCCATCACAAAGAATAGAAATAGAATCGCAATTGAATCACGTGCTGATGCAAGTAAATTATGTAATGTGAGACTATATTAAATGCAACCCTAGGTCTGGTTACAAGGCCTCGACAATTTATCATCACTAGACATAAATGAAGCTTATATATCCTACAATTATCATTGACGTTGCAATCATGGAAATATGAATAGGACATATGTCATAGGTTTGTCCAGATTAAATGTAAGCATTTGAGGCACAAGAAGCCAGAATGACCAAAACATTTTTCCCTTTTAATATAGCAAGTTAACATAAGCATCAAAGCATAAATGCTAGGATGACCAGAATGTTGCTTGCATGTAGACATGCCAAACACATGAAAGATCCTTCTTATGCTAAGTAATCAGTAAGTATGTTGTCCACAATGACCCTTACATTTGTAACCTGAGATAGAAATGTGCTAGGTATACTCATAGTGACCCATTCATTCACTTAGCAGGACAAGTATTAATATGTACTGTAGCATGAATAATTCACTCCAATAGACAAGGAGAAGAACCAACATTATTGATGTATTTGTATAAAAGGAGTCAAGGTACACCTGGCCATCCAATACGAGATGGAGGCTCTTATAGTGGACAACCCTCTTATAGGAATTTGTCAACTAATTGGAACCAAACAACAGACAAAAAGAAAAGAAAAGATCATGCCCCGAGTCATTACTTCTCTAATCACAAATGACATCATCGAGTTGTTTGAGCAGACATGAGAAAGCAAAAGCAAAGAAAAAAAAGAAAAGCTCAAGATATCCAAAGAATTTCAGCATTATGAGTTCAATGTTTCATGTTATAGGAATAGTGTTACTGTCTAGAACATGAATGGAGTAAATATATTTAGTAAGGTTGACAATAGTAGATAGACATACTCAAAATGACTAGTGACTAAAGTCAAGGAAGAATCTTCGAGATGAAGATGTTAAAAAAAGATCGAGTGATAATAGATAGACATGGTTAGAGCGATTGGTGACTGACACGAGAGTTCTTCCATGAGAGGATCCAAAATGTAACATAAGCAATAGTAGGTAGACATAGCTGAAATAGATGGTGACTAAATTTTAAGAGATCTTCGATGAGAGGATCCTAAAATTTAATATGAGCAATAGTAGGAAGACATAGCTGAAACAGCTATTGACTATTGCAAAAGAGATTCTATGAGGAGAATTTTAACAAAGGAGTGACACCCACAACAATAAGTAGACACAGTTGAGATAACTAGTGACTTTCATGCAAGGGATTCTATGAGGAGAATCTCAAAAAGAGTGACACTAGTGATAGTAGGCAGACACAATTGAAACAACTGATGACTGTCTCAAAAAAGACTCTATAACACTATAGGGTGTTGCCCCTGAGTCATGACAAGATGTAATTTATGGATACATGAGAAAATGAAAGAACTAAAGTAGGAAAGCAAAAGCATGAAAGTGACTATACAGTAAGCTAGAAGATGCGCTACAACATGGAGCATTAAGAACAAGAGGCACCTGTTAACCAAGTTTTCACCTTCTTGGCAAAGCTTTTCTTTTTTTTGCTACCACGATGCTTGTTTCTAGGTTTTCATCAATGGCACTTTTTTTTTCAATTTTTTCGTATTTTTCTCTTTTTAATTTTTAAATTTTTTTTTAGATTTTTCAATTTTTTTGGTGTTACCAAGGTGCCTATTGCAAGGTTTTCACCAGGGTAACAATTTTTTTTCAAAACTTTTTCAGATTTTTATGATTTTTTTCAAGACATATAGATATGTACAAAGAGCTACTAATATTAGATCAACTCTAGAACCACCTCAGGTGGAGAGTGTTGATAGGTTCCTTGAGCACTTCTCCTTCAGTTGTGGAAAGCTGATAGGCACCATATCCATATACTATAGTAGTGATGTAAGGACCAAGCTAGTTTGTTTTAAACTTCCCTTTTTGAACTCATTGTTGTTGATTCTTAAGGTTCTCTCTGATGGAAGTCACATGGCCTGACTTTATGATTGTTGCTTCTTGACATTCGTTGTTGATATGCTCATACATGATCACATGCCACTTGTCAACATTCATCCAATAACACTAACTCTTGAAGTTGATCTATCATGTAGTTGTCGTCAGTAATAAGACATTTCATAGAGATTCTCAAGGTAGGAATCTCAACCTCTATTGGAAGCATAGCATCTACTCTATACACCAAAGCAAAGGGAGTCATGCAAGTTGGAGTTCTGATGCTTGTCCTATACACCCATAAGGTTGGATTAATCTAGAGATGCTAGTCTCTCCTTGATTTGCTGACTACATGATGAAGAATTTTGAGGATTGCCTTATTGGATGCCTCAGCCTGGCCATGACCCTGGGGGTAATAAATGGAAGACCAATGTTGTGTGATTTTGAATTTCTTTCATAGTTCCTTAAGCTCTCTATTCTTGAATTTTCCTCCATTGTTAGTAATAATTGAGGATAGTATACCATATCTATAGATCATGTAGTTTGTGATTAAACGAGCTACAATTTTTCCATTGGTGACTACAAGAGGTATTGCCTCTAACCACTTTGTGAAGTAATCTATAGCCATGATAATGAACTTATGTCCATTAGAAGAGGTTGGGTGAATTTGACCCACCAAGTTGAAGGCCCATTGTTTAAATGACCATGTTGTAGTAGAGGGAATTAGCTCTCTAGCTTGAGAATGGATCAAGTTCCCATGAAGTTGACATTTCTTTCAGGATTTAGCATACTTGATAGCTTCTTGCTCCATTTTAGGCCAATAGTAACCAACTCTAAAGATTTTGTGAGCTAGTGTCAGGCCATTTGACTGAGATCCACAAATGTCATTGTGAATGTTAATTAGTGCACATTTGGACTCTTCGAGTTCTAAACACCTAAGGAGAGTTTCGTCGAGACCTCTCCTATATAGATCATTACTAATTATGAAATAATGTGAAGCATTACAGATTAGATAATGTTTCTCATTCTAGGTCAGACTTTCCAGAATGCTTTAATTAGGGAGATAGGAATAGATGTGATGGTAGTAGGATGACTTTTGTCCTACAATAGAATAGATCATCCTAGAACCAAGGGTGTCATAGGCTGGGTAGTGTAATTCTTCCACCAAGAGCTCATGTCAGAGATCATTTTAAGGCATCTATAGCAGGGAGGACAAAGTAGCCATGGCATTAGCCACTTTATTATTTGCTCATGAAACTTGCTAGAATGTAATGTGTGCAAAATACTTCTTCAAGTAATCAACCATGCACTTGTATGGAATTAGTTTCTCATCCTTTTTTTGGTACACATCATTAACCTAATTGATAATAAGTTGAGAAACACCAAAGATGTCTAACTAATCCACTCTCCATTCGGCTATAATTTTCATGTCATTGATCAAAGCCTTGTATTCAGCAATGTATCATATGAGGATGTTCTTCTATAGCCAAGTTAATTGGCTATGTTGACTCTATCAATACTAATTATCTCTCCTAAAAGTGACTTGGAAGCGCATCAAATATCTCATCCACAGGTGCCTCAAAGAGGTTTTCACTATTGGATACGTCTTTTATTTTTACTTTTTTTGGTTCCAACACTACCACAATGTGGTTTTCACTATCAAACCTTTTGTATATTTTCTTTTTTAATTGTATGACTGTGATATTTGATGTCAACTTCAGTCATGTTGATGCTCTATTCATTTGTGGAAGATGTTATAGGTTTGATAGCATCTAGGTAGCAGGCAAGAGCACAGTTATTTTGGAATGTGGGGACTTCACTAGATGCATTAAGGTTCCAGTCTATAAGCTCAGGATGTGTGAATGAAAGAGTAGTGGTTGGTTCAATTAGATTCATAGTATAGTCATTAAGTGCTTGGACCAAAAATTTGAGACCTACGGTGATTTTGTCCATAGATGTGTTCAAATACCTATGAGTACTAATGTCAGCAATTAATGACTCTAGGACACTAGTGGGATTAGATCCATCCGACCTAATCTTAGATGTTTCACCCACTTTGATTTGGTTTTCATAGACATGAACTTGGTCAATGTCTTTATTAGTAGTCACTTTTGAAAGAGAGTCAAACTCATATTCCTTAGAATCAGTGCTCCATGTTGAGAGGCTATAGATCTCCCCAAAAGTGATAGGGACATATTCGCCTTCATCATCTGGGTTCTTACATATATACTCAATACATAATGACTGACTAGACTCTCCCTTTTTAGAATGATCTTTGGGTTGCTCAGTATTGTCCTTAGGAGAATTACTATTATCATCCATAGTGCTAACATGGGGCACAAAGTCATCTAGCTTAGCAAATAATTTAGCAAGATCATGAGGAATAGGATAAGGATAGGGATCCTCATCATCAGATTGTTCCTCTTGGGTGTCTAACTTAGCTTGTGACTCATTTCCAGATGAACTCTTAGGTTCTAGTATAAATTTATTAGGTCCCAAATGGAAAGGAACCTTCTTAAATCCTAAGCTAGTTGTATCACTATTGCTTTGAGCTATTGGCTTGATGGGATCAATTAGGCCATTGTTATTGCACCCAATAGGGCCAGTTCCTTTATAGCCAAAAATTTTCATGAGCTTAAGACTAGGCCCACATTTCTCAGGAGTGATTGCTCGAGCTTGCTTTGTTAAGTCTACTGGAGTCTCTTCTCTATAAAGCCATGCAATAATGGCTCTATTTTCACTTTCATCCTCTAAGGGAACTGTAGCTTTGACAAAAGTGTCATTATACTTAGTCTAAGGTGTAAGCACAAATGGCTTCTTTTCCTCTGAGGGTTTCCCATAATGACGAGAAGACTCTAGAAGAGATGTTCATGATAGCACCGGTTCAATATGATACTCTCCAATGCCAATTTCTTTTAGTTTGAATGACTACCTGATTTGTTTTAGCTTATTGTCATGATAATAAGTGGATTCACAATTAGAAAGAACAAAAGTTTCAGTAGCTTTGAGCATATTATAGGTATAGCTAGTAGTGGCAGGAATAGTAACTTTAGACCCATGAAATGGGAATTTGATGCATTGGTGATATGTGGATGGCATAGGGCACATCTCATGTATCCATGGTCATCCTAACAGAATTTTGTAAGCTAAGGGAATGTCAAGCACCTGACAAGTGACATCCCTTTCTATAGGACCGATGCGAATGGGTAAGACCACAAGACCTAGAGACTTTCATTCCACTTCATCATACACTTTGATGGTGATCTTGCATCGAGGATCAATAGAGTCCTTATAATAATTCAATTGTCTAAGCAAAGTAGCAAAGATAATGTTTAGGCTAGCATCTTTATCAATGAGTACCTAATAAACACGTGTCTGATGGATCATAACCTCAATGTGTAGAGGTTGATTGTGTGGGTGACTGAGTGAGTTATCATCCTCCTCAGAGAATCTCATAAGATAAGGTGAGGTTAGGTGACCTACCATGGATTGAAATCGCTCAAGATCAAGATCTTGAGGAACATTTGCCTTAGTGAGGGATTTGTTTAGAATTTTCCTATGAGCAAGCAAGATTTTAAGTAGCTCAAAGATAGATTTATGAGCATTAGTTCATTTTAGTTGATCAAGAACACTATAATTGGTCATCATTGAGTTCATTGTGAGTTTTGCACCTTTCCCAGATGGACCAGCAAGGGCTTTGTCTTTATGTTGTTCAAGATCGAGAGTAGAAGGTGTAGGGCCTTTGAGCACCAAGTTGGCATGAGAGCAAGTAAGAGCATTAGCACAATGTTGCAAAGGTGTATTATTTGTTGTGTTGGAAGTAGGGCCCCTCAAGAGAAATGGTGTCTTGGGTTTGTCATTATCTTGTTTTCCCTTAATGGTAATGATGTCACAGTATTTAGAATCCACAAGTTTAACCATATTAATCATGTTTTCATCATTGGAATATGCACAGTTGACCTTATTGTTGGGTTTTGGTTTCAAAGTCTCTCCTTTTTGATAGGCTGGGAAAGGCTCTTTGAATCCCTTGTGATCCAAGTTTTTATTATATCAATCTACCACAAGCTCACCAGCATCAATCATGTCCTGGACTTTATGGTGCAAGTTTATGCAATTGCTAGTTTTGTGTCCCTTATTTTGGTGATACTCATAGAATGAGGTTTCATTCCACCATGGTGGATGTGGTTGTGGATCATAGGGATGAGGGTTGTCCATTGGTGAAATAAGCTTGTGTTGTAGTAATGTTTTGTAAACCACATCCAAAGGTTCACCCAAGGGTGTATACTCTCACTTAGGGCATGTGGCCCATGAGTTTCTCAGTTTGTTCCTAGATGTCTTGTTGTCAGGAGCAGGCTTCTCAACATTTTTTGGCTACATTGAGGCCATCTATGAGATTAAATGTTTCCTTAGCAGGTTCGAGAGTGACATTGTCAACAACTCCATCATGTATAATTTCTTAGTTCTTGTTGACATATTTAGTTTTATCCCTATTGGAGGTGGAACCTTGTTTTGTGTCCTGCTGAAGAGTGAGTTCACCTTTCTTGACTATAAATTCCTTGATACCAATATCTTGTGTGATCATATCTTCAAATGTATGCAGACCTTGAAGTTGGACTCTATATTCGAAATTAGGTAGGAGATTATTAGTAAAGATGTCAAGCTTTTTCATTTCTGGAATTTTGCATGAATACTTAGTGTAATGTTGTCTTCACCGTTAGAGGAATGTGAGAAAAGATTCTCCAAATTTTTGCTTAAGGTTGCATAGATCTTGAATGTTGATAGGGTGTTCAATGTTATGAGAATATTGTTGGACAAATAAGTTGGAAATTTCATCAAACATCCTAATACTAGGAGGTAAGTGTGAGAACCACTCCAAAGCTTGACCACCTAGGCTTCTGGGGAATAAATGCATGAGGTATGTTTGGTCATGTATAAATTCCATAGATAAGGTGCCAAATTCTTGCAAGTGATCTTGGGGATCAATGGTGCTAAAGTACTTGTCATACTTAGGTAGCTCTATGCCTCATGGGAAAGGAGCCATGTTTATGCTCTTGTCAAATGGAAATGGACAAAGAGTATCTAATGTGTACATTTTTGCAAGTTTCTCTTTCTCATGCATCATCTAAGCCAGTTGGTCTTGCATAATTTTTAGTTGTTTTTGGAGTTTAGAAGTCTCGATTCTTCTTCAAGCGTGATTATGGTTTCCACATTGAAATGAGAGGGCAGCTTAGCTCCCTCTTGGGCAAGTTTGAGAAAGTAGTTTTCTTTCTCTTCGTTGAGTAGGATTCCCATGACCTTTTGAAATTTTTTGTCTCTTTGACATTTTTCTATGTGTTCAGGGAGTATTTCCACCTCTTCATGTTCCTCATTGGTGTCATGGTCTCTCTCTTTCTCTTTGTCATTCCTAGGTGGTTCTTGATGTCTACTGTGACTAACATGTTCAAGTTCATGATTAGTCATTGTAGGAACGTGTTCAGTTTTAGTATGTTGTGTTTTGAAAGGTCCTTTGAAAAGGAAGTTATACATCATGTTTGAACATACAGAACCTCTACCTATCTTAGGATCCTCTTGATACAAAGGATTCCTAGTTTGTTGCAGGTTTTTGGAAAATGTTTGTTGAACTCGAGGTGACCTGATGGGTGAGGGAGACGATGAAGATGCCTCACTAGATGAATTAGATGCAAACTTTGTAACAAAAGGTAAGTGACCTCTACCATGATTACAACCCCTAGCACAACCTCACCTAAGTCTAAGAGGATAAAACACGTTGCCACTGCTTGTTGCAAAAGTCATAGATAAGGACAAAAATCAAGAACCTAGACAAGGACCGCACCAAAACTTAGTCTCAATAAGAAAAGACAAGAGTGTTGTATACTAAGGCATGAGTAGTCTAATTTGAAGGCTAGAACAAACAAAGGTTATGACTAATGTAACATAGAGTATGACAAGCACTAAAGAATGAGAATCCAGAGAACTAAAGGACAAGACTAATCAAAATGTAGATCACAAATCTTTAGTTAAGCTAAATGAAACTATTCGAGACTGTGTACAGACAGAGAAGAGACAACTTAATGTAGGAAAAAAATTGAATGCAGCTTGTAGATTGGTCAAATAAGTTGATTTGATAATTTTAGAGCAAGGTCTCACATGAAGATTCTCTATGAGCCACATGAGAAATTTTACTGGGTCATGCGAAGACTCAGAATAGCAATTTAAATCTGCGCGAAGACTTTCTTTGGCTCGTGCAAAGAAGTGACAAAACCAGCAAAGACAGTTGGCAAGATCTTGTGTGGGCATACACAAGTTCTTGTGTGAAGACCTAAATTGGCTCACATGAAAATATGAATTCTCACGCGAGGAAATGCAAGACTATACAAAAATTAGGACTAGATTGACAAGAGCGTTGGATTTTGAAGAGATTTCTTAACTATTTGGACAGATTGTTGGTTCGTTTGGCAGATTTCAAATAGATAGCAAGGTTGATTTTCAAGTGTTTTAAATAGCATTTGGTTTTGAACAAGGCAAGTGATTTCAACAAGACACGAGAAGGAAGCAGTAGTTGAATACAACCCAATTGAGGAAAAAGCGACTCAGAGGGATGGGGGAGTCTTGACTTGTGGTTTGTTTAAGCAAGTTTGGACATGTTTAAGACTTGATAACAAACACACTTTATCCCTAGAAACAAAAAAATGGTAGAGAAGAAAAAACCTTTGTCCCACATCTTATGTGCATGTGTGTACCTCACACAATCATGTCACCCCTTAGAGGATGCCCATGTTTTTGGTATATTCGAAGGACTCAATAGTGTACACTAAATGAGTGCCCTTGTGGTAGGGGAAAAGCATGTATACCACCTTCAAACATCTAGTATCATGCCTATGATGAGTCCTACAGGAGAGATTCTTCCCCTTCCTTGCGCAAAGATTATGCATCCTTTTGGAGGTGAACCAGGTAGCTTCTAACTAAGAGGTCTTTACTTGGCTTCCATTTGAATTAATTCTTGATGGCTCCACAAGTAGAGTTGAGGCTAGTAGCCCACACTAGCATCTAAAAGTGCACACTACTTAATTAGCAAGCCAGGGGCTAGTGTCGACCAGTGCACAAATAGAGCCTCTCCTTAACATGTGATATCAAGAGTAAAGGAGGGGAAATTAATCTAACCTTCGAGTCTTTCATTCTAAAAGGCTTCTTTATTAGAGTGAGTTGGAATCTTTGACAAAAAGAGTGTGCTCACTTGGGTCATTCCCAGAGGTTATATCACTCTGGCAGGCCCTCTAAAGGATTGACACAGACTGATGGTCTAGATTTAAGGGTCCAAGTTTTTGATTTCCCTCAAGGGGAAAGAGCATAATCCACTACCTTATTTCCTCACCCAAACACATAGAACAGATTAATTACCCACTTAGCTTAATCAATCCAAACTCATCCTTCCTAAAAAAATTTGATTCCCTTAAAAAAGAAACCATCATCTCATCATAGAAAAGCACAAGCACTAGAGAACCACTAAGTTGTTTGCCTCTCTCAGATTGTCATCTTTCAAAAGCTTCTAGGTTTCTAATTCACCCTTGGTAATGACCTCCAAGTGGTGAAGAGCATAATCCCCTATTCTTCCATCTTGCACCCTAAGAAGTTCACAAGCCCTATTTAGACTAGTTTGAAAAATAGGAAAGAAAACATATTATTTTGTGGGTTTTAAATGTATTCTTCGACAAATGTGTCTTCAAAAATAATTTTGCAAGAAAATAGTTAGTCTATGTTTGAGTGGGTTTTATAAGGAATCTTTGACAAATCGTCCTGCAGACAACAGTTAAGCTGCAAAAAATTAGAGAAACAGAACAACACAAATTCCAAGAAAAACATGTTAATGAAATGAGATAAATAGCATGTTAAAATTACTGAAATTGAAGTTGTTGTTTCAAGATCTTGCACAAGATCTCGTGCAGAATTGCACAAAATTATTTTCTGACCTGTGCAAAGAAATGATGTACCACATGAAGACTTGCACAATGGGGCACTTTCTCACATGAAAAGGAAAGAATCTTTGTACAAGAACTTAAATCCTCTCATGAAAATGGATCATCTTGCACATAAATTTGAGGAACAATATGGAGTAGTGTAGACAGAGAACTGAAATATCATTAAAAAAATGCAGAGGAGGCCAGAGAAATTGGTTTTCTTGGCCCCATGATGGGTGCCAGAAATGTATGTGTGGAATGTGGCCTCAATTGTAACACACACACTTCAACATGGTCATGTATGAAAATTCATCCCAAGATGAACATGAGATTGTTCACTCAAAAAGGATCCAGCAAGGCAACTTATTGCCTTCTATCTAGAAGAATTTTTCCTGTTTAATACCCTAATATTTGAGGTGTAGGCAACCAAACCCTCTAAGAATGAATGATTTAAGAATGTAACTAGTCTATATGAGAATGCAATGTAGTCTAAATTTTTTATGCAATTAAGCTAAGAACTTGTAAAATAAACTAGATTAACCATATACATTTTTAAGAACTAGATGAGATTAATCTAAGAATGTAAACATAAGAGAATATGTGAGCTAAGATGAGTATGAAATGTAGAAGCAATTCGATATCGATCAAAAATCCATCATATTAATGAGAAATTGGGGGTTGCTTAAATAGAATTCCTAAAATCCTTCAATGATTGAAATCAACTCATATTGACGATCAGGATTGAAGCACAGTTTCAGTCATAGTGAAAGATTCCAAATTTAGATGGAGTTAACTGCCTCAGATCTTGAGTGCAAGAAATAGTTAACTCAGATAGACTTCAATGTGAGAGAAAGTAATTTAGATCACTTCTAATTTGATCAGTAGTTAACTACAACTTTCCATTTTGAATTGAAGAGTAGAATTAGGAAAGATATTTAATTTAATAAAATGAGATATGATCTCATAAATACCTTTTCCATTTAATTAAATAATTTCATTCAATTAATTAGAATAGGCATATTTATTAAATTAAATAAATTTAATTCTTTAGTACATTAGCCTTAGGTGATAATTTAATTTAATAAAGTATAAATACTTTAGATTAAATTAAATTTAAATCAAATAGGTTCAATGCAACTAATATGAGTAAATACTATAGGAATTAAATAATAAGTATGATGAATGCAGATTAGGGTTTTCTGCATCTGACAATTAAGTCAAGTAGCGAATATTAGAAAAACAATTTGCTTAATGAAATAAGACTTTAGCATTGATTAGATAGACCAGAATTGGTATAATGGCAATGAGCCAATTTTGGGGTATTACAATCTCAGTAAGGCCTTCAACAGATCATGCTTTTCTGTATTTCTTGAAAAGCTTGAATAGTGACATTTCTATCATGATTCAATCAATGGGAGGTGTTTCACTTCCTCAACCATATGATATTGCTATTAGATCTGAGAATAGCCTTATCCAAGCTAGTAAAATGGCCCTTAGGCCTCCAATGGCTATTTTTCCAAATATTTAGACTAATATGCCTTTAACAATCCCACCTTTTAACCCTTTACCTATTGTTCCTAGTCAAGAAACTACTATAGTAGGCCCTTCACAAGACTTGCAGTAGATTAAGAGTAGTCAGTTCAAAATTGAAAACATGATGCAAACCTTAAGTAATGAGATGATTAATTTGAAAAAATAGCAATTTTAGCCTAGACTACCTTATCAATAGCAAAATCCAGCTATAAATCCACCTTATCAATAGCAAAACCAAGGCCAACCCCAAGCCAATAGATAGGCATATTTAGGTAATGCAATGAGTTATAGGAAAAATATCAACCAAAGACCTTTTTGGCCTTATAACCCAACCCCTCTTAATGATGCTAATCCAGTAAGAGATATTGTGCCCATGCAAAATAATCTTGCAACAGATTTTGAGCAGTGTTATCCCTAAAATGAACCACATAATTAGGCTACTTGTACCAATAGGGTGATTAATCAGGTGTTAATGGTATAGAATATAGTTGCAAGATAGAAAAATGCAACAAATGATGCACCTGAATAGCAACATGATGCACACACTCATTAAACCACTTTCTTTAACTAGCAAAGAGATGAATTTTGTGTAGAAAATAATGATTTACCAATATCAGCCAATAATTGAGCCAAGAAGAGAACTCTTGAAATAGAGTAGATAACAAATAAAGATAAATCACCTTATATTGTTGAACCATCAAGTTCCACAAATACTATGGAAGACACTTATATCCCTATCAACAAAGAAAACGTTCATAAGCAAGCAGAACATGGTGCTATTAAAGCACATCAGAAATCACATGTTGCTACACCTTTTAATATTGTGGAGAATATGAAGAAGATGAACATGTCTATGTCAATGTGGGAGACATTGGCTATTCCCATCCAAACGGATATTTTGAAGAAAGCTTTATTTGATGAAGCAAATCCTACAAAAGTGGTGGATGAACTAGCAAAGACTATATTGACAAATACTGATGAAAGGAAAGAGGATAGCAATAAGATTGCCAAGGAATCAAGTAAGATAGTTAAACCTCCTCCTTTCTATCTTTCATTGATTATTGGTGATAAACTAGTTCACAACTATATGGTTGATAGTGGAGCTACAAGTTCAATAATTCCCAAAAAGATAGCTGACCAGTTAGGATTAAAATATTAGCCTATTGAAAGAGGTGTTGTTCAGCTTGATGGAATGTCTGTTGGTACTACAGGTGTGATTAAAGGTGCAAGTGTTAATCTTCATGCATGTCCTAACTTTTCCATTCAACAGGATATCTATGTCATAGATTTACCTCCATCCTTTGCCATTTGTTTGTCTAGGGATTTTACTACAAAGATTGATAGTTATTTATCACCTGATTGGTCTCACATGCTTTTTAGGACTAGATATGGTACTAAGGTAATGATTAAGTCTGAATTACTTGCAAGAAATCATATAGACCCTTATGTACTTAGTGTTGTGAATGAAAATTTGCTTGCATTTGATGAAGAAGAGCATGGCATACCTGTTGAAGCTAGAACCCAATTAGATAACATTCTGGATATCCTTCTTGATGAATGGCCATTAAGTCAAACTTATGAAAATCATTTCTATGATTTGAAGAATGTTAATTTAGGAACCTATGTTATTCATGAGCAAGATGCAGTTATTCCTAATTTGGTCGAGCCAGCCAATCAATCAAAAGAGTCACAAAATCAGATATGGAGTATGTTTTTTTATGATTTGAGGGGTAAAAAAGGTGTTGGTGGGGGTGTTATGTTAGTTTCACCTAAGAATGAAAAGTACTATGCTACTTTCAAATTCAGCTTTTCCTGACAAATAATATAGCAGAATATGAAGGGTTGATTCATGGATTAGAATGGGCAAGAAAACATGGTATCAAGTGTTTGAAGGTATTTGGTGATAGTGAGTTGATAGTAAATCATGTAAGGGGCCTGAATGCTATTAAAAATGATGTTCTTAAGTCTTATAGACATCAAGTATGGGATCTCCTTAAAAAAATTGATGTTTTTGATATAATTGTTGTTCCTAGACATAAGAACCATCATGCTAATAGGTTAGTAGTTGTAGGAGCTCAATATGATATTGTGAATAGTGTTATAGAACAAACTGATCAGCAACATATTAAGACTATTACCAAGCCTTTAGTACCTGATAATAATGTAAATTGGCAAGTGTTTGAAAGTGATGAATAGATTTTTCAATTCCTATTTGAAGAAGACATTTTTTCCAATTCAAACTAACAGAGATATAATGATCAGTATGGACATCAAGTGTTACAACTGAAAAATAATAAGTTACCTAAAGGGTTAGTAATGCTGGAAACTATTTTTAACTCTGATGATCAGCTAAAACTTGGTAAAGCCAACTTGTTGGTCAAGGAAAACCAATATGAAGATTTGGAAATTACACCTCATAAATTCCTTAAGTTTGGTAAAGTGAATTTTGCTAATAAAAAATAGTCTTTTCTTCGTTTATTTTAAGAATTTGGTGATGTTTTTACATGGAAATATAGTGATCTAAAAGGTTTTGACCCAAAGCTTGCACAACACACAATAGAGCTAGAACCAACAGCTAAACCAGTTTGACAAAAACAAAGGCCAATTAATCCTAAGCTAGAGCCTTTGATGCAAAAGAAAGTTCTTAGGCTGATTGAGAGCAAGATAATTTTTCCTATCAAACACACAAGCTGGGTTCCTAATTTGGTCCCTATAAGGAAGAAAAATGGAGAGCTATGGCTATGTGTAGATTTTAGAGAATTGAATAGAGTCTCATTGAAGGATAGACACCCACTTTCATCCATGGAGAAAATATTATAGAGTGTGTCAGGAGCTAAATGGTTCTCTTTATTGGATGGATATTCGGGTTACAATCAAATTTTAGTTAAGGAAGATCAGTTCAAGATAGCCTTTACAACACAAAGTGGGGAATAATGGCATACAAAAGAATGCCATTTGGACTGTCAAATGCTAGAGCAACTTTTCAAAAATTGATGGAAGTGGCTTTCAATAATCTAATGTATAAGTTTGTTCTATTATATTTGGATGATGTCACTATTTATTCACAAAAAATAGCAAATCATATTGATCATTTAAGGTAGATTTTTTAGCGTTGTAAAGAATTTGGCATCTCACTAAACTCAAAGAAGTGTATTTTTTTCATACATGAAGATAAACTACTTGGGTATATTATTTCCAAAGAAGGCATCACTGTAAATCCTGAACGAGTTGTAGCAATTCTAGAGCTACCTTTACCATAGTACAAAAAGGTCTTCAAAGCTTCATTGGCCACATAAATTTTGTAAGAAGATTTATGCTTGATATTGCAGCCCTACTTAAGCCATTAGTAGCTATGTTGAAGAAAAACATAGTCTTTGCATGGACAAAAGAGGTGAGAGACAATTTTCAGGCCATCAAAGATGCATTAGCACCAGCCCCAGTACTAATAAATCCTAATTTTGGTAATGATTTTATCCTTTATACATATGGTGGCTATGATGTCATTTTAGCCATGCTAGTACAAAAAAATTCAAAAGGATTGGAACAGCCAATCACATTTTTTAGCAAAGGACTCAAAGAATATGAGTAAAGGTACAATTTTGTTGAGAAACATGTGCTTGCAGTTGTCAAAAGTCTTAAGAAATTTAGACACCTATTGACACATAACAAGGTGATTTTACATGTGGTGCATCCAAGTGTCAAGGAGTTTCTTTCAAGTAAAGATTTAAATGAAAAGTGATCTGGTTGGATAAAAGGGGTCATGGAATATGACGTGGATATCCAAGTCACCAAGTTGGTTAGGGGAAAGGGCTTGTGTGAACAAATTGTAGACAAAGAAATTTTAGAACTTGAAGGACAAGCAAATATTGTTTTGCTAATTGGTGCTAAAGGAAATAATGATGGAGCAGCAAGTTGGTTACAAGATATGGTTCACTTTTTGAGGACTAGTGAATGTCCAGCCACTCTAGACAAAGCAAAACGAAGATATTATCACTTACAATTTGTTCCCCTTGTTATGATTAATGACATTTTGTATCAGAAAGACTAAAATGGAGTACTTCTTAGGTGTGTTGATTCAGATTAGGTTGCAAATATATTGCATGAATTTCATGATGGACATTCAGGGGGATATTTTTCTCCTAGGATAAGAGCATACAAAATTCTTTGAGCTGGCTATTATTCGCCTGATATGTTTAAGGATAGTCATGCATATGTTAGGAAATGTGCCAAATGTGTTATGTTTATAGGAAAGGAGAGGCTACTAGCTTTTCCTTTGTAGCTAATTAAGATAGAACAGCCCTTTCAAAAACGGGGTGTTGATTTTATAGGACCACCCATTAATCCTCCATCAAGTGTGGGTCACAAGTGGATAATCACCACCACTGATTATTTCACGTGCTAGACTAATGCAGTAGCATTAAAGGACACAAATGAAATAGTAGTCCTCAATTTCTATGATGATATTGTGAAAAGGTTTAGAATACTTGATTCAATTATCTATGATAACACACTTGCATTCATTGGAATGAAAATGACTGACTGGGCATTCAAACATGGCATATATCTCAGCACTAGTTCTAATTATTACCCATAGGGTAATGGATTAGCAAAATCTTCCAACAAGAATCTAATAAGAATTATTAAGCAAACTTTACAAGAAAACCAGAGAGATTGGCATTCAAAATTAAAGGCTACCTTAGGGGTTGATACAATCACCCCAAAAAAAGTTATTGGAAACTCACCTTACTGGCTTGTCTATGGGAAAGAAGCTTGGTTATCAGTTGAAACAAAATTACTAGCTCTTGATCTTGCTACTTAAAGGGATCTTATTCTCGTTGTTATGTTCAATTGATGGAGTTGAAAGAAAGTAGAAAAAAGACCATGCAAACCATGGAGTTTCAGAAAATGTAGGTTAAGAAGGGCTTTAAAAGAAAAGCACGAGCTTGAGAATTCAACATAGGTGACATGTTGTTGAAGTGGGATGTTCTTAAGAGTAGGCCAGACCATCACAATAAGTTTGATCATATGTGGGTTGGGTCATTTTAGATTGCTAAGTGCAAATAGCATAATGCCTACCAGCTAGCAACCATGGAAGGAGATGGACTACCAATCCTTGTGAATGGGATCCACCTCAAACCATGTTCTGAGGTATGAATTTCAATCCTACCTTATATATACTAGGTTAGTTTGATGGTTTTGAATAAGTGTGTCTATATTTTAGTTTTGTTTTGTTTTCTATTCTAGGTTAGCTTCCTATTTTTTTTGGTAGTCTAGGTTAGTCAAGTTATTTTCTTATGTTGTTAAGGAGTCATTTTTGCTTATTTCATTCATGCATGCATACATGTATGTGATTGAACGCATACCCATATCAAGTACACACATGTCTACACATATACATCTCGCTACAAATAAATATGTCACGCTACCAACCATACATATATGTATATCCATTCATATGTGCATCCATTCAAGCCCATACATTCATCCACACATAGACAAAATGATCAACTATGACATTTTTGACTCCTAAAGTTGATACTTGAGTTTTGACTCTACATACCCATCTACCCAATAAGAGTTTAAGTCTTATTAAGCTCACATGCAGGGATTCAAAACTAAACCAACAACTTTAGAACTCACTTTGTGTCAGGTCTAGGTTCTAGGAATGCATTTTTAGACTCTATGCCCAATGAATACAGCAAACTGGTCAAATATCAAGCAGGCAGACATACAGCAAAGGTCGCCAAAAATGTTACTAAAATTTTGCACATGTATTAACTTTAAGTATTCAGACAAGGAAAGTACATAAGTTCCATTCATTTCACAAAAAATAGAAATGGCCTTGTATTATTCATTTTCAAATATACATTTGATGTTTACAAAAGAGTGAAATGAATTGAAATGCTAAAAGGAAAAAGATCTCACACAAGCCGTGAGTATAGCTTACTATACTAATTTTCTTTTATAAAAGAATACACAAATAGATAAATATGTTCGAAAGAAAGAAATGACACTAGAGATAACTAGTCATTGCCTTTTGCTTTGACTAGTTAGGAATTCCCTGGCATGTTCATCATCTAGCTCCAAGCTTTGCATTTTTTAGTAGCTGCAAAAAATGAAGGAAAATGATACTAGATCTTGAAGGATCTAATCAATGATTGAATATCTCTACTACATTAAATGCAGGGTAAAAGCACAGATCTATGTCACCGTTTGTGATACAAAAACCTATTTTGGTCAAATCTCATTTCTGTATCAAAAATCTTTTTTTTCAAAAACTAAAAATACCCTTTTATAGATCTCAGATTCAATATCATCATTATATAAATTTTTTAGTGTTTTGATTAGTTATAATATGTTATAATCTCAAAATGTTATAAGTCGATATTTCAACATTTCAGAAGATGCTCTCTCAAAAAATGATAAAAAATAGTAAATCATATCAAAAAAATAAAAAAATTATATTTATCACTAGAGGAGAGAATCCTCTTCACGAATATGTAATTTTTTTTCAAGAAGGTATAGATTTGATAGGGAAGTTTTGACGGGAGGATAAAACTGTTGGATTCTAACAAGGTCAAACTTGAGTACTTATAACAAAGAAAATATACATCAAAAATAATTATTTCTTTTTTTGTTCACTAGCTATACATGTCATCTATAAAATATTTTCAAATCAGAACAAAAAAATATGATTTGCACATACTTTTTTGACAGGAACTACATCCTATATTTTTTATAGTTAAAAAAGGGACTTCAAAAGAAAATAAAATGAATAAATTCTTAGTCAAAAAAATTATTAAAATTAGGCATAAAATTCATATAATTCTACACATTTCATCAGTTTACATCATCTTCATATTTTAAACACAAATACCATTTTTCTTGTCATTAATGTTGAACTGTCACATTCTGATGTCACATTTCTTTATAAAAGGTGACACAGGTTTGTGCTTTTACCCTACAATGTTGAAAGATATTTTTCAGTAGGCTTTTCAAAGAAATAACAGTCATTTGTGTGTGTCACGAGCCCGTGCTCAAACCTCATAAATGATATGCTACAGGATACAAAAGATTATAGAAAAGAAACAATGATTGATATTGTTGCAAATGCATAACTTACTGTAGGAAAGCATGAAAGATAACCAACAGAAAATACCTCAAAAAATGCTAAAATTTGAGGGGGTTTTTATGCAAAAACTACTTAAGCAAAGTGCAGAAAATTGATCTTCAAGAACCTCAAAATGCAAATCCTTTTTTTTTTATTTTTTTTTTTTAATGGATAGGTACAGTGACTCACCATAATGCCAAAGCTATGGGTAAAGTATCTAGAGATAAGAATTCTTGTCAAAAGATCAACTAAACTAAATGTTAATGTTGAGCCACACAAGTCTTTTAAGGATGCAAGGAGGACAAAAGAATTGTGATGTGAAGATTGTCAAGATGCTATACTATCATGGGTGAGCATCCAAATGAGGAGACCATACAAGTATCAAATAGGGGATAGTGAAAACTTTCTTTAAAAAGTCCATCTATGAATAAGCATCCTTGTCAGCTACAAGAAAATGATCTTGCACATGTAAAAAGTAAAGATAAAATAGAGGCAAAATGTTGAATGGAAATTGGATCTCACGAGAGTCATCAAAGGAACACATTACTATTGCAAAGCTTGAACTTCTAGATAGCAAGAGAATGTGCAGCAGTAAATAATCAATACAATATTGAAAATTGGCAATTGGCTTGTGATATGGTGTGAAGTGATTTATGCCAAATACTTCCCAATCTAATGAGCTCTTCTTGTGAAAATACTCTACACAAAAAATTGGTAGTTCCATCAATACAAACATTGACGAAGAAAAATCCATACGATCTAGAAAGCATATTGTGAAGAAGGAAATTCTCCACAAAGATCTTTTAGATCTCTTGAATTGCATTATAAAAAAATAATTTGCAGATACAAGCGTTGTATTTCATTTCTTCAAGAATTTTAGAGCAACTTCAGCATAATGGCCAAGAAAGGTTTATGCACATTAAGTATGCATACAATGCTTTATTGAACTTAAATTCTTGCCTTAAAAATGATTTTAGAAACCATCTAGCTAATTCAAGCCAAGAAACTATGGAGGATTCTCAAAAGAAATCTAAAGACAAGGATGACTTCTATGGACTAAGAGAATTCTTCTGGGATTTGGAAACAGAGTTTCATAATTAGGAATTCAATATAGATTCAAAAAAAAAAAAAGGCTTATGGGAAGAGCTTGTGGATTTTGAAAAGGAATTTGTTCTTAGAAAATGAATTAAATAGCCCCTAATAGCTATCAAAGATATATTTCAAATTGATTGGCATTGGAAAATTGGGAAATTATTAATCTTTCAGATGAGGATGGCTTATATGTGACCATTGCAAGGGATTCCTCAAAAAGAACCGATTAGATTCTCAATGGTTCAAGACAGATCTATCTTGCAACTCAAGAAGGCAATGCAGATGGAACAGTTTATGGCGGGGATCTTACTTCAGATTCTAGTGCTAGATTATGGAAAACTACCAAGCTTTCAAAGGTATCACAGCAACTCAAGATAAACATGAATCTTTTATGCCTGGAAATGTTGTTAAACTTTGGAGGTTCCCAGCCAATAGAAGCTCCAACATATATTTCATGATAGTAGCAAAACCAAGGCAGCCAATGAGAAATCCATCATGAAGTTAAACACAAGAAACCCCATTTGGGTATTCATAAAAATAATGGCTGCAAATAGTAAATAGAAAACATTCATGACATGATTAATATTATAGAAAAATCACAATGATAGAAAAATTGGCGAGTATTTTTGAATTCAAGCTTCAGATTTTTGTAGAGAAATCATAAAAACCATACCTTCAAGCTCGGTGACAGCTCAAACACCTGCAAATCTTTCCTATGGCAGGTGAAATAAAATCATACAGCAAACTCCACCAAAAAATATTTCATAGTGGTTGTTCACCAAGAAACCCTCCTTGCTCTTGAAGTTTCCAGAATGCAAAATGAAAGAAAAGACTAACTTTAGGGTATTCGAATAGTTTCCATGCCTTTTCCATATTGTATATGGTTTGGAGTCTGTGGGTTAGATAATGGGATTTTAATCCCTTTCATTTGTTTTATCATGAATATGAATTGTGGGGAGGTTTTATGTTTGCACTTTAAGTTCCTTTAAGATTTTTATAAGGGTTTGTATTATTTGCATATGGTTTTATTTAAAACAAAATATTAAAATGATTAATCATTTTAATGTTTTTGTTCATTTAAATGCAAATACAAGAAGGATTTTTGTTTTGTTTTATTTTTGCATAGTCTAATATTGTAAAGGGAATCTTTAAAAGATGAAACTATAAATCATTTAAAGAATTTTCCTATTTTTTTGCAAAAAGAAAGTGACTAGATTAATTCCACATGTCATGGTCTTAATAGGAAGTTATTTTGCAAACACTAGGAATCTTTCTAGGAGGGAATATAGGCTTCAGGGGTCAAATTTGGCTTTGCCCTAATAGTTGAAAGATATTTTTTGACTGTTAGAGCATTTTTTACGGAGTTTGGAGTGAGTCATTGGGTTCTTTATGAGGTAGTGGATTTTTCCCAAGGGTAGGACTTAATTTTGTGAGTTATTGAGTCCTTGTTTTTATGCTATCTCTCTGTATTCAACCCAAGGGGTCTAAGGTTGCATTTAGTGAGTATTTCGTACTCATTTCAGTAGTTTTGATTTTATGCATAGAGGTTTTGTGACTACTTTCTGAGTCTTGGACTTTATTCTACAAAATCTATAATTCATTTTTGGAAATATAATATAGGCGACAACAAGTGTGGTTATGTTGTTTTTTATTAACTACTAAGCCTTCTTTCTTCCTACATTTCTCTATGTGTATCTAAGTGATTTGATAGAATAACTTGAGAATTATCATAATTCCTTGCTTTTCTATCTCATTCTAGCACCTAGTTGTAGGAGAGTAGGTTTTTTTTGTAGGTTATAATTTGTGTCTTTAAAAGTGAAATTGGTTAAAGAGAGGTGTCTATATTCCTCCTTTTACTAATCCATTCTTAAAACCTTATTGGAAATTATTTATGCAAATCTTTACAAGAAGATGTGTTTTTCTTGCACTTCAAAAAGTTGTGTAATCCCCTCCATCAAGTGTATCTGAATTTCCATCATCACTTTTGGTGTATCACCTTTTTCTTAATTTAGGCTATAGGTTTTAGGTTTACTTTCAGCAATTTCTCTCCTTTTCTCTACAAGTTTAAATTAAGTTCATAGAGATTTCACTAAAATATTGAATAGGAGCTAGCCTAAAACCTAGAGGTTTCACTTTATTTGCATGTCTCAAATAGTGAAGTGATTCCCATGTTAAGTCAGGATTGCTAAACTCTTTTAGTTCAGTAATGGGTACAAATTTGGATACTTAATAGGACACCCCAAATGATTCCTAATGCACTATTTAGTCTCATTTAATTATCAACCAGGGACGTAAACTTGGAATGGCATTTGCAAAGTATATGCTTCAAAACTCCTCTTCTAAGTCTATTTAAGGAATTCAAATGCATATACTTCAAGAAAACTAAACTAAAACTAATAAGAAAATGTATTCTAATCAAAGCAAGAAATACAATTAATAACTACTCTAGTTGTCTATGTTGTAGGAATAGGCTACTAATTCTGCTATCAATGGATATAGGAATAGAAAAGTTCTAAAATAGATAAGAGGAAATGAACTCTACAATAACAAAGAAATTCACTCATCAAGTGGGCCCCCTTGAATGAGTGAATGGAAAGTACAATCAAGATGAAAGTTGCAAGCTCAAACTGAACATTATATTCACCCATAAAAATGATCACACTTTATTTAAATAGTATGCAAGAGTTCTCTATTAAAAACTAGCTTGTCCAACTAACTCCAAAAGAGTCACAATAGTTGATTATTAAAAAAGGAAACTACTACTAACTTCTAAAACCTGCAATCACTTCATAATGAGGATTGGTTACAACTCATAAAGTTTCATAACAGAAACAATATTGACCATAAAAAATCCCAAAATATAGCACACACTAAATTTGTGTGTTTTATGCAATAGGAAACATTGACTTGCTTTGCAAAGATTCTACAATCATGGTTGGATTTGATGATTCTCGCGCTAGTACGTTGGTCCTTGAATATCCATGTTCAACTCCTGCAAGATAATTGATGCACACACATCCACCATATACATATTTATTCACATAATCAATATTAGGAAAATGTGTTAGTCTTAATTATCACACTTGCAAACTTATGGCTACAGGAGGTAACTACACAAAACATAGCTTAGGAGAGAAAACATCCATAAACATGTATAACTATTATATTCACCATTCTTTTCCATGAAATTAGGTAGATATTATGTCTTTAGAGATATCAACATTCCATATTATGTTCACAAACATATAATCATATACATAGAAACCATAAGCTCATATGCTTAAAACCATAAATGTGTGTTTATGTGCAATCAAATGTCTTAGAAAGAGGATAAAAGGTGTTGACAAAGATGACTAATTGAGGAGCCCATCAAAGACATAGGAAAGTAGAATTAATTTTCTTCATCATCCTTTTAGCCCAAAAGAATTCCTTAACAGCATCACACACATCTTTACCAACCAGATTCTATTCTTTCTGAAAATACAAAATGGGAAAACCATTCGGCCTTGGTGGCTTATCCCCTCCTAACAAGAAAATAGCTTTATAAATTTCCTCTTCCTTAGGAATAGCACATAGCAATCTATTTTGATCTTTAGTAACCAAAGAAGGAATAACATCCAACAACTCAACCTGATGAGTCAAATCAATTCCAGGATCTAATGACATCAAAGAAGAGAGAAAGGAAACCATTTCCTCTAAAATTTCCTTTTCATCAGTTAACTTTGTTCTTCCATTATTAAGACTTGAAATTTGAGATTTGGCTCTATGTTTTAAAGTTGACAAATGAAAAAATTATGTATTTATGTCACCTTCATCTAGCCAAATAGATATGGATCTCTACTTCCAAAAAATATCTTCTTTTGTCATGCCCATAATTTTACATGGCAAAACACAACTAATTTTTTTTTAATGTAAAAAATTGAAGGTAAAAACTTAATCAATCCTTAAACTTGGAGGTGATGAAGAATGTTAATGGTACGGAGTTTGTTAACTCAAAATTGGATTTTGAGTTCCCCATGAGGTGGTATGATTATAAGCCCTGATAATTTATTTTACATGTACTTAAAATTTCATCGCATAATATACCTATCTAGACAAGCTTTGGCACATCTTATCATAACACAATATATTATTATTAATATGTTTGTTTTTTTTTTTTTATTAAGTCAAATAGGTTTTACAGGGATCCTGAAACCCAAAAGTTTTACAGCAAAAAGATAGAAATTTAAAAAGTCCAGCTAAAATGAAACTGTTGCGATTGAAAAGCCAAAACCAAAAAAAGGCCCAAGGCCAGGAGGCAAAAGCCAGCACCCAAAAAAACTACAAGAAAAACCAAAAGAGAAATAGACTAGTGGTTGTTCCTATCCATATCCTCCAGAGTTTTTGTAGCTTCATTATCCTTCTGATTGTTCGTTCCTTCCTGGTTCTTGTTCTAGGTTTCCACCTGGTCCACCTAGTTCACCTGATCCCTGGAGTCTTTTCGAGCAGCCTCTTCTTGGCCAATGTCTAGCCTTGTCTTCTGTACCATGTCCCCACCAAGGCCAGCTCTCATTAGAGAATCCCCCAAATTGACAATGTTCTCATTCAGGGTGTGTAGAGTGTGCACGATTTATTTTGTCATGATCTAATGGATGGAATCAAACCTCTAGACTTTTTGTTCAACCAAGGAGAGTCTATCCTCCTATTCATCTTTGGTGTCTTGGCCACTGTATATATATTCTAACTACCTTCTTGATCTCTCTTCCTTCCTATGGTCACCTAGTCCCTGTCGATGTTCTGGCTACTGTCCTAGTTTTTCTTATCCTTTAGAGCCTCAATTTTTGGAAACAACCATTTTATGGAATGAAATTTATCAATCAAACTATTCTTCACATTGTTCAAGAGGTTGAAGCCAATTTCCCACACATTGTCAAAAATGACCAACACAACAGGCTCAATTAGCTCATCATAGTGGCTTCTTCTATCAAGGTCTTCCAACACTTGGATGTTCATTGGCTCTCTAACAATACCCAAACTTTTAGTATCCATGCTAAAATTCCTCCAAACCCTCCTCTTGTTCTTCCTAATCACCTCCCCACTTTTATCCACCATAATTTCAATCATCTCCTCAAGTGGTGATGTGGGCGAGTTAGGGCCAGGGGTCTCAACACACTAGGCTTTTAGGTCTTCCTAGGGTAGGGCTTAGTCAACTTTTCTTTTCTTGCAATTTCTTGGAGGGGCGTCAAGAACCACCTCCTCCATGTCGCTTTCTCTCCCCTTCTCCTCTTCTATTAAATTATCCTTCCCCAACTCCTTGTCCTCATCCTCAAAATTTGTCTTAGTCTCCTCTTCTTCCTCACTATCCACCTCTTGAGGCTCAAGCTTGGGGAGAAGGGGAGGGATGCTTCTAGGGTTTTTTCTACTGGGAATGCAGGGACAGTGACCAGAGATGGCTTTGGTGGAATTTTCCTCAACCTCAATTTTCACAACCTAAACATCCTCAGAATCAAAACTGGTAGTGTCCTCTGAAGCACAACCTAGGTCACCAATGGATTTTCCTCTGGTTTGAGTTTTCAAAAACTCGTAAACTAGGAGAAGAAGGCCTTTATGGAGGGCAGGGTTGGTAATAGGTTTTTTCTTGAAACCCTCAATACTCTTGGACATGGAAGTGTATAGATAAAAGGGAATAGAAATTTTAACATCATGGCTAAAATGGTTTAACAAAATAAAATGGTGTGTTCTTATCCTGTCGAACTTGGGGTCGAGAGTGATATACTCAATGAGGATCCTGAGAACATACCTCCATAATTTTTGGATGGATTCCATGTCATAGTAGGTGTCAATCTTGACAATTTTATCTTTCTCCTTTTTGTCCTTGAAAAAATCACTAACTACATTGGCTGACATCTTTTTGTCCCTGTAGAATTTCATGGCTTCCTGGGGAATGTCTGTCACCTCTGCAATCAAGCCCTCATAAATTTGATGGGTGACATCATCAATTTTGACTCTCCCATTGCTCCATGTTTCCACCATGATCTTGGTAACCCTAGCTTTGAAGCTGTGAAGCTTCTCCATGAACCTGGTGATGCCACCTTTTTCAAGTTTGTGCCACACCTTCTCCTTCTCCTTCCAGCTCTCCAACTCCCCTCAGGGCTCTCTTCTGATCCTCTCTCCAACCATGGCTGCCTTTTTCTCTACAAACCCTATACCACTAGTTATTTTTTCGTGCTCAATTTTCCTTGGGACACTTAAAATGAAAATGTTTTTACAATATTTAGTGGTTTTGTTCTTGCCAGCCCTCGAAGTATGCCTTCTATACGCGTAATTATGACTTGAAAAGGGATTTGCATGATTTCTATTAGCTCCCCCTCCGATGTGAAAATTAGAAAATTCTTTCATTATTAAAATGGGATTATATTTGTACCCTGAATTCTATCCTGTTAGATCAGTATAGTTGCTATTATTGAGATTTTGTCTCCATTTGTCCACATCATCACCAAGTTTCTAGTGATGGCATCATTGGCAAAACAGTCAGCAACCAAGTTGGCTTCTTGATAAGCATGGCTGACATGAGTCTTTTTGAACTTGCCCAAGTCAAATTTGATGCCCTTGATGACATTGGATATTGTCCAGGAAGGCACAGATTAACCTTTGATGCAATTGATGATGTTTAGGGAGTCACCCTCAAGCCACAAGTGCTTGTTCCCAAAGGCCAAGGCCAGCTTAACAATATGTCTGGCCACACTAGCTTTAGCAAAGTGGTTTGTCTAGTGACCAAGAGGGAACAAAATAGCTGCAATTCCTCTACCTGAACTATTTCTAATTATGCCTCCACTTTCGGGTGGGCTGGGGTTCCCCTTTTTCGCCCCATCAAAGTTGGCTTTGTGCCAGTCCTCAGGGGGAAAAGACCATTTTTCTTGCTATCTTCTCTTGGCCCTGTCTTTCTTACTAGCTTTTCTAATCCCACCTTCCTTGATATTTCTTCCTTTAGTTATTGAGAAGTTCTCCAAAATGAGACCTTCTATTTTCTCAGCGATTATGAACTTTGGAGACTCTCTTTCTTTGAATATTTTGTTGTTGCACTCTTTCCAGATTCCCTAGTAGAAGTGTGGGAAAGTCCAGGAGCTCATTAACTAAGAGTTCAAACTAGAGTGATGGCTTATCCACTAGCAAAAGAAATCTAGGATACTGGTCAGGGGGCACCAACTTAATCCAAGATCCTTAGTTAGAAAGCTCCACACCTTGGAAGGGTAGGGGCAATGGATGAATAAATGATTGACCATTTCTAGTTCATGCTTCAAGAGGCAACATCTATTAGGGATTATTTGGCCTCTCTTGGCTAAATTATCCAAGGTGAGAATTTTATCTTGTAGGAGGAGCCAGAAGAAAATGTTGATTTTAGGTGTGAGACCAAAAATCCAAGCTTTGGCACAAATAGGTTTCTCCATCCTATCCCATATAGAGAAATAGCTAGAGGCAATAGAATAAAGATTGTTCAAGGTGTCTCCCCAAATGATGGAATCCCTATCATTGTTAATGAAGGTGGCATTCAGTAAAACCATCATGGGGTTAAGGTCTAGGGATAGCACAGATAGGTTGTGCTAGCCATTCTCTAATCTATAATCACTAAATTTCATGCCAAACCTTTCTATGCATTTCTTTTCCCATCTTCCATAGCTAGGGTGGTTGATTAGTGGTCCCTAACACATCTAGTTGTCTTGCCAAAACAAAAAATTGTCACCTTTGCCTACTTTCCATTTGGCCTTGGATATGGCTATGGGTTTGGCCTTCAAGATCCCATTCCAAATGTAGGACCCCTGGGGAATCTCAGTCTCATAAATTGAGAAAATGAGGAATTTTGTTCTCAGATATTTCTCAAACAGCATATCCATCCAAACACCTGTGCTTTGAAAAATGTGTCATAGTTGTTTAGCTAAAAGGGCATTATTGAGATGTCTAATTTTTCTAATACCTAGCCCCCCATGGCATTTGGGAAGACAAACAAGGTCCCAAGAAACAAGGTGGTATCTCTTGTGATCTTTAGACCCAGACCAAAGAAAGTTCCTCTGAATCTTCTCCATTCTATCTGCATGTTTGGCTGGGATACCAAAGAGGCTTAAGGCATAAGTAGGGAGGTTCTAGAATATGGATTTAACCAGAGTATACTTGCTAGCCTAAATTAGGGTGGCCCTTTTCTAGCCAGCAAGCTTCCTATTAAATCTATTAATGATGCTATTCTAGAATGAATCTAGGGGTCTAGTGCCCAGAGGCAGGCCAGGATAGCTGGTTGGCAAGGACCCAATGCCACTTCCCAAGATGCGAGCAATTTTCCTCTGTCTCTCCAAAGGGGTATTGATAAGGTAAATTGAGCTCTTCTCCCAATTGATAGCCTGGCCTGAGCCCCTAGTATAGGTGTTAAGGAGATCCTTAAAAACTCTGGCCTCTCTAATACGGGATTCTCCTCCCAAGATAGTGTTGTCCACAAATTTTTGTTGAGTGAAGGAATAGGAACCCGAATAGGGCTTGAGCCCTTGTAAACTCCTATCTTGACTTTTACTTTGGATAAGTCTTCCCAAGCATTCAGCCAGGATGATAAAGAGGATAGGGGATAAGGGATCACCCTACCTTAGTCCTCTTGAAGGGAAGAAGAAAAGTGAGAGGGGATTCATTAACCAAAACAGATAAAGAAGGAGAAGTAACAAGTTGAGAGATGAGCTTACAAACCTGAGCATCAAACCCAAAAGCCTGAAGGATCGCCATTAGGAAATTCTAGTCCACCCTATCATAGACTTTAGACATATCTAGTTTGAGCAGAAAACCTTCCTTCTTACCAACCTCAAGAGAGTGGATGACCTTGTAGACTGTGACAATGGAGTCAAGAAATTTCCTCTGAGGGACCAAGCCAATCTACTAAGGATAAAGGATCAAGTGAAGAATGTTGAGGAGCCTAGAAGTAAGGATCTTAGATATGATTTTATAGAAATAATTACAAAGGCTAATAGGCTTGAACTTGTCCATTGAGTTAGCTCCCAAAATCTTGGGAATGAGAACCAGGAACATGGCGTTGAGTTCTTTCAAAATATTTCTGGCTCCAAAGAATTCTTGAACAGCCTTAATCACATCCCTATTGACCACCTCCCAATAGACCTAGAAAAAGAAGGTTGGGAAACCATCTGAGCCAGGAGCTTTATCCCCTGGAAGAGAGTTGGGAGCCTGGAAGATTTCCTCTAGGGAGGGAATAGCTTTCAGCATCGAATTGTGATGCACTTGCAACAAGGAAGGAATAGCGGACAAAATTTTTACTTGATCAGGCATTGAGAGAAAAGGGTCCATGGAGAGGAGGGAAGAGAAGAACTAAACAACTTCATCTATAATCTCATCATCCTTGAATAATTGAGTTTGGCCCTTCTTAATTTTAGAGATCTTGTTGTTTTCCCAGTGTTTAAGAGTAGTCAAGTGGAATAATCTTGAGTTCTGGTAACCCTCTCTCAACTAGTTTACTCTAGATCTTTGTTTCCAAAAATATTCTTCCTTTGATATAATATTGTGGAGATTAGAGAGGATGGCCCTCTCTTCCATCTTGTTCTGGTCATTATATCTAGATTGTTGAATTTCTTCCTGGATGATACAGAGCTGGTCAGTCTTCTCATCTTTATCTTGGAAAATGTGACCAAGTTTGACTTATTCTAGATTTTAATGTTTCTCTTGACATTTTTCAATTTTTGGGCAACTTTTTACATAGCAGTGCCTTCGACCTCAATATTCCACCATGAAGAGATCTTAGATTCCAGAGCTAGGTGGGTATTCCACATTTTCTCAAAATAGAAAGGGAACATCCTTTTGACAACAAAAAGAGAGACAGAGAGAGAAATAGGAGAATAGTCTAAGCCTATTCTAGGGAGAAGGGAAAGTCTATAGGAGTGTAACTATAGCTACCCAAAAGAGATGAGAGCTCTATTAAGATGAACTTGGGTACAGTCGCCATCAACTCTTCTATTAGACCAAGTGAATCTTCCTCCTTGGAAGTCCACATCCATGAAAGTCAGGTTGACGATGAAATTGGAGAGGTCAAGCTTGCTATCCTAATCTGGGGCAAGATGACCACATTTGTCATCATCAGTGAGAAGAGATTTAAAGTCCCCCGTGATGATCCCTTTTTTGACGTCATTGTTGGTGATGACAACAAAGATATTATCCCAGTAGGCTTTCCTTTCCCTTTTAGAGTTGGGGGCATACAGGTTCAAGATAAACCAAGAGTCATCACTATGGATATGAGACACCTTGCATAGGAGAGCATTATCATCACTGAAGATGGGGATCAACCTAAATGCCCTATTGTTAAAAAGAATCATCACCCCTCCTGAGGTACCATACGATTTAGTGGCCTCACAGTTCATGAGTTTTCTAAAAGAAATATTTTTAACCAACTCCCTTTTCATCTTGGTCTCTTGGATCAACAAAAAATTGAGTCTTTGATCTCTAATCAAATTTCTAACTAGTTCTTATTTATGAGCCCCATTAAGGCCCCTTATGTTCTAAGAAATGACCTTCATTTCTTACTTCCTAAGAATTCCTTGATGGTTCTCTAGCTCCCATTTACTAGGGTCCTTTTAGTTTATTCTTGCAATAGTTGATTGGATTTCTTCCTTCCTTATTGCTTCGGGGTTGTCCCAATATTAGCTCTAACCTTGCTTCTGGTTGTTGTAGGGGACAAAGGGGGGTGGTCACGAAGTTGGTTCTTCTTTTTCTTTTTTTTCATTCACCAGCTATTAAGGCTATCAAGAGAGGAACTATCAATCCATTCTTCCCAATGAGAGATCTGGTCAGGAGAGGTGTTGTTGATGAGTTGAAGGAGTTTTGTCTCCAATCCCTTGGGAACAAATGGGGCAGTCTCCTACCCAAAATCTATTCCAAAGGGATGGATCGGGGAAGCCAAAGGCCTGGGAGAAATCTTCTTAGGAGAGCCCTACCTACCATTGGAGCAGGGGGTCTCCATCCTTAGAGCTTCTCTCTCATTGGAGAAGGGTGGTTCCTGCCTCTTATTGTGCTATTCAAGCCCTTTCAGTGATATACCTCCCTCTTCAATCACTGCTACCTTAGGGGGGTTGTATCAACTGACACCATCTGAGCTGAATCACCCATGTTAGCATCATTTTTCCTTGATGTGTTATGCTTTTCTTCCTTGCTCTCCCATGACTCTGAAGGCTTGGAGGGTTTGCACCTCCAGATTAGCTTCTTCTTTCCTTTGGCAAAAGAGTGAGAAGGGATGGATTTCTTCTTAGCTTTGTCTGAGGTGGTTAGCTCCTTGGTCTTCTATTTTTCCACCCTGGGGCACTGATGAGCGTTGTGACTAGCCTTCAAGCAAAGAAAGTAAGAAAAATGAATAGTTTCATATATCAGTTTCTAGATGTGCACTCCAAGTTTGGAATGAAAGGCCACAATCTTGAGCATGTATATACCTTTTGTTACACCTATGCAAATGCATGTGTAGTTGAGACAGTGCTTAGGCTATAATCAGATCTGTAGATAGGAGTTCACCAAAAGTCCTCGCAAGCCCCACAAAAACATCCTTGTTCCAAAATTCTAAAGGCAGCTTGGGTAATCTAACCCAAACAAGGGCTTGAACAAAAAAGGAGTCGCTCAAATTCAATTTGGAGGACCACTTCTAAAGCACTAGAGTGGATCGACCAAAAGCTCATTGTCCTTCACAAAGAATATTGGCCAAATCTTCCAAGCATGTGAAATTGAATGATATGAAACCCTTCACCATAACTATGATCGAGACTTGGTCTTTCAAGGCCCAATGCTTCTTGATGTAAGTTCTGACATCATCAATGTTTGGTCTAGGCCCCAAAAATTTCCCAATCAGTGTTGAAGCCATGGATCAAATGCTATGATCCATAATCTCATCTAGGATGACAATGACACAAGAGCCTTTCTCAGATTTAGGTAGATTTTTGACATGTGGTAATGAGGACTTACCTGAGGGTTTGACCCCGAAAAGAGAGGACCATTTTGTAGCTCCTTGCTGGTCCACTTTGGGAACTAAAGGAATCTTGACCACTTCCTTCGGGGGGACATTTGGGTCCCCATCCACGATCTCTAAATGGTCCCCATTACCTGAAGCTACCTAACTGTCCCCCCTATTTCCTGTGTTCCAGTCCAAGGATCTGATCTTGATGATCTAGAGAAATCCCGCCCTTACATGAATTCAAATTTTGACAACCTCTGCTCCCTCCACTCTCGCTTAGCATTGTTAAGCTGATTCTGAAGGTCAAATTTATTATTGTTGGAGTTTTTGCAACTATATGTTTATTATTTTTATTATTTAATTATTCTTAATATTATTACTTAATAATCACATGTGCCTACCATTCTTACTATACTTCTTTTACTTTATTCACTAACATTGTTAGTGAAAATTTAAGTTAAAATTGCCATAATCATTAATAATGTTTATAGAATAAAACTACCATCCATACTCTATACTATCCCTCTCAATATAATATATATAATTATTATACTTCCAAAATATTCATAATCAAATATATTATAATTAAATTATCGTAAAATTAAGGTACATCTATTACCCTTTAAATTATCCAATTATCTATAATCAAAATATAGACAAAATATACAATAATCATGATTACACAATCCCCGTAAAATGAAAATATAAACAAAACAACTAAAATCAAAATATAGTTATTATGATGCTAAAATTGACATGCTTTAATTATATATAATAAAATACTAAAACATAACATCTTTAATTATGTATAATATAATACTAAACATCCTTTAGTTATTCTTATCATAAAACCAACTTAACCCCTTAACCCAAGTCTATCCATTATAACATAGTTAATTAATTATCTGGTAAATACCCATAATTCAAATTTTGAAAAAAATGCATCCCCCATAAATTCCCTATATATGATATACCTTATGATTAAGAATTTGATTTATTCCCTAAACATAATCTAGTCTATAAAGTTAATACTAATAAATGAATACATCAAAGCCTAGATGGCTACATAAATTCTTCAATGGTAATAATATTTACACATTCTAGTTTTATTGTGCTCAACTCCTTATTTCCTTGTTGCATGTATATTCCTCCTCAACTAGGCATGAGTGGTGGAGGATCCAAGATAATCACCTTTCCTCATGCTCAAGGATAGATGCCTAGGAGAGAAGTGGTCATGTCATTGCAATCATGGAAACTTTTTTAAACTTCCCACTTGCTCCCTCACATGGCCGCCTACCCCTTTCCCTTCTTGCCCACATATTTTCCATGGCATGGTGGTATGAGAGATGGGAGGGTGGTTTGACAAGATTTCCATCCACCTTATTTAATATGCCTCCCTAGTTTGAGGTGCTTAGTAGAAGAAGAAGTCTTATTTAGGACATAAGAAAATGAATAATTAAGTTTGACTTTTAACAAAATCCTATCTCCCTTTTGCAAATTGACAGTTAGGGGTGGGTGAGGATGTGACCCATCCCCTTCTTAGATTTTAATGTATTTTTTTTAAAACTTATGAGCCTCTCAACACATAAATGCCCCTAGTCACCTTCTAAGGAAGGGGTACTTATATATATATATATATATATATATATATATATATATATATATATAACTTGAGTTTCCTATCATATTCATGATAGTGACCTATATCTATTATAATGCAATAAAAAAGATCATTCTATTATATTCTTAATATTTAATTGATTGTATCTTGGAAGAGGATAAAAAAATTTGTTGTCCATACATTTTCCAGAGAGTGTTTATGCATCTACGGGTCTTCCTTTCCATGTAATCTTTAGGATTGTTTAGATTCAAGTTGTTAATAATTTAACATTGCATCATGCATTATGATTTCTATTCTAATAAGAAAACTTAACATAAAACAACTATTGCAATTTCAAACAAAAATCTACATTGCAAGATACCGTACATGGAACTTATATGAATTTCTTGATAGTAATTTCCATGAAACATCAAATATTCAATACACATCAGAGACATCCATATTGCATAATTTAACCATCTACAATTCCATTAACTATCTATTTTATATTTTACAGCTAATTGAAAACAATACTAAACACCAATGTAACTAAATTATTCTTATGAAATCTGAGGAGATAAGAATATGTGGATGATAATGTTCTATTCATTCTTCTAAGGTATATCATAATAAAAATGCTTTTCTTCATCACATTCTAAATTTATGTATTGATAAGGCAACATCAACACAATGAAATCTCTCCTTCATGTTCCTTTCAAAATTTACATTCAACACAATATCAAGGAAGCATTAGGGTGGTTGAATCAATATATCAAAATACACAAGGTAAGGACCTTTACAAGAAAGGTAATTCACAACCTCTCTAATGGCGTATGTATGGAAACAATAACATCATTTCTTCAATACAATAGGTTCACATAACAAAAATGGTATTGTCCTCCATTGCAATACAATAGCAATAGTGTTCTCTTCTACTATGCAAAGTAAGACTCCTCAACCTCCCAATGTCCAAGACTTCAAGAAAATACTTGCAACCAAAGACAAAATGAGGAACCATGGCAGTTCACCTACCAACTGAGGCCTCAAGGAGGCCACCCATAGAGCTTGGGGAAACAAGGCATAAATGGTTGCATACTTCACATTCACATATCATGCATGATCCCAAACAATATAGCAAACACTACACAATACATTACAAGACAACCCATTCCAAGGATTGCACACAAAGATTCAATAATTGAATCAAGCTATAGGGTGAAGGTGGGCTCTCTCCATGAGTAGGATTTCCAAAGCTATGATTTACCATGTACACAAAACCTCATTATCAACATGCCCTTTCGAGTTTACAATAACTTCCCTTCCACATACCTCCTTAGACCTCCCAAAATGCAAGTAAACAAGAAGATCACATTACATTGAACATATAAAATTCATCTCCACACATGAGAGAGTTCCTCAACTACATGTGTGAGCCCAACTAACCCCTTCACCCAAACATCTCTACCCTCTCAAGGGTGAGTGATACTTCATACCCATTACACAAAACACACAAACATGGAAGCAAAACAAGATTCAAGGAAGAATTCACATGCACACTCAACAAAAGATCTTTTCCCACAAACCACATCCACAATACACCAAATTCATCATGGAATGAAGAACACCATATTTATTCTACATGCAAAATGAATAACACCATGGATCATGGATACCAACATCACTCCAAGCAATGGCAATGAATAGTTGTAGTAGAGCTTATTATCCTCTTCCTCCAAACCCTATTTGTCTCCAAAGATAGAGAGTGGCCAAGTGAGTTTCTAATTTGGCCAAGCCTCCATATAGCACCCTCATTTTTGGATTCAATTAAAAAAATGCAATTTTTTTTGGAGTCTCCTAAGTCTACTAGGCACCCTAGAGGTCATTATTAGCCCCCTAACTTAAAGTACTAACATGGGTAGGGTTTATTTTTGTCACAAACTCACCTTAGAGTTACTTTATGGCCCGCCCAATGCTAGGTATTTTAAATTTCAAATTTTTCCCATGGTGATAAACTTGTTCTCTTTACTAATTTAAGGCATTTAACTCAGAATAAAGTGGCCACATGATCCATCATCAAAGAACATGTCATTTCACATAATGAGTACAAGTGTCAAGTGACATACACAAAATACACTATACATCACACATGACACATTTAGAATCTACATATGAAATACATACTACACACATACATCTCACATTTACAAAATAAAACACATCACAATGAGGTTTATGAATCTTACAAAGATTCAATTTGGCAGAGTCATTTAAACATGTGTTTATACCTTGTTTCCTCGTTAAATTTCCATGGTTCCTTTTCCTGCACATCAAACTCAAGCATCAATAGTCCAAAGGCATCAAATAAGCATATACAACATAAGTGCATATAATAATAATATCCATATTAACATAATTTGAATTAGATTTCCTTTCCTAGTCTTTTCAATTATTCCATTTGAAATGTTAAGATATCAAAATCTGCTTGTCATAAGTCATCATTATCAAGTTAACATCTATTTGCATATCCTAACCATTCATCTGCATGTCATAAAGCATCATAATCAGATTAACATTTATCTATAAATCAAAAAACATCATAATCAAATTAACATTTTGTATTGCATCAAAATCTGATAGTATCATGTCATAAAGTTGCATCCCTATATGTTCGAACATTTCTTACACAATAACAGGTTCTTAGTGCATATCATAATGTAAAACACTACTGAAGTATCAAAATCAATAGATAAAGCAATCCAATGTCCATCTAAGTCTTGAATAATCATCAAAATATCAAGGTCTCAAATATCAAAATGTAAATAAAATATCCATGCTATGACGGGTCGAGGTGTGGCCTCACATCTTTAGTGATAATATCATGGTACTCCACCATCTCCTCATTTTCTTCCATCACCAAATCCATAGAGTAACCTTCCCATTGTATTTGACCATGGATAGCTTGTAAATCCTCTTTTATTTTAGATTTGTTTTCAAAAATGTTCCCAAAACATCTTTTGTTCCAAATTTTTACTTTCTTTTTAACATTTCCAAGTTTAGAAACCACATGAAAAAGAGTCATTTTTTTAATATTTATGTTCCACCATTCAGCCAATCATTCTTCAAGCTGTGGATGTTGCATCCACATTTTCTTAAATCATAAAGAAAAATTCTTTCTATTTTGGATACCCTTAGCTCTAAAAATCAATGGAAAATGATATGAACCAATCTTCTGGATAGCCTTTAGATTACACACAAAATCTTTAGTCCAATCTGGTGATATAAGAACTCAATCCAAGTGAGCTTGGATACAGTCATTACCAACCCTTTTATTACTCCAAGTGAAATCAATCCAAAGAAGTTCTAAATCCATTAATCCTTCCTTGCTTATAAAATCCATAAAATCAGTCTACCATCCAACTAAATAGCATTTCCCCCTTTTTTCCATGCTCATAAAGTGAAACATTAAAATCTTCCAAACAGATCCATCTACCATAGTAGTCATAACTCTTAATGTTAGATAGAGTAGCCCACAACCTTTTTCTAGCACTTTTTTATGTTAGGTGCATACACATTAACAATATACCATTCATTATTCTGGGCAAGACTCTTCATCTTAACCACCATAAAATGTTTATTAACATTCAAAAATGTACCTGGGAACAAGGATAGCTTCCACATAATCATCATTCCTCATAAGGCTCCTTCTGAACTACTAGCCATAATACAGTAATTATTAAAAGATTTAATCTTTTCAACTTTCTCCTTATCCATTTTGGTTTCTTGAAGCATTAAAATATGTGGTTTGTGCTCTCTAACAAAATTTTGAACAGTATCTAATTTATGAATACTATTCAACCCCCTAATATTCCAAGGAATAATATTCATTTTAACTTTTTAGAGGTAAAATCCAGAATAGTTGTTTGTTTCCCATCAGCAATATTCTATAAACTTTCACTTTCTCTGCTTTTTTGAAAAAAATTCCTTCCAGATTTCTCTGGAGTGCCAACATTCAGTTTTAGTTTTGGAAAGAAAATTTCCAATTTACTAATTTGAGTCTTAACTCTTTTAGATAAAATATTACCTTTCTTCTATGTTTTCTTTCTTTGACTCTATTTTTGTTTGGGCTCTTTCTTATCTAAAATCACATCCATTCCTTTGGATTTAAGAGAATTCTTAATGTATATCATCTCTTGACAAAGGGGAGGCAATTGAATCTGAGATTCAACAACTTGAGAATTCTCTAAAGCCAAAATATGACTCCTTTCCTCAAGAATTTCTCCTTCCTTTGTCTCTTCTAATTCTTCTAAATCTTCCCATTCTAGATTTTTTTTTATAAATAACCAACTAATTCATTGGATCTGCTTTCTTGAAATTTGATTATCTATTGTAATATCTTATTGGAAAGAATTCTTCTGAGAGGGGGGGTGAATCAGAGGTATTAGCTTTTGACCTATTTTTAAATCCTTAATAACATATCTTTGAAATGAACATGCATGCATATAAACATTAAGAAATCATGAGAAACAAATATGCATCACCACATAACACTTGAGATTTTGGTAACCTAGAAACCCTCCAAGAATAAGAAGGTAAAACTGGGGTGGGGATGATACCCACAAAATCACTGCAGTAATAATTTTTGACCACTTCTGATGATCTGCCCTGTTAAAGGCTTTACACTATATCAATAGTGACCTGGTTAAAGGATTTACAAACACTTTACATGAAGTGTTACCCTATCAAAGGATTTAATCACCTGTTTAAAGGATCTACAAAATAGCTATTAAGCTAACCTATCATCATAAGATTTCCTTTCCAATACAATGGCTAAAGAGTATTAGGTATAATAAACCTGATAGCTTACAATCCTTGATTGTTGAATATAGGCACTTGATCTGCTTTCTTCTTACCTTGATCCTCTGAGATCTGATACTCATTTGTATCCCCTACTTTGTTCTAATTAACTAGATATTTAACTATTGATCTCTTCCTCTAAGTCTTTTTATTCTTCACTCTGAACTCCACTAGTGTTTTCGTTTACTCCTTCATCCATCTACATGATTCAATGAGATTTTGTCTTCCTTATAAAGACATTTGAAGACTTAGGGTTAGACATGGATCTATGATCCATATTAAATCTTTGATTCTCACTCATTCCTTGCACTTTTATCATTGGTTGCATGCCTTCTCCATTTTTCTTATTGGCTACATGTAGATTGAATAGGAAATATAAATGATTTGATCTTATCACTTAAATCCTTTGAGATTCATCACATGTCGGCCATGAAAATGGTTTATATCTGAGTTTGTGAAGTTACAAACTCATATGCTAATTTTGAGTTACTCAGCACTTACAGATTCCTGATGCTTGGCACCTTCTATAACTCAGCTCCTGTATCGTTCCTATCTTGCTTGGCATTGTTTATGACTCGGCACCTGAATATTGCTCGGCACTTATAGTCACTCGGCATTTGATCTTCACTTAGCACCTGAAGGCTACTCGGCACCTGAAGATCACTCAGCAACTGATGGCTTTTCTGACTCAGCACAAGCTATGGCTTGACATACATAGTGTACTCAGCTTTAATGTAGAAAGTGGTTAAGTGTGTTGGCACTCAAGTGTCAAAACCATTCTTAGACTAACAATCTCCCCCTTTGACATGAGTGTCAAAAACACTTAACTAAGCATTATTTATCTAATCTTATGAGTACGTTCACTAATCTCAAAATTATTATAACTCCTTATAACTCCCCCTGAGTTGATCATGCCTTGTCATGTCATGAATTCTGATTTCTTGTGCCATTATGCCTAATGTTATCTTTAATATATCTTCACAATATTCACAATAGTATCTCCCCCTTAAAATATTATCTCCCCCTTAAAATATTATATCTCCCTTTAGAATATTATCTCCCCCTTTTTGATACTGATGTTAAAGGGTCCAAAATAGTAATGCCATGCCTGGCCAAAAATGTCTTATTTACCTCAAGGAGTATTTGGAGAGCTGCATCCCAGTTATTTAAAGCAATATCCAATGACTTTTGTTGGATTGCAAGCTCTACTGCTAGATCAACAAGTCCTTCATGTGTAGAAATATTTGGATCCTTCTTCAGAACTATTTCTATAGATATTTTCTCCTTGTGTAATACTTCCAAGTGAGGAGTGATGGAGGCTTGGATTTGCATCAGCTTTTCTTTGATAGTGGCCTCTTCTACTGATAATGCAGCTAATTCCCTCTAAGTGTGAAGTGTTTGAGCAAATTTCTTTTCACTTTGTGCAGGATCTAAGGGTAGTTGCTTGCTAGAGAGCTTTAATTTACTCTCAAGGTTCAAAATTTTTGGATTTATTTCTTGTGTGAACTTGGAAAAATCACACAATTTGCTATAAAGGGAAAACATGTTCCCTAATACACTCTTTACATTTTCTAGTTTCTTAGCTAGGTCAACCTATCCCAGAATTATGTTATTAGCTATTTTTTGGTTGACTTTTCCTACAAACTTCTTTTCTAACCATTTCATTAGTTTAACATTAGTATCATGGTCTTCATTATTCACTTGGTAAACTATAACAGATAGTTGCTCAAGTATTGGCCAGTTTGCATCTGGAGGTTGAAGGCTGAAAGCATCCATGAATATATCTTTTATCTCATTCATTGCCTACTTGTATTTGTAGTCTTTCCTCATTGCCTCTTGCCTCCTTCTCTTATCGAATGCACTCTATATTTCACTCATCTTTTCCTCATTTAGAGTGCTTGACTCATAATAGGGTATTTTAATTTCTTCGTCAAGCTCAGGAATACCATAATGAATGGTCCTGGATACCCTAGTAGAGCTTGAGCTTGGTGTACTGACATGTAAGGTCATCGTTTCAGTACTCAGCTTATGACTGGGTTTGGTGGGAGTTCTTGTTTTTGGTAATTCAACCAAAGTTTGTATTGCAGACTCCTCTTTACCTTGTGTTTCTTCTTTTTCCTCTTCTTCTTGCTTGGCTTCTTCTTGTGTCACTGCTATTGGAGGTATACTCATTGACTGAACTATTATCCCTGTGACTACCTCTATTGTTGCACTCAGCTCCTGAAGAGCTTGAATGGCTATTCTTGGTGGTGATGGAGGTGGTAGAAATGTAAGCCCAGTAGTTTGAATGATTTGAGGTGGTTCTTGTGGTGACACCTTGGCTTCTTTAAGTTTTTCTACTGACTTTTGGAGATTATTCACACTGACCAATATAGGACTCGTACATAATTGCACTTGTAGAGTTGTTTGGTCAAGGATCTTAGTAAGATCCTTTGTAGTTAATGGATTGATTTTTTGACATGTGGTGTCAACAACATCCTTAATCTTTATGATCTCTGCAGGTGTGGTAGTAGAGTGAGGTGGGCTAGGAGGTGAAAGTTGTGTGTCTTGCACACTTTGCTATTCATTAGTACCTTTTTCTTCATCTTTTCCTTCCTCCTCTCTTTCTTTCTTATTTTCCTCTTCTTCAACCTTTTTCTCTTCTTTTGTCTTCTCTTCTCTCCTCTTCCTTCTTTCCTTAGGTTTAGCAGCAACTTCCTCTCTGTATTCCTCTTCAAGAACATCTTCAGTTGTCTTGTACAAGTTTTTCCAAACTCTTCTAGTTCTCTGTACAACTTCTTCAATTTTGTTTTGTAGGATGGAGAATGCCCTATATTTAGGTGTAAACCTTTTACTATGCCATTTGAATTCTTGAGTTACCTATTCCTTTGTTAAATTAGGCAGTAGGTTTGCTAGGGTTGATTCCCTCATCTCTTTCTCCATCATTAGACAGAAATGCCATCTGTCTTCTATAGTTTTAGACAATTCCTTTGGCAATTGTCCATCTAGTTCAAGAGGTGTATACTTGAACTATGCCATTAATGCATAGACTAATTCTTCTATGCTATTTTGTTCCTCTCTACTGAACTTATTGAAATCAATACTTTTCCTTTCACTTAAGTCTCCATTTCTAATCTTCTCACATAATATATCAACTAAAGATTTAGGAGGATGACTTACCCTTTCAGTCTGATCTTCTTCATCAGTATCAGGTTGGGCCACATATCTTTTCCTTTTCCTTGGCTCTTCCTTTTCCTTTTTGACTGTGTTCTACTTCTTTGTGGCTTCCTCTTTTGCCTTTTGGGTAGAGGCCCTTGTTGTAGCTCTGGTTGTTGGCTTCTTGGGTATTTGTATGGCAGCTTTCTTTGGTGAAGGCTGAGAAGCAGGAGGTGTCTTTCTCTTTCTTTTGATGACTCCCCTTTGATGGGTGCTTCCTTGGTCTCTGCTTCCTCGGCACTCTCATATTTCTCTTCACCTTGACTTTGTGATAATTCAAGTGGCTCTTGTTCTGGCTCACCTTCTTCTTCTCTTTCACTAATCTCTTCTGCTTCACTTGTTGCACTTGATTCTTCAACACCAAATTTCTTCTTTATCTACTTTACCAGCTTGACTTTTTTCTTTACTATTATGGTTGTCTTGAGTCCTATAACAACTCTTGATTTGACAGTGTCAAATGTTCCAAATGCCTTGGCAGATTTGTCCATTTCCTCTGCAAGTAATGTTGTGATGGCTGCAAAATCTTGGTCAACATCAAGCTCATATCCCAATGGTCTAAGCCATCTTGTTCTTGGAAGGACTTCTTGAATGTAAGTATAATCAATATCAACAAGAAAACATATGTCATTTACATGCTTTTCTACCAGTGAAACTGGTATCCTCATTCTTTTCTTCATTGCATTTTTGAAATCATCAAAATATATAGAAATTTGATCATCTAAGTTATTTCCCATTTGTGCAATGAAATCATTAATTTGATCAACAATGGTTCTATTCTGACTCCAGTTAATTTTTCCAAATGAAGGGAATTCCTTCATTACATAGAAGAACATACAAACCAACACTTAACGAAATTTACACTGTCCTCCCTTGGACTTTCTAATAGCTCCAAGATTTTAATTGATCTATTGCAACAAGAGCTCTGCAAGGTCATAGGTGTGGTCTTTCTTTACAAGCTTATGTGCCACATCCACTGCTATGCAGGGTACACTATTTAACCTGTTGGATTGATAAAACTTATGTGATATGATCCTTATAGAAAAGTCTAGAAGGGGATCAGTTATGGTATCTATGGTCATGCCTCTATTGTTCCATTTAGCACCTATGCTCTTCTCAATTATTTCCTTCATTTCACTTCTCAATGTCTTTGGCCGATCTAGGGTTGGAAAACCTGTAACCCTATGAACCATTTTCTTGGTAATCTTGACTGGTCCTTGTTCTAACCAAAATGATCCATCATGGATTTTGTTGAGTATTATGCATATCCACTCATTTTTTAATACAATTGGTTAAACTAGGGCTTTGGTTAAACCCTTCTTTTCTATGGCTTTTGTACCCTTAGACAAAATGGGTTTTAATTTTAAAGTTTTTGAGTTTTGATATTTTTACCTCAATTTGCATGCCACCCATTTTTCTCAAGTTTTCTTGGCATGATGTTGGTCGTGGACTTGGATCATCCATAGGATGTCAATCAGACCATTTTTGCACTTCTATGTTGCATTCGAATTCATGTTGCATCCATCCTACTAAGATTGGTTTCAGTTGACTGTTGTTTTGCTTGTGTTTTCATTCAATGCTTGTGTTATGATCTTCGTGATGGTGGTGTACCACACACAAGCATGTACATGTGCATTTTTTGGGTGACTTGCGAGGCCCAAACTTCCATTTATATTTTGGTGGAGTTATGTTCATTTGGGGTTGGATTGGGAATATGCATGCCTATGGGAACTCATTATTAGATGAGTATGGGTAGGGTAGAGTAGCATGGAGGGAGTTTCTGTCTTGCATTTTGGTGATCACTGTACCTTGAGGGTTGGCAAGAAGAAGTTATAACAAGTGATAATTAAATCAAATATTGGGTGATAAATTTAAGATAATAAAATGTGTGAGCACCCAATTAAGTTCAAGGACATAGTACGAGAGCCTTCCATTGGGATGTTGAACTGCATGATATTTATCTTGGGCTTCCTAATGCCAAGCAATTTACCTTCCAAGTGAGTCCCTACATAATTACCCATTGAGTTTCTGACCAGGACCTGTTGTAGTTGTATTATCTCATGATCTTAGTTTTAGTCATTTTTACTATCTGGCTTGAGTGTTAAACATGGATGTTTGCTTTATGTGCATTTGTGGTTGGATCATTATCTCCATCAGCAAATCAAGAGTGAACCTAAAGGTTTCATGTGGTTGGGAGGCATAGCTATATATACCACTACTAGGGATTGGTGTACAGAGATGGTCTATTATTCCAGTGTGATTGGTGCTTGATGTGTCACTTGGTATATTCAAGATTTTGGAGTATGCTTCATTGTGATTTATGCTTTCATTGGAATGATTAGATATCATGTTTAGATTATGTTTTTTTTTTTACGCATTCCTATATTATGATGTTTATCATATGATTATATGATGTGATTTACTTATTTGGAGTATCTATTGCTTTACTAGATTAGCATGTTATATTTCCTTATTCTTATGATGTTATTACATTTTAGTAGTGATGCCCTCATAAGATAGCTCTGACTATTAGGTTGGCAGTAATTTGGGATGTTTTACATGGGGGATGGCTAGGACCTTCAAGGTATCATGATGTTATTATGGTTGGGAGGAATTGCACAAGTTTTTAGTTATTTTTGTACATTATGATGTTACATTTAGTACATTTCCTTTACTAATATGCTTGAGTTGGTTTTATGCTTTGTCTATCTTTTTGTTTTGGCATTTGAGTGTCCAAGCCTCGAATCATGGATCTGATACTCCCTAGTGTGGAGAAATTTTTTTCCTACTTGTTCATCATTTTTTTTCTTGTTTGATGTTATACTTCCTCACATCAAAGAAGTTTTTTCTTGTGTGATAATTTGATCTCTTGCACTAGAAGGCATTCTCTCACACAAAGTGCAAAGGAGGCTCGTGCAAGATTGTACTCTCTTCTATGTGAGACTTTGCACTTCCTCGCATAGTTGTATGCATTCCCTCATGCGAACCTCAGTAGAAAAGTGGAGGGAATTCCTAGTCATATCAAGGCATTTCCTCACATAAGAGGGTAGTTCCTCACATGGTGTGGTGTGCTTCCTCACATGAGACTGTCATTTGTGTTTTCTTGCATAGGAAATAGGGGGCATCTCCATTTTTTTGGAGAACACAATTTGGTGCTTTTAGTACCCTTTTGGATTGTTTGTATTTCCAAGATTTGATAGATCAAAGCTTCTGTTTGCTATTGTCGTCTTTGGTTTTTGTCTTTTAGTTAGAGTGTGTTAGTTGGTAGTGGTGTTTGGAGATTCATTGGTAGTCAAGATTTTTGGTTAAGTCTTCCATTGCAATCCTTGTAATCCTTGTATGTTGATTGTTGTGTGCATCCATACTTGTTTATATATATATCTTGGCTTTTATTTATCCTTGTTCCAAGGATCTCCAAGCAAGGCATTACAGAAATAGTTGATGAAAAAGCAAAATGCAAAAATATCCAAAACCTCTCTCTCTACCAAATCATAATGAAGTAAAAATGGTAGAATATATCAAAGTAGATCTCAACAACCTTCAATTTCTTACCCAAATTTGAAAACCTCTAGGTCAAATTCCACCTAAAATCCTTGAGAAAAGGTCCTTCAATTGCTCCAATAAATTTCAAATTGGTTCTCCATCCAACACCTATGATGACAACTCAATAAAACTTAACGAATATTCCCAATCTAGCTTAAGGACTCCAAATGCAACTCCTAAACCAAATGAAGATCACAACTATATCTTGATAGGTGTGAAGGTCAAAATGACACCACTACTCATACTCAAGATATCGCCCTTTAGTGCCAATAAACGAGGTGCCACATCTATGTCTTTGACTTCAAACCTTTACTTATATTTATTATTAATATTCCTTTCTTTTATAAACTGTTAATATTAATTAATTGATTTATAAGATATCAATTAACTAACATTAATTACATATTGAAATATTAATAACTCTTCACCCCCCTTAGAAAAATCATAATATTATGCCACTTTCTAAATATAAAAACATATTGTTTAAGTATCCAACCCCATTTGGATTTCAAAAGTCTTTCAAATATGAAGAAGTTTGAGAAGCTAAAGGTAAACCTAAAAACCATTCTGAACATTCATTTTCACATTTTGAAGGCTCTAGAAAATACATGGATCTTGTGCAAATGGGATTTTCATGGGCACCTTCTCTCAAACTTTCAGCTATCATTGGTGCCATAGCATGTAATCTTCTTTTTATTGTAAAATCCTCCATGAGCTTGAGGGCTTTGAAAGGTAATATGTGATAAAAACTAACTCTAACTTTCTTGGGTTTGTAGGGAGAAGTTTTATAACCCAGGTTCCACTGATGACCCTTTTCTTTCTCCATTGTATAGACCTTCTTATTTCAATGATAGTTTGGAGGCACCCACATGGCATACCTCATATTTGATGGAAAAAAGATCTGGGTAAGATACCCTAAAGGAAATGAAAAGGTTCTCTCTCTATTAGCTTTTATTATTCTAGTTGAAGATGATATGCAAGCTTTGGTCTTAATCAAGCTTAGCCTTTTCTCACACTTGATTGAAGGAATTTGCATGGCAAGCAATTGTTGGGTATTGTAGATTAGGTCAAATCCTAATAGAGAAATGTGATATCCTTAAAATCTTGTTTTTGGATCATTTCTTGTAATCGGATTCTCTTTTTGCAACTATTAATAAACTTATTTAGGAAGTCACTCTTTTTTAGGGTTAAGTAATATCTCTTTCTTCTTTTTCCTGTCAATGAAACCTGCAAGCCATGGCTACTCTAGTTTTCCTCTCTAAGTGTTCTTGTAGCTCGTTTTGGAGCTTGATGTCCCTTTCAATCAATATAGTTGTTACTATCTACCATTTGAGGGTTTCTTTTGCATTTACCTTCTAGTTATTTCTAGCAAGATTTTGCTTTTCCTGTATGAGCATATAAGCAAAGGTTTCTTTATTACACTAGCCTTTCTCATCTAGGTGTTCTTGCAACTTACTTCAAGGCTTACTATTTGAACTTTCCTTCAATTCTTTGAACCCATTTGTGGGCATTTTCCTCTAAAGGCTTTCATTCTTTCTCTCTTCATTTGGGGTTTTGCAATTTTCTCTAGTATCATTGCTTTTGTTTGATTTTTTCTAAAATTTATTTGTTAATTTAATGTTGCTTGTTGCACTTGGCTTGACTCTGATGAAAGTTATGTCTTCTATACTTAGATTATATGTTGTTATCACTCCACAAGGCACTCTCTTTTCCTCATTTGATCTAAAAGGTTGAACTATTTAGAAATCTTGGAATTAAAAAGGATTTTTTTTGTTATAAATTTGCAAATTTTTGTTGCCTATAGAATTTGCCATCCATGTTGTGAGTGGTAGCTAGTACCCCTTTCAACTTACCCTGTTGTAGATTTTTTTCTCTAAGGATTCTAAAAATCATGTTTAGCTTGAAGATCATGTTATTTCTTGAAAATATTTTATGATCACTTTACATTTCATTTTAACTACTAGAGGCATTACCAAAGCTAGAACTTTAGTCTCCTTCATGAATGCTCAATCTTCCCTATATAGTTTATGTTATCCAGCCTCTTGTTACAAACTCATTACTTTTGGTATTTTGGATTTCCACTTTTTTTCTTCTTCTGATGACTTTCTCTATCTTTCTAGACAACTCACTTTTACAATGCATGAATATTGTTTCTATTGGTGTACCTAATCCCTTGCAACTATTAGATTTATCCTCTAAATCATTTTTATAGCTTTCTTTTGACAGCTATCATCATACTTATTTCTATCATATTTTTCTCTTTTGAGGTCTTAAAATGCTAATTTCTCTTAAAACTTAAGGATGACATCGAGAGAGGGTAGCAAGAAATAATCACTATCAAACAGGCTTTGAACAAAGGGAAAGTGACAATAGAAAATAACTTGGAAAAAGTAACTATGTCATATACCACAACAAAAATTGAGGAAGTTCAAGAAACATTAGAAGGCATGGTGCTAAGAGAAAATGAACTAAAAGAGCAAATAAAAGAGGCCAAATCATGGGCATAAGTGGTCAACAAACCATCCATGGAACAAAATTAAGTCATTCAAAAACAAGTCAGGAGACAAATCAAAGAGGAGAAAGAAATACAAGATAAGGTCGTAAACATCATTATCAAAGGCTTAAAAGACAATGGGGAATGTGAGAAAAAGGAGATTTTGACACATGACTTCCTTAGGGGTAAACTAAACTGGATGGGTAAAATTTAACAAGCAAATTGTAATGTCCCTTTTTTCTAGGACATTATAACTCTGTGTTGTCGGCTCACTTCGCCTAGGTTTTGGGGGCAAAAAGGTTCTTTATAGGGTTCAATTTGAGATTTGGCCTAGACATTTCTAGTTTCAGACCCATTAGAGTAGTTTTGGAAGGTTGTTTGGATGCTTACTATTTTTAGTAAGTAAACAAAGCTCAGAATTCTTGGAATCTCAGTTTTGGTTTGGAAGCATCTCGCCAAGAGCTTTCCAACGAGTTATTGCACATGCCTATCTGAGTTCATTTGGTCAGTTATTTTGATGCCTAATGATTATATGATTTACTGACTGAATTTTTAAGTTCATTTAACTTGTCACTTTATTTAAAAAGGTAATATGTCTACTTAAGTGACTAAAGGACAAAAAAAGTGCTTTATCCCACATTGCCTAAAAGGGTGTGCATCACATTGGGAAAAGTGATAAAGGTATAGTAGGTTCTGCATGGGGAGGTATGAAGATGATAATATTTAAAAACAAATATGAATCTAGGAGCTAGAAACAATGATTAGTTATCTCTTTGATGATGTAAACCCTTGAAGAAGCATTTGGAGGTGGGACACAAACCTAGCCTTCTTACAAGTTTTATCTACATTTTCCAATCTGACTATTATTGTTGTTTATAAGATTGGAATTTCTCTTCAATTGTTGTATGTTATTATATTTTTGTTGCATAATACAATAACATATTTGGAAGCTATTTGTGTTAACTACTGGTTTATATATGTACTTCTGAATATTGGAAGAATCAAGCAAAGTTTTCTTGTATGCATATCTGTTGGTTACAAATCGATTAAAGTTTTTGAATTTATATCAAATATGGGTTTACTATTCAATTTTAAATTTGTAATTTTTATATCAAGGATTTTTTTAGTAAATATCCAAAAAGGGATATTTATACAGTGGTATCAGAGTTCCAAACGTACCATCCTGTTGGGGATTTTGTGATTATGAACAAATTGAAGTAGCATAGTATCTAGGAGCAGATTATTGTTGTTATTGCAAATTATTTATATTGGAGTTATCATTTCTTCAGGTGGGGCTTCCTTTGAATAAGTTTATCAAACATTGCGGGAATGAGAAAATATATTGGGGATAGAAATCAACAAAAGACATGGATTCTTGTTCTGACATTCAAAGTAAGTACAGTCAGATTATGCAATAGAATGTGAGCTAAATATAGTAATGGTATTCTAGGTGTTTGAACATAAACACAATAGTCATATGCATTCACTCACATGTTAAGGGAAGTTTCCATAGTTGTTGATGTCGTATGTATTGAAGTCACAAGTTGCAACAGAAGTCACAAGTCAGGCCTTCATTAGTGGTAATACATCTCCATGCCCACGTTCAATAGGGATTACATGGGTATTGGAGTTGGAGGAATTAATAATAGTCTTGTTATCTTCTCACACTAGTTCATAGTCTGGCTCACTCCAAATAGTATTCCCTATAGATGCGGCATTATTCAGGCAGCAATAGTAGTCAAATTGTTCCTCGCATTGGTTTCTAGCAATAGTAAGCAGTTGGGTGATGTAACTACTATACTTGGTAGAGTTTCAAGTTTTCGTAGGTGCCAAGGAAACTAGCTACAGTCAACAAATTGGTTCTTCTTTTGGCTAAAGATTAGTGTTTAGATTGAGAGATTATCAACAATAATAGTTCACGTGAATCATTCCAATCATGGGAGGTATTCCACACGTCAACATAAATAGATGTCTCATCTCACACTTCAATGATAGAGATCTCAGGTGGTTAACACCATAGTACACTGTAAGTTCTAGAAATAATCAAGAGGTAACGTGAGAGAAAGAAGAACACAAGAGACAGAAGTTTCAGAAGATAGTAAGGTTTGTGGGTACATCTAACATAGCAAGCAAGCATGTTGGGAATCAAGGCATAACCATAGGAACACCGACCTTCAAAAAATGTAGGTGAGAAGGAAGTTCGAGCTCATTCCCAAGGGCCACCACAGTCCACCACACAGCATACATAGAGTACAAGGGAGCCTGTTTTTGTATGCATGAAAACTATAAACTATCTCACAACTTACACAATAGTATTTGAAACATTGTAGAATTTGGACAACCTGGCGATATCACAGCACATTGGGTTTCAAGGAAATGCAACAACTGACAGCTGACTAGGTTGAGTTTGGAAGTAGCATTCAATACTCATTCCATTTCTAGATTTTGACCACCATCGACACACATAGAAATACACAATTTCTTGAGGAATAGTAATTTTTCTGAATGTAAACATAGTTTCACTTAAAGACTAGTTTGTGTAGCAATTGTATGATGAAATGTTTGTAACCATGGTCCAATCATTCTAAGCCAAAATCTAGAAGAGTTCATCACAGGCTGCAAGGTGTGTAGAAATCCTAGAACTATAGTTAGCATAAATGAAGTTGAGGCCCTATATGAATTATTTAAGAAGCTAAATAGCTCTATAATTCATGATAGCTTAATTCACAAGGAAGAATTCCATCTGGCATTGTTTAGAAACACAAGCAGTGAGAATCTGTTTACAAATAGAGCTTTTGATCTATTTCATGTAAAACATAATGGAGTCATTGAATTTGTGGATATTGTGCACTCTCTTAATGTTTTCCATCCATATGCACCCCAAGTGGAGAAGATTGATTTTGCTTTCAGAATTTATGATTTGAGAAAGACAAGCTATATTGAACATGAAGAACTAAAGCAGATGTTAATAGCCCTTTTGGGTGAATCCAGAATAGAAATCACTGATGAAATTCTTGAATCTATATTGGGTAATACATTTACAAATGTAATTTTTTATCATCATGGTAAATTTGAGAGGGAAGAATGGAGAGAGTTTGTTGTCTACAACCCTTCTATTTTGAAGTACATGACTCTTCCCTATTTGAAGAATATCACTATGACATTTCCAAGCTTTATCTTCAACACTAAAGTTAATGATCCCAGTATGTCTAATGACTCGTGAAGAATCTATCTAAAACTAAAGAGCTTCTAGCCACAGCCATCATTGATTAGCTGATTTAAAGATTTCCTTGTTGAGGGAGTCAAAGTGCTTGGCATGCTGGAAATATATATATGTAATGATGAGAGAAGTGAAGAGCAAAGGGAAAATCAAAGATCCTTATGAGTATAAAACTAAAGTAAGGAGATTATACAATGATTATAACAATTCCCATCAAAGCTTCAAAAAGAATTTTCTCTCATTGATTATGTGGAATTTTAGCTAGAGCTACAAAAAAAGACAAATATGATAAGAAACAAATGCTATGATTTGGTTCGAGATCTCCTTTTAGAGGAAAGTTATAGATTTTTGCATAGGGAAGATATCAATCAACTTAATAGTAGTACTAAAAAGGAAGAACAACCTTCGCATGGTAATATGCTAAATACTAATAATGGCACAAGTATACTAATAAGTAATTGGGAGAGAAAAGTATCTTAAGGAGCTAATTACACTAGTCCTTTTGATAAGCATGTTGATGGCCCACATAGAAGAGTTGACCAAACCACCAAGATTGGCAACTCTCCATCTTATTTAGACATTAAAAATACCAACATCTTATTTGGTGACGTGAAAATTAACTTGGATAAATTTTATGGTGATACTAGGCTACAAATAATGTCAAATTTTGAGGAGCAAATGGACCGCAATGTTGGCAAGATAGATGATCTAGCACACATTGAGTTAGAGGACATATTTGGAAATGTTGTCTCCCTAGGTGATTAAAAATAAGAAGATTCTTTAGAGAGAATCTTTCTTGTGTTTGAAGGACATGGTCAAAAACCATTATCACTTCTTGACTTATTGGATATGTTTTTAGTCAAAGAGGACAATCTTGTCCAAGTGTTGACGAGGATGGATGATTCCTCCAAATTGATTGAGGATCTCATGCAGAAGATTGTGATAGAAGAGAGACACAGGAATGTATGTGGTATAACAAGTCCTCTTTTAAATACTATTTTTAAAACTTTGAAAATGATAAAATATGATTGCTTGAAACTATTAATGGATAGAGATCTAGCCATAAAATTTGGGAAGAACAAGGAGAGTGAGGTAGATGAGCTATACCTTCAATTGAGCTTATCACATTACTCCATCCACAAAGCTGAAAATCAAATGAGTGGGGTAGCCACTTATGAAGAAGATAACCATGGTTCAAGGCACAAGAAATCATGCAAATCATTGAAGGAATTCATAAATTGGGTAGATGTGAAAGAAAATAATGAAATTCAATCACATGTTCCATGTCTAAGACTTTCTATGATGAGAAAAAATCTATGGATCAGCAAGTTGATGAGTCTGGAAATGTTGATGTTCATGACAACAATTGTACATCTTCACATGAGCACATGGTTAGTGATACAACAAGTGAGGATAATTCAGTGATTTGAATTAATGGTGAACCTTTCTTTTATGAAGACTTTGACATAAGCGAGGGTACTTATGCTGGAGTAGGAAGTTCAGATTTATCTTTAGCGTGCTCTAAGAGATTTTTCAGCTTACCTAGAGTTTTTTCACCCATCTCTTATGAGATGGCCATGGCCTACTTGTTGATTGGTGATTTTACTTGTTGGTATATTCCAACTATCAGTGATTTGTCTGTGTATGTTAGTAGTATATTCACTGATTCTATTTGGCCTTCAAGGTTCAATGAGTTATTTACAGATGAGTGGAGAGAACATACATTACCCTACATTCCTCATGAGGTGTCTACATTTTTTATTCAACAATATATTGAATACAGTGTTAGCATTCATGATGTTGGTGATTCACCAACCACTCTTTCCTTTACCTAAGATCATGTTGATTGGATGATTAGGGATCCAGGTGTTAATAGTATCTTACATCTAGTGGATTATGTTGTGTCGTTACATAGTCATGGGCTTATGAGCTGTGTGTTTCAGCCTTCTAACACATCAAAGTTCCTGAGATTAGGATTACTCTATTTTCACCAGGGTGATATGGTGATGGAGTCAAATTTTCCAGATCTGTCATTGTCATTGGTACAAATATTATAGGAGTGGTACAGTGGTATAGTGGTACAGATATTACAAGATCTAATCAATGGTATCTTAGACAGTGTACGAGTTCTCATTTAAGATCCAGGTGGAGCATCCCTATGTATTTCCTTTTATCAGGGAGTTAGGTGGAGGGTCTGGTTGCTATCATCTTGGGGTGTATATTGGTATATTTTTGAGCTCTAATCTTCACTTGACAGTAGAGACTTGCAAGATCACTCATGGAGTGAGGCATTTATTATGACTGAGGGTATTGGCACACTGGGCAGTAGTACATGGTCGTTGGTGTCCCTTTACTATGAGACTTGAGATTTTGGCACTCAGTTATTTGGCACATTGATTCCTATTGTACTATTTCACCATTCTGAGTTGGGGAAGATGCATGTCAGGGTACATCAGCTGAGGAGTAGAACCTCATTCTCCAGGCGAGTATGGGATCCTGGCCTTTTGTTTCTGTAGGCATGAGAGTATTACTTAAGGGAAAGCAATCTTTGAGAAGGGAGGCTTTGTAATGTTCCTTTTTTCTGGGACATTATAATTCTGTGTTGTTGGCTCACTTCACCTAGGTTTCAAGGGCAAAAAGGTTCTTTACAGGTTTCAATTTGAGATTTGGCCTAGACATTTCTAGTTTCAAACCCATCAGACTAGTTTTGGCAAGTTGTCTAAATGCTTATTATTTTTAGTCAATAAATAGAGCTTAGCATTCTTGGAATCTCAGTGTTTTTTTGGAAGCATCTCATTGAGATCTTTCCAATGAGCTATTGCACGTGCTTATCCAAATTCATTTGGTCAATTATTTTGATGTCTAATGATTATATGGTTTACTGACTAAATGACTTTTGAAGTTCATTTAACTTGTCACTTTATTTAAAAAGGTACTATGTTCACTTAAGTGACTAAAGGACAAAAAAGATGCCTTATCCCACATTGCCTAAAAGGGTGTGAATCACATTGAGAAAAGTAATAAAGGTATAGTAGGCTTCGCATGGGGAGGTATGAAGATGATAATATTTAAAAACAAATATGAATCTAGGAGCTGGAAACATTGACTGGTTATCTCTTTGAAGACGCAAACCCTTGAAGAAGCATCTTGAGGTTGGATGTAAACCTATCCTTCTTACAAATTTTATCTACGTTTGTCAATCTGATTGTTATTGTTGTTTATAAGATTGGATTTTCTCTTGGAATGTTGTGTGTTATTGTATTGTTGTTATATAATATAGTGACATATTTGGCAGCTATTTGTGTTAACTACTAGTTTATATATGTACTTCTAAATATTGGAGGAATCAAACAAACTTTTATGAGTTTTCTTGTATATATATTTGCTTGTTACAAATTGATTAAAGTTCTAGAATTTATATCAAATATGGGTTTACTGTTCAATTTTAAATTTGTAATTTTTATATCCAGGATTTTTTTAGTAAATATTCGAAAAGGGATATTACACAAATAGAATTGGGAGAAGTATGGGAATGGGGAAAAATAGACATGTGAGAGTTACTTTCAGTGACATAGAAGACAAGAGTGTAATCTTGAAGAACAGGGGGCTACTCAAAGACACCCAAATATACTTAGATTAGGATTTGACCATTAACCAACAAGAGGAAAGGAGGAAGGAGTGGGAGAAAGTAAAATCAGCAAGGGCTGCCAACAAATGGGCTTGGATAAAAAATAGGAAAGCACAAATTGTCAATAAATCGGTGAATCAAAAATAGGAACTTAGGTCCCCACGAGAGTATCTAAACATGGTGAGTTGGAATTATAGAGGTTATCCATGGAGAAGAGGGTTTGGGTTGGGGCCCATAGCTGAGGGGCAAGACATTATTTGTCTCATAGAAACACATGAACATGAAGGGTGTAGGATTCCAAATTTTAAAGGGTACAATAAAGTCTCTGAGTGGAATGAAAAAACAAAGATAGGTAAAGGTCATGGAGGGGTTACTATCTTAGTAAAAGATGTATGGAATAAAAACATAAAATTGGAGAAAGAGGACCCAAATCAACAATTTATATGGCTAAAGATTGAGGATGATTAGGAGATCACATGGCTGGCAGTGTGCTATTTCACACCAAAAAGCTCTAAATTCTACAAAAAGAGAAACCTAGACAATGAAGATCCATTTGCATCTTTAAAAAAAGATGTGCTTTCTTTTAATCATATTGGTAATACAATCCTTATATGATATTTTAATGCTAGGACTATGAGAAACCAAGCTATTGAGCTAGGCAATGACCTCACAGAGGATAATAGCCCCTTGTGGTTAAAATAAGATGATGACAATATCAGTAAACATACCTCATAGGATGAAAAAGGTGGTGTATCTCACTTTGGGGCTGAACTCTTAGGGCTATGTAGCCTCCACAGGTTGGTTGTCTATAATGGTATGAAGACGTAGCCAAAATCAAAAAAAATTACTTGTAAAACATATAATGGACAAAGTGTGGTGGACTATATGATATGTTCACAATCAACCATCACCAAGGTAGTTGATTCTAGAATTAAACAATGTCCTATAGAGCTAAATTTGGACCATATGCCCCTCTATATCAAATACAATATGAAGGTCAAAAGGCTAAAAAATGATCAGGTCCTAAATTGTAGCACAAAAGGACATAAAGAGGGCAAGATTCTTATAAACAATGAAAATAAAAAGATATTTTGCACTACTCTTGAACAGCAGATCCAAATGCACCATGACATCATGAATATCAAGGCAAACAATGATATGAAAAGCTACATCAGCAGCAACTCACTGATACCACTAATTTAGAAAGTGTTAAAGGGTTGTAGGAGAACAAGGATAAAGAAGAGCATCTCAAACACCTTTCCAACTAACCCATGGTATGATGAAGAATGCAAGGCCACAAAAAGAAAATTTAAAGGGAGAAAGGAAAACAAGATAATCATAAGAGAATAAAAATAGCTGATCAAATCCAAAAAAGAAGAATATGTGATTAATCGAAGGAAGGAGCTAATCATGTTAGGAAAGCACAATCCTAAATGTTTTTGGAGGAAATTACAAGAAGCTAGAAAATAGGATGAAAATAGAATTACAGATTCCTAATAGATAAAATATGCAAAGACTCTTTATGAGAGACTGGAGGGCGAAGTTTCACTCCCCACAATCAACAACTCAGATGAACTATTTTTTGATGAAGACATTACTCTAGCAATAAGGAGATTAGCGAGTGGAAAAGCTTAGGATATTCATAGGTTGCATGCTAAATTCCTAAAGTGGGAGATAGATTTGTTGACTCCGCACATCAAGAACATTTTTAATAAGGTCACGCAAGGATGCTTTCTCATGAAATGGACCACTAATCTAGTTATACCTCTACATAAAAGTGGGGATTTCAACAACCCTTCCAACTACTGCACCATCATGGTGAACCCCCTATTAACAAAGCTCTACAAGAGTATAGTAGAGCACAAAATCAGCAAATGGGTAAAAAAAGAAGGAAAAGGAGCTACAGGTTAGGCGGGTTTCAAACCAAAACACTCCACCATTGATCATTGCATTACCCTAAGGTGTCTCATCAAAAATCGTGGGATAAATAGGGGGAAGAGTCATTTTTTCTACTTTGTTGACTTTAAGAAAGCTTTTGACACCATCCCTAGGGATAAGCTATGGAATAGGATGAAAGAATTGGAGGTCCCAATAGAGTATAGGGTTGTTGTTTATAAGCTTTATGAATAAGTGAAAGTGAAAATCAGAACCAAAGAGGGCATGTCAAAATGTTTTTGCAATGACATAGGGGTCAAATAGGGGTGCTTGTTATCTCCCACCTTTTTTGGACCCTATATTGAAAAGTTAGAAGAATGGCTAAACAATGCCAATGGAGAGGAAAAATCGGTTGGTTGAATATGTGATCAGACTACTTATTTACGTTGATGATCTTATGCTCATTGCCAAAATAGCATAGGGGCTGAGGGAATATTTGAAGAACTTAGAAACCTTTTGTATAGAGGTAGGGATGGAGGTTAACACATCTAAGACCAAGATCATGGTCTTTTCCTTGAGGAAAAGAAAACAACAATGCACTTTCATATTTAATAGCAAAGTGCTAGAGATTGTAGAAGAATACAAGTATATGGGGATAGATATCCACTACCGGATAAATTGGAAAACATGTAGATCAAAAAGGATATAGGGGGGATGGAAGTCATCTTATCTTCTTTAGAATAGGTGTATGACAATGAAGTTATAGTACTGGAAGACTAAGATAACCCTCTTTGGGTTGTTGGTGATACTGGCTTTTTTATATAGTAGCAAGGTATGGGGGAGCAGCGTATCAAACCATAAATGGAAAAAAATTGAAAGAATTCAAAAATACTTTGTCACAACTAATCTCAAAATAAAATCAACAGTTCCTTACAAGATTATTTTGGTGGAGGTAGGCATGCTCACGGTGGAGGCCTTGGTAACTATTAGATTGTTGAGCTATCTAAAAAAGTGGGTAAAATGGATGCACATCACTGGCCTAATAAGGTGATCGACAAAGAATTGACTCGTATAAAGAAGACATGGAAAAAAAAATGATAAATGGTTCAAAAAGTGGAACATTGACTAACAAGAGTGCCCAGAAAATAATTTTGAAATAAAAAAGGGTGGCAGAACAAATAAGATCTACCATGTGGGAAAATCAATTGGGTAGAAAAAAGCTATTATGTCAAAGAATTTAATCCCGTATGCAAACATGATGACAAAGAGTATTTAGGAGCTGAGATCAAAGGAAAGGAAAAAATCCAAATAGCCCAATTGAGATCTGGTTCACACCATTTGAGATGTGAAACTAGTAGATGGAAGGTCCCTAAGGAAGATTGGGAGGATAGAATACGTAGATTTTTCAACAAGGGTGTGGTGGAAATGGAATGTCACTATCTAAAGGATTGCACTGCATATGAGGACATTCACAACCAGCACAAAGAAGCTCTAAAAGTGAACAGCCTTATGCAGATTCACAACAAAAAGAAGAGCCTAGAGAAATCACATTAGACTGACTAGGAGTTTTATGTGGGTCCCTTAGGGTTATGGCCTTGTGGATATCATTAAAAATCTTTCATTTCATTTCATTTCTTTTTACATTTTACATCTTGAATATTTGATCATACGGCATATGTGTTTGATACACCTATAGCCTAAAAATTGGATATCCATAGCATTTTATGAAATTAGTGTCTTTATTGTTGTACATTGAACAACTCTTGCATCCTTTCTTACACGTTTTGTCATTCTTACACTTTCTAGTACATTAAAGTGAAAGGTTTCAAAATAAAAAATGTAATTTTGTCCCTTTAATGCTCTTTTCTTGGTATTACAATGATCATGATCAAAAAATAAACATAAATAAAAGGTTTCACAAAGATTGCATGTCCCTTTGTTATTTATGTTCAATTGGCATTTAGTGAAAATTTTTTATGTAGAACTAAAATATGATCACATGTTGTTATGTAATTTTGTTATTCTATACAAGTGTGGTGAATGGATATAGAATCAAGCTTGTATGTTTGAGGTGAGGCAAATACCAACATTTCTTATATCCTTTGAAACTAACAAACTTATTTTCCTTGCAAGACACAACTAGAGAGTTGGAAGTGACTGACATGATGGCATAGTGGGGACGAGGCACCATAACTAGTTATTACTAGACAATGATTGGTTACCCATGAACCTTTTACATACCTACTTTTTTTCTTTTTTTTCCTTCTCTATATTTTCATAGAATAGCCATTACCTTTCTATAGAATTACTCCCACATCCTTGTGTGGGAGAACTTTTACATTTAGTATGATCATTCATTTTCAATTGTACATATTATTTCTATACATCATCAATGGATAATACAAGGACATTTGTTTTTATGTCCATATGAACATGATTTGCGATAGATGTTAACTAAATGTGTATGAAAGCAAAAATATAGTTTGTATGAAATCCTTGAAATTTGTAGAACTAAATTTTAAACATGGGTGAAAAAATTAGTAATAGTTAGTCTAAGTGAATCAACCATTATCTAGAATACAACCCACCAACCCATTATTTGACACAAAATCCTATAAACTCTAACATAGTAATCGAGGGAGGAATTCTACTGTCAATTTTATCTTTCAACCTTAGGATGGAATTAGAGTCACCACCCAAGAGGATAAATACATCTAAATAAGCAATACAAGTTGAAGACAAGGAATCCAAAAGCATTTTTCCATATGGTAGAGTTAGGACCGTAGTCATTGAAAAGAAAAAAGAAAACATTGAAACATTCAACATCTATTTATTTCCAATTAGGCTTGGATGCCACTTTTTTGTCTTTGATGTACTTATCCTTCCAAAATATGACCAAGCCCCCTGAAGTGCCAATGGAAGGGAAAGTAATATATCTCCAATTTTTCCATTTAGAAAATTGTTGCATAGTTGCCACCGCAATGAATTTTGTTTGTTGCATTATAAAAATCTCTACTTTACTTGCCTCAATCTATGATATGATGAAGCAAAGCTTGTCAATATCGTGATATGAACTTCATAGCTTTGTTGTATAGTTTTTTTCTTGCCGTGGGCTAATATTTTCTTTAAAGTAATCTAAATGTTGGTTTGGATATCATTTTTTATCATATGTTCTTGGAAGGTCTATCAGTTTTCCCATGTTTTTAGAAGGTGAAAAGAGAACAAGGTAGCTCATTGGGGTTTGGAAAATAGAACAAGAAAGAGGTTGAGCCTCTTCACTCATAAGAGGGATCAGAGAATTCCCCTACAAAGCCAAACCCATATTTGGCATGTCCACAATCAAATGTGATTTCAATAGTGTTGCTTTTGTTTCTATTAAATTAGCTTGGAGAGAGCACCTTGTCATCAAATTCTAAGAAAGAAGAGTGAGGGGTAGTAGGTGCCTCATCCACCAATTTATTTGGTTTAATAATTAGGGATGAGAGTCCCAACACATCATTATCATTTAATGGAGACACCTTGGTACGCCAATTTCGTTAAGGTACAAGTTTATTTTGACCTCTCCAAGTGTCTTGAACAAGAGATGTATTTGTAACCGCCTCATAAGCTTGAGTCTTCTTGGTCTATTGTTGATAAGAAACCTACACATGACAGAAAAAGATAGGAGTTGGAGAACACACCACATTACCAAGTTTTACATACATCTACAGGGTGCGAAAAGGAAAATGAGAAGAAAAAAACTTGAGATAACATCATAGCTTGTTCATAATGGTAAACCAATATTTATATAATGTAAAGACATGACATATTGGGCCTTTGAGATCCATGCTTTGAAATAAGGTTCGAAAATAAGGACGCAGGAGAGAAAGGAATAATCTCCTAAGAAGAGGAGATGGGGGTAGTGTTTCTTATGACCACCAATGTAGGAGAACATAATTCTATATTAGCAAACTTTTCATGACAAACTATGGGTGAGCATAACTATGTTTCAGCAGCCTCTAATGACATTTTGATCCCAAGAAACATGTTTAGGAGGACTTGTTGGAAATTTGGCTAGGTTGGTTAATATTATGTTGTCATTTATGGAAACATATAAGTCATGAGAAGTAAGCAAATCATAAGGATGAAGAATTGAGATACATACTTAGAAAATTGTCTAAGTGTTATACAGATCATCTGTTAGAATAGTTAGTGTTTTGATCAACGTCGTTCATAAAAGCAATATTGACACATGTGGAATTAGGTATAGATAACAGAGACTATGAGGATGACATGTGCAAGAGCGTTGGACAATATGGTAAGTATAGACAGAGTTATTATGATTTTTCCAATTACAGTATTGTACATGCAGAACAAAGAAAGATAAGGAAATGAGTATTTTGGGTTAAGAAAATAATTTGTTTACCAAAATAATTACTTAACTAATTAGGGATGACATCATAGATGTTAAACTTAAGATAGAGAAAGTTAATTTTATATTTTGATGAGTGTGTAAAGGTATCAAAGCCGACAGAGCAGATAATTATCAAATAACAAGGTATAAAGGAAAATTGTAAATGTGATGTTAAGTTTGTTTCTAATGAAGTGAGAATGATATGTATGTGATATGAATTCTGATGTATGATCATAGTAGTGTGAATTATGATAAAGTTTTGTGAAGAGCAACAAAGACAATATCAGATATTGAAGACATCAATAGCAGTGCAAAATTGTTTGTATCTATCTTTTGTATTGAAGAACTTTATTGTGCATTGCACATTTGGGCAGTGGGCTTATCTTGCATACATTTGTAAATTGTATATAACAACTTCTAATAGGGTAGAGGCTTCTAGCAATGCTTAAGTCCTCTAACAAGGACTGATACACTATACAGATGTAACAGACTCCTAACAAGATCAATATATTTAACCAGATACCTTTGATTAGTGGATCATCTTGTGGAAATCATCCCCACCATGGTTTTCCCTTGGCCAAGATTTCCTTAGTTAAGAAAACATGGTGTTATGAGTTACTTTTTTTATGGTTATGTTTATTGTTCAGCATAGTTAGTTTACTTTCTTATGAAAGTTATAAAAATTATTAAAGATATCTAGTTTTGGGCAAAAAAAATTGAAATACTAATTTATCCCCCCTCCCACCCTCTAAGTGTTTCTTTTTTTAACAATTGGTATTAGAGCACAATTACTCATAGAAGGCCTAATAGCTTGAGTAAGATCCCTATGGATATGGAATAGTTATAGAAGAACTTAGAAGAATCTCTTGAGCAATTCGATATTCTTACTGATGAAAGAGATACTCTAAAGGACAGACATGAAGATGCTAAAGACTACATTGAGAAGTTGAAAGACAAGATAGATTATCTTAATTCCAAGAAAGAGTCTAAAGATCAGACTAAGGACAGTGATGAAGTTTCAAGACTAAAGAAAGAAAATGAAATCCTGAAGCATGAACCGAAGCTAGACCATTAGCTAGTGCACCATACGCAAAAGTATCACAAGAGCAACCACATCTTGTACCACCAGTTCAGAAGCATCAAGATGAAGATGTCAACATTGTCAAAGTACAAACAGTTACCCCACCTAGTACCAGAAGGTCTGCGAGGATAACTGAGGTAAAACAAGAGCCAATAGAATTTCCTACACAATAGAGGACCAAGAAAATGGCCAATGGCCTAGAAAGAAAAGAAAAACACTTCAACGCACTTAAAGAAGGACTCAAATAGTTGAGTCTAAATCAGATGAATTAGAAGAAGAAAAGATAAAAGCAGAAGAAGTGAACACAAAAGTGAAGGTTCCTACTATAAGGAAACCTTGGAAGCCAAAGATAGAGACATTAAATAGGGCAATCATAAATAATGGAAATTTTGTATAGTTAAATAAATTTTATAATTTGTATAGTAATATGGATAGATTGCAATTGGAAAATGTAGTAGTTAGGCATATGATTTTGAGTAACAAAAGATTTGAAGATGTATAGAAACAGATTTGAAAATATCTATATGATAGATTGATAAACAGAAAGAAAAGAGTAATTGAAGACAAGAAGATAAGGGATAACATGATAAAGAAGTTGTGTGAAGTTAAGGATGATGAGCATCTTGCAAACATCTTGAAAAGTATTGAGACCTTACTAAGGAACAAGAGAAAACCAATACTCATAATGTGAGGAAATTATGAGAAGGTTAATGAAGAAACAAAACAAGAAATTGTGAAGTTTATGACCTCAATGGAACCCAGTCAAGAAAAGGAAAACAAAGATATAGGGGGAGCAATCCCTACAACAGAGAAATGGAACATACCACCATCAGCAGCAGAAGTAACTTTATCAGTGAGAGTAGTAGCAACAAATACAGTAATGACAGAGGCAGTGACCACTCCAAAGATAACAATTTCTTCTAACACTATGCAAATAGATAGTACAAGAATTACCTTGGACACAGAAGAGGATCCATTCAAGAACTACAAACCATACATTGCTAACAATTTGGTAGGTTATACTAGTTCTGAGGATGAGGAAGAGGAAAAGATGAAGAATGAAGAGGAAGAGAGATAAAAAGAAAACAGGTTAGAAGAAAGAAGAAAAAGAGAAGAAAAAGAAAAGAAAAAGAAGGAAGAAGAAGAGAGAGGAAGGAAGAATGAAAGTAGAAGGAGAAACAAGAAGAGGAAAAGAGGAGAAGAAGAAGGAAGAAGAGGAGGAAACCAAGGAGCAGAAGCAAGAAAGAAGATTATAAATAATTGGAAGATATTGATGTAGGAGTCGGCGTTCTTTCCCCAATTGAAGCATAAAGAAATTGAAGTTGAAAAAGTCATATTTCAGCATGAGGCAGATATTCTATTACAAACTCCTAAGAAGTCCAAATCTCCATTAGAATCTGCATTGGAGAACTTAACTGGTGATGATGGTGATCAGATAGGAATGATATCTTTGAGCAAACTTTTTGAAAGAAACATGAAGGTAAAGAATATTGAAAAATCATTAGAGGAAGTTTCAGAGAAGTTGCAAACTACCATCACAATTAAGGTGACAAAGGCAAATCCCTAGCTGAGAGCAAAGAAATTGGTGAAAGCTTTTGATAATGAGTTCACCCAATTATCAAAAGTGGCATTAACACAGGCACAAACAAAGCACGATGCACAAATGTATGACATTGTGTGCACAAATATCAAAATTAAATGATCTGATAACACTTGATACTTGTATCAAGGAACTAAGAAGATGTATAGTGGAAGGAAAGACATTGTATGGACAATGTACCATGTCCTACAACTATGTGAAAGATATGAATGAAGAGTTGAATGGGAAGAATGAGCTACAGAACTCGGTACATGAGCTTCAGCAACCAAATACAAAGATTGAAGACTTAGAAGCAGCTATTGGACATATACATGATGACAAAGCTTACTGAGTTGAAGAAAGAAAGAATCATAAAGAGGTTCTCATTATTGAGAGAACACCTCACACTAAAGACCAATAATGTGCAGAGGCAATTGGATGAATGTTTTGCAGCAAAGACATCATATGAAAAGCTTATCTGTTCAAACCTTAATGTAGTAGAGGCAGTGTCCTATGGACTATGTGCCCTAATCTATATATCTGAGGCAATCAAGGACACATGGTAGAAAGAGTTTGAGAGCCTGAAGTCAAACTTTATAGATTGTATCTCCATGATAGAAAACTCAACGTGAAGAACAAGGTAAAATAATTTTGACATATAGATAAGTTATTACACCTTAGTCATTGATGTCAAAGGGGGAAAGATATAAGGAAAATTGTGTATTGATGATTGTAATAGAGTGAATAAATATAATCTAAAGGGGAGTTATATCAATTAGGAGAAAAAAGGAAAGATAGTATATATGATGATCCACAATTTTTTAAATTTTGTTAAGCCCACAAGTTTTTTAATAAATTTTTGATGTTTTATTTTTGGGACAGCCAATTTTCTCATATGTTGTCATCAATGCCAAAGGGGGAGATTGTCGATAATTTGGCTAAGTCAGTTAACATGATGTTGTCATTTATGGCAACATATCAATCATGAGAAGAGAGCAGATCATAAGGATGAAGAATTGTGCTACATACTTAGAAAATTGTCTAAGTGTTACATAGTTCATCTATTAGAATAGTTAGAGTTTTGATCAACGTCGTTCACAAAAGCAATATTAACACATGCAAAGTTAGGTACAGATAGGAGAGACCATGAGGATGATGTGTGCAAGAGTGCGGGAGAGTATGGTTAGTATAGACAGAGTTATAATGATTTTACTACTTGAAGTATTGTACAAGCATAACAGAGCAAGATAAGGAAATGAGTATTTTGGGTTAAGAAATTATTTTGTTTACCAAAATAATTACTTAACTAATTAGGGATGACATCCTAGATGTTAACCCTAAGAAAAAGTTGATTTTATATTTTGGCAAACGTGTAAAGGTATGAAGGCTGACAAAACACATAATTATGAAATAACAAGGTATAAAGGAAAATTGTAATTGTGATGTTAAGTGTGCTTCTAATGAAGTGAGAATGATATGTATGTGATGTGAATTTTGATGTATGGTCAAAGAAGTGTGAATTGTGATAAAGCTTTGTGAAGAGCAGTAGAGGCAATATCAGATATTGAAAATATCAGCAACAGTGCAAAGGTTATTATAAATATCTTTTGTATTGAAGAACTTTATTGTACATTGCATGTTTGGGTAGTGGGCTCATCTTGCATACATTTGTAAATTGTTTATAATAACTTCTAACTTGGTTGAGGCTTCTAACAAGGACTAAGACACTATACAGATGTAATAGATTCTTAACAGGGTCCAAATCTTTAATCAGATACCTTTGATTAGTAGATCATCTTGTGGGTATCATCCCCACCAGGGTTTTCCCTTAGCTAGAGTTTTCCTAGTTAACAAAATATGGTGTTATGAGTTACTTTGTTTTATGGTTATGTTTATTATTCAGCATAGTTAGTTTACTTTCTTATGCAAGTTAGAAAGTTATTAAAGATATCCAGTTTTAGGCAAAAGTTTGTGAAATACTTTGAGTAAATGGCACTTTTGATGGACCATGACTCCATTGAGGAGTGTTTGCATGGAAAAAGGGTTTTCCTCTACCTCTACCCATAGCCCTTTTGTGATAACAATGCTTCCTAGATATCAGCCTAGAAGTTTTATTCAAAGCTAAGCAATCATCAATCATCAATCATCTCAACATCATTAGGGAGAGGAGAAATCCCTATAAGCTCTTTAGCAAGAGGCACTTTCAATTAAAAAACACTTTCCTCACCCTAGGAATTCAAGGGCCTTCATCTCAATTGCAATGTTATTTGGAAAGGATGGAAACACACAACATGCACGAGGGAAAAGAAGGGTACTCAACACACCTAGTACCAAAGAACCACGAAGAAAACCCTTTGCAGAAGACATCTAGTGGACATGATTTCTAGAGAGCCCCATAGCTTCTTTCAGTCTATATGCATTGATCAATTTCTTGTTTTGAAACACTCATTGGGTCAATCCAAATTTGCTCATTAATGACCCTCTCCACCTCTCACAAGCTATAAAACTAGAGATTCAAGGGTAGTCAATTTTTAAAAGTTGGTAAACCTTGGTTGTGAGTTTTATAGGCAAGAAGCCCCACTATTTCACCAAGGGTCAAGGTAAAGTAACTCTCCATTTAGAACCATAGTAGAGAGCGCCCCTGTAGGAACTTGAATTTTGGTTTTAGGCTCTACATGAAAGAAACCCCACCATTTCACCGAAGGGTCAAGCCCCTACAAGGAATCTCCAGCATCACATTATCAAGAAGTCACTCGCACGTGTAGAGTTAGAAAACATGAAAAGTTGTTGGAAAGGGGATTAAAACCCCATATGTTTAGAAATGGCTTTTCTACCATTCTAGCTTAATTTTTCGTATGTCATTTCTTGTAGAAATATTATGATCCACACACACTCCTAAAGATGGTGAGTCATATTGTTCAAATTTTTAGTGCAATTGGAGGATGTTTGCACATTCAAAACTGACAACAAAAAGTGGTATGCCTACACAATTCTATGTACTTTTGTGAAGCTTTGAGACATCTTTTGCACTCTCTAGCACATTTAAGATTGAATTGGTAATATTTTGATTCTTATGTTTAAAATTATATGAATGTGAAGGATCTCCATAATCCAAACATAAAAGTGATTTTTAAAAAATGGAGTTGAAAAAAATAAATTCTTGTCAAACAGCTTGGATGCCTATGTTGAAGAGAACTGAAAAGCCAAGCTTCTTTAAGTGAAGACAAAGCATTGAGAAAGGAAAATGAAAGTTACAGGCCTCTTTGAGAATGCATTGAAAAGAGCTTATGACACAGAATTAAAGAGAGGCATTGAAGAGGAGTTGGATGTCTCTCAATATGGAGTTTTAGAGTCTCAAATCTGCAATAAGAGGATGAAGAACAGATCATGACAGTTGCATAGAGAGAGAGAGTGAATGAGAGCATGATTAAGTTAGTAGCTAGTAGGGAGAGGCCATGAAGGCCAAGTTTGTAATGTTGTTACAGATTTGTTTAGTAGTTTGTTTTTATTTAAGTGGTTTGCAAGTGTGTTGTAAATAAAATGAGTCATCAGGTTGTATTGCATTTAGTTTTATTGTGAATTTATGTTGTGAGTAGAGAGTCGCTGCACCAATGTTGTTTAAGGAATATTTGCAAATCATCTCTAGAAGGTGTGTGCAAGATCTAAAGTTATAGCAAATTTGAGAAGGGTTAGTCAGGGGAGTACCTGGAGGCCTTGGCCCCCTAAAAACTCAAGGGATCCCTATGAGTGAAAAAATTATTTATGTTGCAGATTCAAGATCTGGACAAAATATCAGCAAGCTAAGAAGCAAGAAGATGGACCATGAATCCTGCTCAAGCTTCTTTGGGAGTACATTTTACTCAACTATAATAGAAATAAGTATTCTACTAAGGTCTGTACATTTGACTTAGCTTTTGCAAGATATGAAAATATAATCAATAAAAGTCATGCTGAAAATTATAACAGTGATAATTACGATGTACAAAAAAATGCATTGGTTAATCAAGTTATTCTACATTCCAAATTTATTATAGATGTATTGTGTGAATTGAGGAGGTCGTCACTCAACAAACCATTCAAGAATCATACCATGTTGAGATGGCCATTTATATTTTTCTTATAATCAATTTGATATTGTTTATGCATCATATGCTTTCATGAATAAATTGACAACAGAACGCTACTTTTGCAGGTCATATATGGTTGCTGATTCTTTTATAAGATCAAAGTTTCTATAAATACACTGAGAATAATTACAACTCAAAGAATTAAATTGATTATCATATCTGCCCAAACATCAACTCTTCGACAATGGACCAGCACTTCTAGTACACTGTGACTGCTACCCTTGAAGACTCCAAAATTTTGTCATCCAATTCAAACTTCATTTCTTTCTTGTCTCTTCCAATAGCAATATATTCCTCAAAGCGCTCTTTCAAGTCTTCTAAAAGATTTGTTGTGCTTTGCCATCCGAGTACCTCCTTTGCCGCTCTTGGTTCTGCATAAAAATGCTATTTACAGCCAAAGAAGTAAGATACTGTTCAATAAGTATAATTTTAGAATAAAAAAATCAACGTGAATTTTTTCTTCCAATGATTATTAATCTCTAATGACTAGTGCAATAATTTTTTCATATAATTGAGAAGAAAATGAAGTCATTTTACCATATTTCGAAAGGGGAATGCTTTTTTTGCATCAATGCCAAGGGACTTGGGATCGTAGTGAACAATATCAGCTTTTTTTCCAGCAACTTTAGCACAGAGTTTGACAAGCCCATCAAATGTGATAGCTCGATCACAAACGGCATTGAAAATATTGCCATTGGCAGCAAACGGTTTCTGAACTGCAAGGACAAGCATGCTGGATAGGTCTTTAACATGTGCTATATTTGTCACTTGCATTCCAGAACCTGGAATTGGAACTGGCCTGTCTCGGATGATACCTAGGACACCAACATAAATCTTTTAACATTAAAAAAGTAAATACTAGTTTCATGTTTTGTTTCTGGCTTGTATAATGTTTATATGCATTTTGGTGTCAAATAATATACTTTGAAATACTACTCAGAACAGATATTATTCAGCAAGTGACTACAAGTTATAAGATTTTGAAGACAATGAAAATAACCCTTCAACACAAAATATTTAATATTCGCTACAATGGAGCAGTGCATAACCTTCGCTTGAATTTACTAGGTTCATAAATCTTTATCAAGATTGTGATTGATGTAATACTAATGTCACTATTATGTAAACGGAATATGAATTTATAAATTTAAGGGTTGTTTGGTGTTATTTGTGATTTCTTATGATAACTAAATAAGATGGATTCTGCCAACACAAAGAGGTAGTATTAAGGTCAAATTAGAGTAATACGGCATTTTAATAATTCCATACTTGGAAAGATTGGAAGAAACTTCATATTGACAATATGGTCCCAATTTAGAGGCTAGTGCCAAATGTTGCAATAACTTCAATGGGGTGATGCAGGTGATCTAGAGATACCTAGCTAGAATGATGCACGCTAGTTTTTTTATGGAAGATTCTTGTTTCAGATATCTTTTCCAGAGTGCAATTGTATCTTTTCCAGAGTATATAATAGTAACAAGTACATGTTTCGGATATCTTTTTAATGGTGATGCAATGGCTAGTAACTCATGCATTCAAATTCAAATCTAAATTTAAAAAACTAAAGTTTGAAACTAGTGCAGATATCAAAAAAATTGCTCCACAATCTCTGAATAATCTTACCAAAAGTAAAGACAGCAAGCAAGATTCCTATCTGCTAAAGTCAACCCAGAATTTAGAAATAAACTAGTAGTAAGCTAATCCCAGGTCTGTTCAAACAACAACTAAATCCAATAATTACTTGCAAAAAATATAAGAGAAGGGCAACGAATGCACCAAAATCAAAGCTGTGAGTTAGCTTGATGATAGCTCAAGAATAGCAATGCATAAATTGAGATATAATTGAAGCGAAAAAAAAAAAGAAACGACAGGAGTTCAATCCAAAGTCACATTATAGCTTATGCAAATCAATGTGAAATGAAGATTACAAGAATTCAAAAATATCAGTGAAGTGCTATGCAAACTTACAACACGTGGATTTGATAGGCTGATTTTTGACTCAGCATAGAAATTAGACATTTTATTGACAATTTTTTTGATATTGCTGACAGCTACAAACGACACATAATATAAACCTGGGCTAAGTCTTAAATATAAACCATTATTGTCAAGATAAGGTGCCCCTTACCTTGCAATCCTACGTATTATCCATCTGCCTCCAACACTCTTAGAGAGTGTCCTTGGATACCGAAGATGTAACGGGAAACTAATTATATAGATTCTCTGAGAATCTTGGCATTAGTTGTTATATGCATTTGTAAATTAGATGAAATTAGCAGTAGTTAGCAAGTTTCTAAACCTGGGCATGAAATTGAGAAGTGGAGCATCTTGAATATTGCAGGGGGGGCCATATCAGTTCAGTGATGATTTGGACGCCTATCTTGAGATATATGCCATTATGGAGTTAAGTCAAAAATAATCTCTTAGTGGTATGGAGATTAGTTTTGCTATTCAGGGCTCATTGGGAGTTGCATTCCATATTCTCAGAGGAGCCATTTCATTTTGTTTGTGGGAGATGGTGCGACGTACCATCGTTCGATTGTACAGTGTTTTGGGAAACAATCTGTAGCATTCCTCTCCCATTTCTCTATAATTATAAACATGAGATAGTAGTATAATGAGATTGCTCTACTTTACAAAAACATAGGTGTTGCTTGAGTATTTCCATAGTGAAGAAAAAGTTAGTGTCCAGATGTATCTCATCTTTGAAGATTAATACATATTATCCTCTTCCGTGCATTGATTAATATATTTATGAACTCTATGTTAAAATTATTACTACTTAGTAATGGTCAACTAGTTTTCAGTCACAAGTTTTATAAAATCATTTAAACTTTAAAATATTATTTATGCTTTATGAGTTTATTCTCTTTAATCCCTAATAACTTAGCTTGTTGGCTATAAGAATCCCTGCTTATTCTGCCCTTAATTTTTCAGTTAGGTAGGTTTGACATTCTGTCAAACACGTTCCATGCAAATGCAATAAGTTCTGTTTCTAAGTTTGTTTTACGGAGTTTGGATTGGATTAGTGATTAATTTTCATTTATGATATGTTATGATATTGTCATGCAATGTAGATGAAAAGGTTACAAATTGACAAACACATATTCTGATAATGACCTAATAATAAAATAGCACCAGTGTATATAACCCAGATTAAATCATAAAATACAAAACGGCATACCTGGATTAAAGCAAGGTAGCAATTACATTAAAATGTTGAAGTCTGATCACAAAATGGCAGTCTGATATGTATATTTTCAGACCTTTTCATACAATGAACTAAGTCCTCAATTCATCCAAACCACAACAAACATTGCCCAAGTCCTTGCAATGAATAACCCACTTGCTGGCCACTCCAATAATGATGGATTAATGACTGATGTAAAACTGGAAGCGCTACCCTGGAAGTATATAGATTAAGTACTTCATTACTGTTGATCAAAACTCCACAAATCCAAACAGCTAGACCCTAGAATGAGGCTGCTAGGGTTAGGAATGAGCCGATGAGCTTGTCTCTCCCAGAATAGGACAAAACACCTCTGATATAAATTTCATTCACTCTTATGATTTGATTTTCCCCATGCAAACCCTTCAAAAGTTGTACCAAAAACTCTCATGCTTGTCTGCAACCTTGATGATTAAATATGTCCAAAGCTGTCCCAAACTGAAATTAATTGCCCCCAGTTTACAATAAGCACAATGTGAATTCTGGAATGAATCCACTCAATAAGCTGATTGAGTTTTCGTCCACACAATCAATAAACTCCAAGGGTGTTGTCAACAAATTTCTTAGAAATGAAAGCCAATGCTCTCAAGCTTATTAAAGAGACACTAAACAAAACCAAGTATTTCAAATGACTTCTTGAAATCCTCTATTACAATCCTCTCATGAAGTTTCAAGAAATCCTTTTTCTAAATTCCCTTTTAATATTCATATTAACTTGCAATTAGAAATAGGCAAAAGCTTACAACACAACAGTAAATTGCAAGCCTCTTATCTAGGAGGTCATGGGTTCAAGTCTACTCGTTGAACATATAATAACGTAGTGTCCCCATTTTTGTCAGTACCAGAGTTTCAGAGATTAGCCTATTATTGTGATCTTTGTAGGCTAATTATTGTGGATAGAGGGTCTTCTAAGGCAGTGGCTTGCTTGGGAGGGTCTTATCTTCTCCACAATTCAGTAAGCTACAAGTTGGTCTTTGTTTGGCTCAATTTGGACTCTGTTTGGGCTTAGTTTTATGTACTTACTATTTGTGGTAAGTTGGGTGTTGATAGAGATGGACCCTTTCTATTTTTGAAAAGTGCATTTGGTCACATGGAGAAATAATAGGTATGACTCCTATTTCAGACGGCATATTTAAATGATGATTATTTTGGAAGTTATTATATTTTTACTGGCCAGATTACCATTCATTATTAAATGGCTTATTATAAAGTAATAATTTAACTTGATAATTTCACTTCAGTTGAGGGTTGAGTCATCATTGGAAGGGACCATTTATTATATGCCTAAGCCAAGTATTAAATATTTAAAGTGATGTTGTGTTGGAAAGTTTCAAGAGCTCAATTCATTTGGGAAACTTTCCAAGTTTCTGAAATTGAATTCTTTTGGAAACTATAATCAACAAAGAATTATAAATATGAGCTCATTTTCATTGGAAAAAGCACGCTTGAATATTTATTTTCTTTTGTTGCCTTTATGATTTTTTCTGAGGAGCAATATTTTGTGACCCTTGCTGAAGTATAAGAGTTGAGTCTGAGAATTTCTTGGCAATTGTGCTGAAGTATACAATTGGCCAACATCTCCTACTATGTTTTCTATAGCTAAGGAGAATAATCTTGGTTATTATATATTGGTGCAGCTGGCTGAGGGTTTGAGAGAATTCTAAGAATTTCTGAGTGGTTATGCAAATTATTCTAAGGGATATAATTTGCATTTTCCTTTTCTATTGTGATTTATGTGTCTAAGAAGAGCTGCATATTGAAGTTAGCATTACAATTTTGTGGAAGAATCGACTAGGAATCTCCATTCATTCCAATTCTTAATTATTTTTGGGAGCTGCAACTTGTATAACTGGGAAATTCAGCGATTGCATCCATGGCCACGTGGAGTCTAGTGAATGTGAAATCAGGTGGGAAGTCTGACCACCCTTTATCCCTGCACTTGCGGGTTTGCTGATGCAAATTCATCTTCATTTGGTGGCCTGCAATTTCCTTATTGCTCCAACGTTTTCCTTAACTAGTCGCAGCTGCTCTATATGACCTGCGACTTACATATTTGGGTCTGCGGATTGTTGGTGAAGGATCAGTGTGCAATCAAGAGGGTAGAAGAGAATTTGTGGGGCTCTACGTTTGGAATTTGAGCTAGATTGATCAATCCTAAGGCCGGCACATTGGAGGATAAACTGAATTAGTTACATCAAGGGTGGCAAATACAAATAGGTTCTTGTTATTGTGAATTTGTATTTAATTAGTGGAAGCGATTTTTTTTATTTTTTTTTGGCGAAACATTATATTTATATTAATAATAACTAGTTCAAAATAGCTCCAAAAGAAAAGAACCAGAAAAGAAAACTCCGGTCATTGCCTGATACAAAAAAGATGTAGAAGAAGAAATACTGCATCAAGAGAGAGTATCTATCAACACTAATGAATCTTGTCCTAGAGATTCCCAAATCAAGAATATAGTGATTACAAAGAGCCCAAAACTCATATGAATACAATTCATTGTTTGGTGCCAGAGACAAAACCAAGAGCCCAGCCAAAAACTGTCAGAAAGAATACCATCACTGATCTACATCGAAAACTCCAATTGAGACCATGATATTAGAAAGTCATTTGATGCAAGTGCAGTCCAAGACCTTGACCTGCATATTATATTCAGACTTTTCCAAATAGCATACATAATTCTAAGAATTTTGAAAGTAGTGTTTTCTTGGCAAAGTTATTTCTTGTTTCCCTTATATATCTATTCACATTTAAAAAATACAAAAAGCATATATTCTGAAAAAATCAGAAACAAAAAAAACATTTCTCATATTCAAATTAGCAAATTCATGAAAGGCAAGTAAGGTTTTTTACAAATAATTATATTAATAAATTTCAAAAAATAAATAACTAATCTCAGCTTATGTCTTGTAAACAAATTAAATACACTTGAACCTCCTCTATGTTGTCATATCATAAAGTCATTTAATATAATTAATATTATTAAAGTTAACTTTATTTTAACTTTAATAATTGAACTTAAATCATTAAACCCTTGATAATTGCTAGTATCAACTCAGGGGAATAATCCAAGTCATAAGATATGAGAATTTCATTCATGAACTTCGAATTTCAGCAAAATTTTTACCCTTTCAGAACTTTATCCGAATTTAATGATATTTAATATAATATTGTAATTTGTAATAATATTATTTTATTTTAAACAATGTTGAGATATTTAGTTTAATTATTTAGCAATGTCAAACTATTTTGACAATGCGGAAATATTATTTATATTTCAAAATAAATAAATTTATATAAGTTAAATTTACTTTCGATTTTTTTCCAAATTTTTACCCTAGTAGAATTTCATCCAAATCTTATGATCGATAAACTCGAATTCAAATTCAAACCTCATGATTTAGGGAATAATCCATCCACTTTCCAAATATAGATATGATGCCAATTGATCACCCCGGTGACTTACTATAAATAGTATGTACACAATAACCAAGTGACTTACTATAAATAGTAAGTGTGAATCAAAGTGCCCTGAATGATCTCTAACATACACGCCACAAATAAAATAAGACACTCAACTGAATAATACTGAAATAAGCACAAAAAATTTGGCGGCATTGCATTATCCTTCATTATAAACACATAAATAAGCTCTCATTTCTTATTCAATTGATAAATATCTTGATAAAATAATTGTGCTCTATTTTTCATAGTATGGTTCAGAGCTTAACTAGAGCTTGGGAAACTATGAGGGCATGAACAATTAGGGACTACTAGAAACAAGGATGGAATGAGGGTTGGCCAATGTAGTACAGCAAAGAGCCAAAAGGATTCATACAACAGATTGTCTGGAAGTGTGTCAATTTGGGAATATCATGCAAAGATTTATTTTTGAATATTGAAAATATGAATAGAAAATTGTGTATTTTTTAACAAATAAAATTACGTAGTTTTCTAAGGATAGATGCCATGATTTTTTGTTGAAACAATTGTAAATATTTCCTAATTCAATATGCAAGAGATTTTTCAGAATTGCTTGGTGTACTATTTTAATAAAATTCACTTTCTTCTTTTTCTATTGAAAAGCATGACCAATTTACTTTTTAGCAAAAAACTTTTACTAAGGAAAAATCACATAAGAACTTTTTATTAAAACCATACTAGCTAGGGCATGTAAAGTTCATGTGATTGTTTATGGCTTATATTGTGGATTTCTTATCTTAAAAAGCGTGAGGGTTAAAATGTAATGTCCCCATTTTTGGTGAGTCTGTGTAGTTGATGGAGTTAGCTCATTATTACAACCCACATGAGCTGACAGGGTGATTAGGGGGTCTCAGTTGTGGACGTACTATTTTTAGTAAGTCTATTTTTGATAGTTGTCATTTTTGGCAGTGCAGTGGAAGTGGTTATTAATTGCATGAGCTCTTATTTATTAATTAATTATTAAAGTTGCATTATTATAATAATAATAATAATATTTTATTATAATAATGATATTAAGAGATATTTCTAAAAGAGCGGGTTGGAAAGTTTCAAGTGTTTGAGTTCTTTTGGGGAACTTCTGCAATTGCTGAAGTTGAGTTCTTTTGGGAAGCTTTTGTCAACAAGGGATTATAAATATGAGCTCATTTCATTAGGAAAAGCATCCTTAAATATTTATTTTCTTTTGTTGCTTTGTGCAAGTCTCTGAGTTTACTGATTTCTCCACCCCTACTGAGGTATAAGGGTTCTTGTGATCTGGTCTGGAGACTGATTTCCTTGATTCATTAGTGCAATTGCAGCTGAGGTATTGCAATTGTTATTGTTTTCCCTTCTATCTTTGTTGTGGCTGGGAATTGGCATTTCTGAGGACTGTTTGTGTCTTCCATTACTGTAATCAATGTTGCTTGGAAGAATTATTGCAAATCTGTTGCTAAGGGGTGGTTGCTTAATTAGCTGAAGATTGTGAGAGAGAATTGTTTGAATTTGATACATCAATTTATGCTTACAAGTAAGGGATCAATCTGGGCATTTATGACTGCCATTTCTTGTGTGGCTGAAAATTACATCTACAGGCGTCAGTATTTCTGAGCAGGCTGTCACAACACTTTCTAGAGGTCGGGATTGCCTTTAAGAATCCCTACGATTTGCCTCAAGGGCATTGCCATTACTACAGGCTGGGTGTTCCATTTCAGGCAGCGTTTGAACAATATTTGGCGTCTGGATCGTGGGCAACTGTAATTCTGCCTGGGCGCTCAATCTATGCATTTGGATGCCATTTTTTCCGCTAGGACTACCAGTGGGAATTAGTTCTGTGTTTAAAACCCTTATCTATCACTTTTCTAGGTGTCTACATTGGTCACATTTTATTCTGCAAATACAAACTTATTTATGGGCGTCTATATTGCTGCTAATTGCTTCACACAACTGGGTTGCAATTTGTCATTGGATAGCAAATTTTGCATATACAATCAGGTTCTTATCAAACAATCTGTGATGAAGAATTGATTTCTTTTTTTGTTTTTCAAGTTTTGCAATTTTTGATTCAACAATATAGCAGCAAAATAGAAGATATTGCAATAATAATTTCAACTCAAATATTTGGATATTACAAAGGGAATATACAAGATGTAAGACATGCCTTGATACCCTCTAAAATGAAGACGAGTAGTAGCAAAAGAATTCTTCAACAAACAAATATGGAAAACGCTACTCCCAAAGTGCAGATAGAAAATTACGCCTATGCTCATCCAACTCCAAATTAACCAACACACAATTGCTTCTCAGCAACAATAATAAGAGTATAAGAAGACACCAAAATCAAAATTCCCAACACCATACTATCTCCCAACCATAGTGTATACAAAAATGGAGATAAAGAACAATTCTCAGAAAACTAATTCACAATATCTCAGTTGTGAATTACTATGAACTTCTCAGGAACAAACCCTTATACTTCAGCAAAGGCAAAAAAAATTTGAACTTCAGAAGTGGGCTCATATTTATAATCTCCAAATGGCACAAGTTTCCCAAATGAACTTCACTTAAGAAGCTTCCTCCACACAACATTAAAATATAATAAAATGTCATTATTAAATAATTTATTAATTGCTTTTGGCTCCAAAAGTGACCTTTTCCACCATAACATAATATTTTGACACAAGGCCACTATTTCTTGTGCCCAAGATTTAAAACTTTTCATCTCAGTTCCAACGAGCTATAATACTAAGGTGACCACCATACAACACCAACAAAAATAGCATCCTCGGCATATTTAGATGAATATTAATTTAGTTACCCAGGTTCACTGGTTTGCCCTCAAAACCATGTTTGGGTTCGAACCAGTTCGGGGTTCTAGTCCGATTTGACCACAATTTGGTCAAGGTTCCATTTTGTGTGGGGTGGTTCAAACCCACAAGTGTACAAATTTGATGAGCCCAATTCGAATTTACATTAAACTCGGGCAAATTTCTAATGATGGGCAGCTTTTGAGTGTTCTTTTAGAACATATTTGATATTTTTTTGAGTTCCAGAGCCCTAAAAAGTGAATTTAAATAGGCTATTTTGGCCTTAGTTCTATTGCTGAGTCAACTAATGCGGAAGGACTAGGAGAATGAGAAGTAGAAGAAGAAGATGATAAAGAAGAAGAAAGTGAATATGATGAATATTAAAATTTAATACATTATGATTAGTTGAAACTTGAGCTTGAAACAATGACACTTGAACTTGTTGTTATGATTCATGGATCATGATTTAGTTTTAATGTTTTGAATCTTTAATGTTGAACTTGAAAATTGAAATATATGATGGTATGAACTTGATTCATGATGCTATGATTACAACTTGCACGTTTAAAATTTATGCCTATGGTGTTTTTGTTGTTTAAATGATTAAATCATATGATTTTATGATACTCTATGCTTCTAGGCTTCATAAATATGTATATATATAATTTTTTATAATTTGTACATGCTTTTGTACAAACAAACTCAAAACCCTTTCCAAAATTTTGTTGTGCCACCAAATCGGTTCTTTGAACCCGTATTTCGAATCAAACTCAAACCAGTAACTAAAAATATTATTAATAATTCACCCCTCTTGCAAAATAACTGAAGAAGCATCAGAATCGAAATCTGACAACGCCAGAGTGATCCTAATGAAGAAAGATGATGAATTAACCTAACAGAGTAACTTACTAAAAATAGATGCTCCCTCCAAGATTCTTGGAGCCCAAACCAGAAAACCTAAAATAAAAACTGAGAGCATCACTCAACTCCTCTAACCCAATTGAGCTCATCAGAACTAACAATTTGACTTACTATAAATAGTAAGTCACTCAAGCGGAGCTAAAACACACCATAGGCTATTGGAAAGCCTATAACCCCACAATTAAGACCCTCAAATCCCACTATTAGCTCACGAGAGTCGCAATGGTAAACTATCGAAGACAATGGCAAGAACCTACTAAAAATGGGGACATTACATGAATTGAAAGAATGAACTATACATCAATTTATGTATGGCATCTAAGAGTGACAAGAACTTCCGCAAATTTATAGATGCATCTGATAAGCAAATGAACCCACCTAAATATTTGCATGGAAAGAAAAATGTTGATGCAAAGTCACCCTACATTTCATGAGTCCCATGCATAGCACATTATCTTGATTCGACCCTAGAGATATCAAAAAACTTCCAAAAGTTAAGTCCACCACAGAGAGTGTGGGACCCATCAATAAATTCATATAAAATCACACAAAAGTGTTTAATGTAACGAGATCTTTCATTAAGGGAAAGATAAGAATTCAACTAGGCATGACAAGGTATGCCACTCTTGTATTGCAAAATTTGTGTCCAGGAGATGAACTTGAGGTAGATGCTTCTTTCATTGAACTTGGTTGAGTGTAGCTTAACCAACCAAAAGAATGGTATCATTGTTGTGAGAATTGTGTGAGTTTTTGTGGACTCACTCATATGAGATTATAGAAATTTCAAAGGCTTTGGTCAAAGTGTTGAGATTGGTTAATGGGAAAAATCCTAAGGTTGTGGATAGAGAAAAGGAGGCAACGTTGTCCACAATGTCAAAAGATTGCAATTAAATTCCAATATGCAAGATTATTGATGTTAGTTGGGATAACCAAATCCAGTGATACCCTTATGCTTCAAGATATTACCAAAATCCATCATTCTTCTACAATGCATCAAGAACGATGTATAAACCATAGAAGAGCTATTTAAGCGTAGTGCAAATAAAATTTCATTATGTATAGGATCAACAAGCAGCCATTGCAATATTATATCCCCATTTTAAGATAGAATTTTAATAATAATTAGATAATACAATGTTATTAAATAAATAATAAAGTTATATTAATACTAATACTAAAATATAAAACAAGGAAACAATAATTATTTAATCTATATTATTAATAAAATAATATTTAGTATGATATTTTAAATAATTAAAAAAAATTTAGAATTAATGAGTAGAGAAAGAAATAAAATTAAATACAAGAGATAATATTGTACAAAGTATGTTAACTTTCTAAATAGAATTTAATAATAAATAAAATAAACACAAATAAGTAAGTAAGTAAATAATATAACATAAAATAATATAAATTAACTAAATCTAATGAAAAGTCAAGAGATGTTTAACAAATAGACATGACTCCTTAAAATTAAGATATAAAAGGGAGGAGAGTTTATTTTAGAGGGGAAAAAAGGAGGAGAGGAGGAGAGGAGTTCAAAAAGGGAAAATGGAAGAGGAAAGTAATATGAAGAAAATACGTGACTTTCTAAAAAGGTATCAATGATAATGAAAGGATGCAAACCTTTTGAAAGGGTCATAATTATGAACAATTGTGACTCTTCAAAAAATATTTTGATTATAAAGCATTGGGACTTTTCCAAAAGATTTTAGTTATGAAGTGTTGTGACTTTTCGAAAGGGTTATACCTATGAAGTGTTGTGCTTTTTCAAAGGATTTGTATTATGAAGGGTTGTGACTCTTGGAAAAGAAAAAATGAAAAAGTATATTTTTTCCTTTCCTTATAATTAGAAAATGAAGCGTTTTGGAAAGTAAATATAGAGTTAAGATAATCTAGAAGGAATAATTCATTGAAGGGTTGACTAAGGATAGAGCCACATAGACCAAGAAAAGAAGGTAAGAAAGGTATGTTTATAGATTATATTTATTTAGTTATGTTTATGAATTTATTTATATTTATGAATATAAGTTAATTAATTATTTAGTACATATATGTCTTACAAAATGATTAAGAAACCATAATGTCAATATCAGGACATTGCTCGCCTATATAAATGGCTTCGTGCCAATATAGAGTCAAGAGTCGTCTTTAGAGAAATGGCTAAGATGGGGATTGATGGAATCTTATAGTGCTAGTGCAAGAAGTGAGATCCTCATATAAATGGCTATCGTGTCAATGCAAGAGATGAGTAGCCTTGTATAAATGGCTAGATGAAAATGAGATAATAGCCAGAACTATGGCAAGAATAATATATCTATAATTGTTAGTATTTAAACCTAACATTTATTTTGAAGGTATTAATATTTCAAATCAACCCTAATAGTGGGGACATTGCAGTGGTATCAAAGCATGATCTTGCCATCCTGTAGGGTTAAAGAGGAGCTAGAAAAAATAATTTATATAAAAAACTAATGTAGAAAGTTAAAGACTATTAGAAAGGATAAAAAAACATATCCATGATAGAAACCTAATAATTTGGACTAAACAAAATATGTATTTCAATTCAACAAAAGAAATTATTTAATTGCTTGAGGACAAGCAATTTCAGAAAGGGCAGACTGTCATATTCCCATTTTAAGATAGAATTTTAATATTAATTAGATAATACAATGTTATTAAATAAATAATAAAGTTATATTAAAACTAACACTGAAATATAAAACAAGGAAACAATAATTATTTAATCTATATTATTAATAAAATAATATTTAGTTAGCCAAAAGCCTACAACACAATGGTAACTTGTGAGCCTCTCATGTTGGAGGTCTTGGGTTCAAATCCGTTTAACAAATTAAAATAATTAATTACAACGAATAACAATAATGAATCTAGGCTTCGGCCGTTTACCGATCCAAAAATAAATAAAATAATATTTAGCATGATATTTTAAATAATTAAAAAAATTAATGAGTAAAGAAATAAAGAAATTTAAATACAAGAGACAATATTCTAGAAAGTATGTTAACTTTCTAAATAGAATTATTTAATAAATAAAATAAACACAAATAAGTAAGTAAATAAATAATATAACATAGAATAATATAAATTAACTAAATCTAATGAAAAGTCAAGAGATGTTTAACAAATAGACATGACTCCTTAAAATTAAGATATAAAAAAGAGGAGAGTTTATTTTAGAGAGGGGAAAAAAGGAGGAGAGGGCGAGAGGAGTTCAAAACGGGAAAATGAAAGAGGAAAGTGATATGAAGAAATTAAGTGACTTTCTAAAAAGGTATCAATGATATTGAAAAGATGCGAACCTTTTGAAAGGGTCATAATTATGAACAGTTGCGACTCTTCATAAAATATTTTGATTATAAAGTATTGGGACTTTTCCAAAGGATTTTAGTTATGTAGTGTTGTGACTTTTCGAAAGGGTTATAACTATGAAGTGTTGTGACTTTTCAAAGGATTTGTATTATGAAAGGTTGCGACTCTTGAAAAAGAAGAAATGAAAAAGTATATTTTTTCCTTTCCTTGTAATTAGAAAATGAAGAGTTTTGGAAAGTAAATATAGAGTTGAGATAATCTAGAAGGAATAATTCATTGAAGAGCCGACTAAGGATAGAGCCACATAGACCAAGAAAAAAAGGTAAAAAAGTTATGTTTATAGATTATATTTATTTAATTATGTTTATGAATTTATTTATATTTATGAATATAAGTTAATTAATTATTTAGTACATATATTTCTTACAAAATGATTAAGAACCCATAGTACCAATATAAGGACATTGCTCGCCTATATAAATGGCTTTGTGCCAGTATAGAGTCAGGTGTCATCTTTATATAAATGGCTAAGATGGCGATTGATGGAATCTTATAGTGCCAGTGCAAGAAGTGAGATCCTCGTATAAATGGCTATCATGCCAGTGCGAGAGATGAGTAACCTTGTATAATGGCTAGATGAGAATGAGATAATGGCCAAAACTATGGCAAGAATAGTATATCTATAATTGTTATTTAAACCTAACATTTATTTTGAAGGTATTAGTATTTCAAATCAACCCTACTAGTGGGGACATTACATGCAAAGTAATGAAAGCACCACTAAGCAAAGGATTTCTTCACTAACATATATGCATTTCACTCAAAACATTAAAACCAAGTATTAAATTTAATATTAATAATCTCAAACCAAACATAACATTTTATTCATATTGAAATTTAGAAATAAATAAAATATTAATTAATATGTTTTTCTTTTGCATCTAATCTAATTCCAATGCAAAGGTGGGACGACTTTGGTGAAAAAGTGAATTGCTTCAATGGACAGCAATGAGTATTCTAAGCCTCTCTTGCACTTCTTCAACTGGAAAATGTTCTTGGAGTGTATTCGATTATATATACTCTAATAAATGTAACTTCTTGAGCTAAAAATAGATGAATGGTCCATTCTTCCTCAACCACAACCTTCGGCTTTTCCTCAAGTGAAATCAAGGTCGAAAGTTGAAACATTATACACCACTAAACTTTAACAGTAATCAGTAATACAACTTTCTAATTTATAATTTCAAGCACTTCAAGTTCAAAATTATCGAAATTTATAACATTTATTGATAACTAAAGAACTTGTTTGTTGCTCATCATATTTAATGTCAAAGATGATAAACCAATTGATTCTAATGATAATGATCCTGAATCAGAAACACTTGAGTAAAGCTTAACGATGATCAGCAATCTAATTTTCTTATTTGTGATTTTAAGTATTTCAAGTTTGATCAATTCAAATTCTAGCATAAAATGATATTTTAATAACTTGTTTGTTGAAACTTGAAAATCTCCTATAATGTTAAAGATGGGCGACCAATTTATCTTGATGATAATGATCCAAAATAAGAAAAGACTGCAGTCAAGAAGGAGCCTTCATTTGATGGAGATGATTTACTGTCTTGAATGAGACTTCTGTGATCAAGAGAATAGTTGTAGTGTGGAGGGCAGGGATTAGAGGCATCAATTTCCGCTTCACATTATGTAGTTTAGGAATTTTAAAGGGTATATATGTTTTCAAATTTTGTTTTGTATTCTTAAGACTTAGATTGTAAGAGGTACATTATCCTTATTTGAGAATTTGATAGTCATTGGCACCGGTGAATCTTTATTTACGACTGATGTTTGAACTTTGAACTTGTACCTCTTTCCATGCACTATATTTGACATGAAATAACAATGGAAGTTTGTTTTTCCATATTTTATTAGTATTTTAGTGTTTTTAGGAATACAACTATGCTACATGGGATAAAGTAAATTGAAAATACAAAAGTTGCAGTGAAGGAAAACTTACCTATTTTAAGTTCATTATAAATTACATTTTCGAAAAGTTCAACATTGATATAAAACATTACAGTGGGAACTAAAGAACATTATACAAGTTTCTATTGTCATACATCGTCATGATATATGCTGATATAATGCTGTTTTAGAAATGCAACAAACACTATGAAAAGGAAGTTTCTGACTTACGATCAAAAAACCATTCTTCACAATCTTTGTTATTCCCAGAACCAATCATGTATTGTGGTCGGAATATGGCCGAACTATTAAAAGATAAGCTTTTGATATGCTCCTCCACAGCCACATGACTAGCATCTATCTTCACAAGATCCTGCTAAGAGAAAAATGATTTCTTCTCTCCATCAAAATCTGACTTTTCCCCAATAATAATTTTACACAATGTTAATTCTTGCAGTTAAGAAATCTTTCCCCTGGTTTTAACAAGAAGAAATCTTTGGATAAACTTATAAATCCATCATTACAAAAAACTAAGAAGTATTTGTTTAAAATCTATTTGCAATTATAATTTTAAATTAGGAAACTCTTCAAAGAATCTGTATGTTTCAAAAAGAAATTATACTTGTACAATGGTTGAAAGTTTACTTACACATTTGGAGAAAAGAAATGATTCCTTGAAGATGTTAATAATACCTTAATTGAAATCTGGTGTATAAAAATCTCTTAAAATAAAACCGAGAGCTTCAAAGTCACCTTTGTAGCTGACCTCCAAGGACGGGGATAGAGAGTAAAACAAAGCAAGTACAAAACCCCACTCTTGAGATAATTTCAAATCTAGAGATCTAGGAATCAATAGATGTAAAATTAAAAAAGGAAGTCCTCAATGATCCAACGGATCTAAAAATAACTCTTATAAACAATAAGGGATCTAGGAAGCTAAAAGCCCCCTTCCTCTAAATGTTCCTAAAATGAGCACCTTCAATTCTTCTTCATTGATAATGCAAATCCTTCCTTTGAACACTCAACAAATTAATCAGTGTTAGGATTTTTCAAGTCCTTGCCTAGAGTCCAAAACCTTGAAAACGTCTAAGTCTAGGAGGTAGCATACAAAAAGAAGTTAAGTAAATGATCTTCACAAAGTTCACAAGTTTGCAGGCCATGTGAAAAGGCAATAAGGTTTTGCCTGTTGTGAAGTTCATGAGTCAGCGAAAAGTGCAACAATGCAAGGTTCGCAACACTACAAAAACAAAGAAAAGAAGCCCATAGATTTGTAATGTCGCAAAGTTTATGAATTCACAAACAATGCAGAATGCCAAAAAGGACCGCAGAGAAGGAAAAAATGCGACAAGGGAAAGGAAGAGAAGAAATAAGGGAAATAAAGGCAAGGACAGAGGCTGCAAAAGAGGATAAAGTTATGTACATTGCACAGTTTGAAAGTTTGTGAGCTATGTGGAAGTGCAACATGTAAAGATTAATAGATCTTACTGGTGGAGACTAAGCAATTATATTTATTGACTTTAAAGGAATTAAATTGAAGACTTTGAAGTTTACTATAAGAAGGCTTGATGATTTAAGAAAATTCAAGGTATCTTCAATATATATATATATATAGTAGTATTCTAATATAAATCTGAGATCAAATATGCCAATGTTATTGATGAATGATCTGCAGATTGAATAGACCTCATATATATATATATATATATATATATATATATATATATATATATATATATATATATATATATATATATATAAGCATAATCACGTAGAGGCATGACCCTACATGATCATATCTTAGCATAATCTTAACTGCACCGATTGGTAACAAAACATTAAAACCCAATACTGAATTGGTGTTATAAATGAAGTATGATAACCGATATTAATCAGTGTGTTTAGACAAACCAAGGTAACCGATTAAGCGGTGAGAAACCAACCCGATACTAATGAAGTAATTATAAATCAAGACACCTGATAGTAATCAGAGTGAACATAATGTAAGACTCCCGATGGCAATTGGTGAGTAAGAACTGACATGTATAAGATGATCTGCGGGATTATTAATCACAAGGTAGCCAGAACAGATTCTCATCAAAAATTGGTATTAGCAGTATATTGCAGATTATGTTTATATATATATATATATATATGAATAATCAATACTTCAATAGATGTGATGGAGCCCAAATTTCCAAGGTTTTGGGCCTCCATTTAAGTGATTTTTCTAAGCTTTCTATGCTATATTTTATCTCATAATAGGGCTAAGAATATTTGATGATAGAGCATCTGTTCTAATCATTGGTGCTGGGCTCAGTCAAATCAGGTTTTCCATCAGCAAATGCCCATGAGTTTCAGAAGTGTTATGTAGATCTCTCTAGAAAGTTAAAAATGATCAACCTTGAGCGTGAGCCAAGTGGAAAAGCCTTCATATATGGAGATGCAAATCTGGAGTTACCAGCGCGTCAATTACATCAGTCAATTGTGAAAGTTCTTACAGCCATAAATGTTGATTTATAAATCTGCTGAAAGGTAAGAACTGAGAGAGAGGAGGGGGGGGATGAGAGCTGCTTGTTCATTCCTGATACAAGTCATCAAGTCTGCAATGGGAAGTCTCCAGACTGCCTTTATATATCAACTGGCAAATCTCCTTCAGTGTCGTTGGCTCTAGACTGCCTAGTATGAACGGGAGTTGATATACTTGTTCCGATGCTCAAAAGAATGTAGTAAAATCACCTCACAAAATCATGACATCCTAATGATTGCTACAGATAGAACATATTATAGCCATCATTCACAACATATTCCAAACATGATTACACCTATAAGAAGACAGGTGGGAGACAATTCGTAAACCAAAGCTAAAGTATGAATCTTATGACAATGATGATCACTTACCATGTTTGAACAGTGTAGTTTGTCTTATTTGAAATGAGACCTGATGGAGCCCTAATTTTAGGGCCTTTATTAAAGAAAAAGAATGCTACAGTTAAACAATGTATGCCATCAAGTTTAATACAAATATAAAAGTCTCATTTGTCATCACTGAAAATATCAGATGTCCATATCATGAACTTCGTTGGAGAAATCAACATCTCAAGTTCTGAGTATATTGCTGAAGATGATTATAAATCAAAGGTAATACAATATGATGAAAGTAAAAGCGATAGCAAGAAGATACCATTGACATACAACAACGATAATAAATTACTGGGTATTTAGTGATTGTACAGTGTCTAAATTCCATATGATGTGTACGATCACTCATAAAGACACCCAACGAATTCAGAAATTCATGTTGAAGCATACAATGATAATAACATCAAAAGAATAATTACATATTCCACACGTTATGTTTCAGTAAAGAGAATGATAATGTTAATATACTGATCTGCATTGCCTGTTAAACTCAGCCATAAGTGTATTAGGTGCCAGAAAGTGATTTGCCAAGAAAGATTGTGTATAATTTGTCTCTCATCCACAACACGATTCTTTCTCCATCCTATTTTTGATGAATGCATACACCTTCAGGAGTAACCAGTAAACGAGAGCTTGCAATGATTAAAGGACTTGGACAGGGATCGTCTAGTATATGTGCATCAACATAGAGATCTATTGTTGGTTTCAGAGAATAAGAATTGCAATGAATCATATGCTGCTGACTCTTTTCAGAGTTATGAGATAAACACAAACAAAATCAGAGACATTAGTCAGACGGGCAATTTTGATCCCAACATTGATGATGGCATGGTTAGGAGAAATATTTATGGCATAAATAAATATGTCCAATTCCCATTAAGTACTCATTAACAAAAACATTGATATCGGGAAATAGTCATTGAAAAGAACATGAAGATATACAGATGAAGAACCAAGTTGTTTGAATGGGAGATTGGAAACTGCAGGTCAAAAAGAAATACAATTAAGAAATTGAACTCCTCTGCAAAAGGATTCATCACCACCTAGTCATGTGTCTTCCGTGATATAGTCAAGAGTAAATCGAAGTTACAGTGCCTGATGCACCAGAATGGCATCGCTCTACAGAGGCCGGAGCTCTGAGCCTTTGCAATACTTAATCTTCAACATGCCAAGGACCAGAGAATGCCTATTTTCCAGTTTCACGTCATGATGGAGATAATATTACTCTATTTCATACAGATGATGAAGTGTCGTACAGGTCAACATGAAATAGGAGGACATGAGCATTATCCTGTGCAAAGCCATGGAGAAGCACATGAAGATCATCCATTATGAAAAACTTAAAAAATAATATTTATTACCGAGGAAGAATATTACTACATCTATTGCTAATTAAATTACAAAATCTTTAGTTTGTTTAGTAAAAGGGACATGACTTTTATTATTGAAAAGAGATGTCATTTTATATAATCAAATATAAATACCGATTGTATCATTGAATAAAAGAAAGGAACATCATTGTAATATCCGAACATCCATATTCTCTTAGGAGAATTATTTTATATTTTATTATTGTACAGAGGAATAAAGGGTTCATTATGATTTTGTAATAAAAATTCTATTATTTTATTTTTATAATAAAATAAAATGTTCTTTGTTTATTATTGAAGGCGTGGAGATTTAAACTACAGGCGAATCGTCCTTTGTAATTATTTTTTGGAATTTCTGTATACAAATTAAAAATCGGATAAGTGGACAAGATCATTGAGCATTTAAATTCAATCATCATAGATACTGTGAAATATTTGATTGTTTCCATATTTGTGTCCAGTTTGTCTCCCAGATGAGTTAAAATTCAATCTAGACTAATTTAAGATTGTGTAATAATTGATCTGTTGCATCTTGATTATTTAATTGGTGGCAGTATAAGTGCTTAAGAACTTTATAAAGTTTTATGTGATAATTCACTGAAGTTGACTCTATCGCCCAGATGAGCAGAGGCATTGGTCATTTTATTATTGAAGTCAGAAAATCTAGATATTCCTTCTACAAGCATCAAATTCATTATTAACAAACTATATACAAAACATTCATTTATCAAGTATTCAGCATCCAATTTCATTGAGTTCGAGGACTTTGCCAGTCAGAGAACTCCAAAAGTTTAAATTCGCTATAGAAAAATCTTGAACTAGGCAGTCGACATTCGAGGTGAAGGTTAACCCGCTTGGGTGTAGCGGAGCCTGAAGTGCAGGGGAATTGAGAAGTATTCCCGTTCGTTGGCCAAAATTGATTGAGTAGTCCTATCGGAGAAGTGGCAGGCTCTTGGATTTCCAATCTGTAGTTTTGGGAACCAACAAGACCCAACACCAAAAGGAAGAAGATTTCGTTAAATTGATTTCCATATCCTATCTACTCCAGTGATTGTAGATATCGCTAATGATGGTGCTATTAATAATTTCAGTCTGAATCGACAATGTCTAGGCTTTGATTCTGTGCATGAACCACTTCCAGTTTTTGGCAAGAATTCTGAGACTGTTGAAGATGAGACTATAAAGATATCATACGATTCAGTTATCAAGTCCAAAAATCAATCAAAAACTCCAGCTATGAAGAGCCGTCAAATATCAAATTTGAACCAAACTTAAAATTTGCAGATGTCGTCAGGAGTACACTCTACACTTTCAGAGGGATATACACGCATTTGCACAGAATAATCAAAACATGAGCACATACAAGAGCCAATACCCGAGGTCAAAAAGCAAGATAGTAGTGTGTTGATAGAAGACTTTAGACATTTTATCACGCTTCCTAGATACTTTGTATGCAGAAGTTCTTTGTTCTCCTTGTTGAAGCTACAGACAATTTAGAATGTTTGGAGATGTACGTAGAAGGGGGAGTAGTTGCACATTTGTGAAGCACAGGGTTCCCAGTGCGCTCATGTGTTGGAGAAATAATTTATCGAGCACAGTAAAAAGGATGTGATTAAAATACAAAACTATAAAAACGGTTACCATACAAAAATAAACATGAGCGGCAGTTTAAGATTAATAAAAGGAAGAATGAAAGAAGGAGCCCGATAAAACTCAAGTTAATAGTATTCATTATAAGCTAAGTAATTAATCAGCCATGAAAAAATAAGGTTGCAATTATATTTTCTTAATGAAAAGATGTACGATAATGTTATAAGAGGTGTCTCTTTTTGAGGAGACGTAGCTCCTTAAATTAAAAGGTAAATATAAAAAGGGAATCCTCAAAGGAGCAAAGACATTTTCAAGATTGAAGATATCCGAACATTTTTATATTCTCAAGAAGTATTTTATATTTATTTATTGTATGGAGGAATAAGGGGCTCATTATGACTTTGTAATATAAATTCTATTATTTTATTTTAATAATAAAATAAAATGTTCTTTGTTTAATTTTAAATGGCATGTAGATTTAAAACTACAGGCGAATCGTCCTTTGTAATGTTTTTTGGAATCTTCATGCTGCTTCGCATCACCACCCTAGCCAAAAAGTGGGCATTATCAAAACCCTTGCCTTGAGAGCCTTCCGCATTTGCGATGTGGACAACTTAGACCTTGAGCTTTCCCACCTCCGCCAAGTCTTCCGTTGGAATGGCTACTCGCACAAACAAATCTCTCGGGCTTTCAAGCTCGCTAGGTCTTTCTCGCACGCCTCCGCGCTCCCTTCCTCCTCTCCCCCAGACCCCCCTTCTTTTGTCTCTCTTCCTTTCGTTGCCGGCATCTCTCACAAGATCGCCAAAATTCTTACCAAGCAGGGTGTGCGGGTGGCTTTCAGACCCTTGACCACCTTAAAAAATTGCATCCCCTCGCTTAAAGACCCCAGGGATGTCTTCTTGGAATCGGGCGTCTATAAGATCCAGTGCTCATGTGGCACTCCTTATATAGGTGAAACTGGTCGCTCTTTCCACACGAGGATCAAAGAACATGCTGCTGACATTAGGCATGAACGAGTGGCCAAATCTGCCTTGGCAGAACACTCCGCCACCACTAAGCATCATGTCTCCTTAGAAAACGCTCTTGTCGTGTGCAAGGAAGACAACTTCTTCAAGAGGAAACTCAAAGAGGCTGTTGAAATCTTCAACAACCCGGCCAACCTCAATCGCGATGACGGCTGGAACCTGAGCACCGCTTGGCATCCTCTGTTGTCCTCCCTCCCCCCTCTTTCGCCTCGCGTTCTTCCCTCCTAGCTCGGGCTTCCCCCCTCCCACTTTTTCATCCTCTTTTCTCTTTCCTGGCTCTCCGTTGCTCCCCTCTGTCTCTCCCCCTTCCCCCTCGCTTTCCAGCTCTGATGCTTGTCCTCGTCTCCTCCACTCTTGCGCTCTCTCCCCCCCCCCCTCCTCCCTCTCACTCCATCTTCGTCACCCTCGGTCTTGCTGCGATCTGTACTTTTCTTTCTAGTTATTGATGTGTGTATTCCTTCACGTTTATTATTTTTTAGTTTTTGGATTCTTTTCTCTTTCCTTTTTTCTTTTTTCTTCTTAATCTCTCATCTTTATTTTTATTTTTATTTTCTTTATTTTATTTTTATTTTTATTTCCTTTATTTTATTTTTTGGTATTTTTGGCTTTTATATATATATACATATATATATATATATATATATATATATATATATATATATATATATATATATATATATATATTCTTATTGACATTTTCATTCATATAGATATATATTCGTATATATATCTATACGAATTTATTCTCCTTGATTTATTCATTCTTTTAGACTTTCTTTCATATTTATTTATTGTTTTACATATATTCTCATAGATTTTTTCGTATAGTTGCTCATTTATCCCCGTTGATATTTATATAATTTTTTGTTTCTTGGTTTTTGCGTGGTTACTGGCTCAGGTTTTGAATTATTTTTTGATATTTATTACTTTAATTTATTGATTGCTTGTCCTTGGTTTCTGTTTTTGAATTTTTGTTTACACATATTCATTCACTTATTCTCGTTTTTATTTTCTTCTTGTTTCCTCATCATTTTCATTTCTCATCCTTTCTTCCTTACATTTTCTTCTTTTGTCTTCTCTCCCACTCCGTCATCCGTGCCTCCTCGGTTTCCATGCCCCTTCCCTCCTCTCCATCCTCTTTTTATCACCTCTCCTAGATCTGCACTCCATTTTTTTGCTCTCAGTGACTCAGTGGCATCCTGATGATGGATCATACAGTATGATCCGAAACGTTGATGAAAAAACTCTCACACAATCTTCCCCAGAAATCATTTCAATATTCATGGATTGTGGAAATCTGTTTGCTTTGATTGATACCCTTCATGGGAGGGAATTATCAGTGAAATCTAAGAAATTTGAGTTTCTGAGAACCAAGCTCTCAAAGAGGATTGCAGATCTTGCCTTCTTAAAACGGTGCAGAGACTCGCAGCTCCTTCCTTCCTTCGTCAAAATCTCGCACCACCTTTGGAGTGTTCACACCAGACACATTTTCTACCGAGCAGCCTCTTCCCTCCTCAGAGCCATCATCCAATCTACTAGGAGATCAATTAACAGCCTTAATTGTCAGCTTTTCTTTCTTCACTTGGAGCTCTCTTCGTCGCTTAGACCGGACCTGTGGATTCGCTTGGACATCGCCTCTCATGCCAAAGCTGTGGGCCGAACAGAGGAATGTATCAGAAGGCAAAAAAGGAAATTCTACAGACTCCTCAGGAAACAGCAAGGTTTCAGTCCTTCGCTCTTCGTTCCATCACCCGCCCTCTCAGCTGACCCTCTTTCTGTTCCCCCTCCGACCCCTCCTCTTCCTTCCATCTCCTCGAGGCTGTGTCCCTCATCCTCCTCCCTCGGCTCTGTCCCCCGCTCCTTCTTTCATTCTCTTCCCCCACCGCTTGACCATATCTCCAGCCCCGTCGTTCTGCCACCTTCCCAGCTTTCCTCCCCTCGTTTTCCTCTTCCTTCGCCCTCCCAGCCACTCCCCCCACCACCTCGTTTCATAGCTTCATCCTCTCACACGGCAGCGACTGCTCCCTCTTCGTCGCTTCCTCCTAAGGCCTCCAGGCGCAAGATCTCCTCCCCTCACGCATCATGCAGAAACTGTGCGCCTTCGTTCTCCCGCGCTGCCAGCCACCCCGAGGTTCCCAACGCTCGTCTTCACAACCCCACGCCGTGCTCTCCGTTCCAGCGGCGATCCTCGCCCCGCGGCTCATCCAAGGTGCAGAGTTCACTTCATTCCAGCTGCTCATCAATGGTGCCTAGCTCGCCTCAGCCAAACGGCTCCTCTCTGGTGCATGGTACGCTCACGCCCAACGGCTCTTTCTTGGTGCCAGGTACGTTGCTGTCTTCTCCTCCTCGTTTTTCTTTCTGCCTCCATTCAATGAACTCAACTGTTCACCAGTCGTCTGGTCCTGACTTAGACGCGCTTTCTCCACCCACCCATAAGCTTTCACCCATGGTTGACATCTTTTCAACAATTCCTCCGCTCACCAACCACTCTGACCTTGCGTCCCATCACTCCTCTCATGTTGCCTCCTCTCCGTGCGTCCCTTGCTCTCCTCATTTACGCACCCCATCTTTCTCGCCTCGCCTCACCAAACCTCGGGCTTCCTCTCCTGGCCCTCTTTCTCTCAGTCCGAGTGCTGCCCCTCCTTCCCTTCATTCATCGTCCAAGCTTGTCCTTCACTCTGGTTCCCCTCCCTCTCCGCCTCGTTCTCCGCTTCCTAGCCTCATCCCCTCCACTCCCAACACTTCACCAGTGTTACACTGGGAATCCAAACTTGTGGTCAACCTTTCCCATGCGCCTTTGGACCCCCTCGCTTTTAAGTTTCTCAGCAGAGGCCTCAATTTCTCTATCTCTCCCCGCTCCATTCCTCACATCGATTTTCTTGTTGAAGTGGAGAATGCCGCTCTTTCCCTCCCCTCCGCTATCGCCGAGATCGTCAGGCAAGATTGTGCTGTTGCTTTAAGGCGTGCCAAACCTCCCAAGTGTAATATCCCCCGTTCTGAGTCTCTTGCCTTCCAACACCTTCTTCGCAATCATGACCTAGTTATCTCTAGGGCGGATAAAGGCAATGCCACGGTTATCTTGGATAAATCAGACTATATTTCCAAGATGTATGACCTTCTCTCAGACCCTGATAGCTATAGGGTTGTTCACCGCAACCCGTGCAGCAAAATCTTGAAGAAGGTCAGATTGGCCATTGCCAACTCCTCGTTTGACGATGCCACCAAGAGGCGTCTCTTGCCCTCCAAAGAGCTTACTCCTCGTATCTATGGCATCCCTAAGATCCATAAAACCAATATTCCTCTAAGGCCCATTGTGGATACTATGGGATCCCCCACATACAAGCTTGCCTCCTTCTTGGCTAAGCTCTTATCCCCTCATGTCGGTAATGTTGACTCATTTGTCAAGGACTCGCAACACTTTGTTGATTTTATCCGTGATGCCTCGTGCGATGATAGGGATATCTTGGTCAGCTTTGATGTTGTTTCCCTCTTCACCAAAGTCCCCATCACCGATGCTATTGACATCATCAAGCGCAAGGTCAATTCTGAGGTTGCCTCCTTAGTAGAGTTATGTCTTCGATCCACTTTCTTCTCTTTCCAAGGGGTTATCTACGAACAAGTGAATGGTGTAGCCATGGGCTCGCCCCTCTCTCCTCTTGTCGCCAACCTCTATATGGAACATTTCGAAGACATTGCCCTACGTTCTTCCCCTCTCAAGCCTAAATGGTGGAAACGTTATGTTGATGACACCAACGTCTGTTGGCCCCATGGCCTTGAAAAGCTTGAAGAGTTTCATACGCATCTCAACAATGTGGCTTCTTGCATTTCTTTTACCAAAGAGGTTGAATCTGCCAAGTGCTTACCTTTTCTTGACATCTTGATCATCAGGAAACCTGATGGTTCCTTAGGTCGCAAGGTCTTCCGCAAAGCCACTCATACCGACCGCTATCTTCATGCTGCTTCGCATCACCACCCTAGCCAAAAAGTGGGCATTATCAAAACCCTTGCCTTGAGAGCCTTCCGCATTTGCGATGTGGACAACTTAGACCTTGAGCTTTCCCACCTCCGCCAAGTCTTCCGTTGGAATGGCTACTCGCACAAACAAATCTCTCGGGCTTTCAAGCTCGCTAGGTCTTTCTCGCACGCCTCCGCGCTCCCTTCCTCCTCTCCCCCAGACCCCCCTTCTTTTGTCTCTCTTCCTTTCGTTGCCGGCATCTCTCACAAGATCGCCAAAATTCTTACCAAGCAGGGTGTGCGGGTGGCTTTCAGACCCTTGACCACCTTAAAAAATTGCATCCCCTCGCTTAAAGACCCCAGGGATGTCTTCTTGGAATCGGGCGTCTATAAGATCCAGTGCTCATGTGGCACTCCTTATATAGGTGAAACTGGTCGCTCTTTCCACACGAGGATCAAAGAACATGCTGCTGACATTAGGCATGAACGAGTGGCCAAATCTGCCTTGGCAGAACACTCCGCCACCACTAAGCATCATGTCTCCTTAGAAAACGCTCTTGTCGTGTGCAAGGAAGACAACTTCTTCAAGAGGAAACTCAAAGAGGCTGTTGAAATCTTCAACAACCCGGCCAACCTCAACCGCGATGACGGCTGGAACCTGAGCACCGCTTGGCATCCTCTGTTGTCCTCCCTCCCCCCTCTTTCGCCTCGCGTTCTTCCCTCCTAGCTCGGGCTTCCCCCCTCCCACTTTTTCATCCTCTTTTCTCTTTCCTGGCTCTCCGTTGCTCCCCTCTGTCTCTCCCCCTTCCCCCTCGCTTTCCAGCTCTGATGCTTGTCCTCGTCTCCTCCACTCTTGCGCTCTCTCCCCCCCCCCCCTCCTCCCTCTCACTCCATCTTCGTCACCCTCGGTCTTGCTGCGATCTGTACTTTTCTTTCTAGTTATTGATGTGTGTATTCCTTCACGTTTATTATTTTTTAGTTTTTGGATTCTTTTCTCTTTCCTTTTTTCTTTTTTCTTCTTAATCTCTCATCTTTATTTTTATTTTTATTTTCTTTATTTTATTTTTATTTTTATTTCCTTTATTTTATTTTTTGGTATTTTTGGCTTTTATATATATATACATATATATATATATATATATATATATATATATATATATATATATATATATATATATTCTTATTGACATTTTCATTCATATAGATATATATTCGTATATATATCTATACGAATTTATTCTCCTTGATTTATTCATTCTTTTAGACTTTCTTTCATATTTATTTATTGTTTTACATATATTCTCATAGATTTTTTCGTATAGTTGCTCATTTATCCCCGTTGATATTTATATAATTTTTTGTTTCTTGGTTTTTGCGTGGTTACTGGCTCAGGTTTTTAATTATTTTTTGATATTTATTACTTTAATTTATTGATTGCTTGTCCTTGGTTTCTGTTTTTGAATTTTTGTTTACACATATTCATTCACTTATTCTCGTTTTTATTTTCTTCTTGTTTCCTCATCATTTTCATTTCTCATCCTTTCTTCCTTACATTTTCTTCTTTTGTCTTCTCTCCCACTCCGTCATCCGTGCCTCCTCGGTTTCCATGCCCCTTCCCTCCTCTCCATCCTCTTTTTATCACCTCTCCTAGATCTGCACTCCATTTTTTTTGCTCTCAGTGACTCAGTGGCATCCTGATGATGGATCATACAGTATGATCCGAAACGTTGATGAAAAAACTCTCACACAATCTTCCCCAGAAATCATTTCAATATTTTGTATGCAATTTAAATATCGGATAAGTGAACAAGGTCATTTAGCATTTAAATTCGATCATCACAGATAGTGTGAAATATTTAATTGTTTCATCATCTGTGTCCAATTTGTCTCCCTATCACAAGAGTTAAAATTCAATTTGGATTAATTTAAGATTGCGTAATAATTGATCTGTCGCATCTTGATTATTTAATTGTTGGCAATAAAGTGTGTAAAACATTATAAATTTGTACGTGATAATTCATTGAAGTTGACTCTATTGCCCAAATGAGCAGAAGCACTAGTCTTTCTATTATTGAAGTAAGAAAATCTATATATTCCTTCTACAAGTATCAAATTAATTATTATTCAATTATACAAAACATTTAACCATTATCCAGCATACAATTTTCATTTTAATTGAGTTCGAGGACCTTGCGAACTCCAGAAGTTTAAATTCGCTCTAGAAAGCCTTGAGCAACGTTTGAGGTAAAGGTTTGCCCGCCTGGGTGTAGCAGAGCCTGAAGTGCAGGGGAATCGAGAAGTATTCTCGTTCATTGGTCAGAACTAATTAAGAAGTCCTATCGGAGAAGTGGCAGGCTCTTGGATTTCCAATCTGTAGTTTTGGGAACCAACAAGATGTTTCAATTTACTAAACAGCTAACATTCTTAACACTCTCTCTTTAGCAATGAGCGATTTGAAACAGATATATATTGTAAGTTTTAAACACCATTTAACTATGGTTAATCAATTATGGTGTCAAGCAAAATCTGGCCCAAAGAACCATGAAGGTTATCAATGTATCCGGCAAAATCCAGCCCGAAGAACAATGATAACACTTTCCTTCAACACTTTTGGTGTCAGAAGGTTGGTCAACTATTGATAAGATCGTCACCTTACAATAGTGACCTGAAACACATATGAGAGATTGTCACCTTTCATTTTACAAGTTTGCAAACAATCTAATTTTCAATATTCATGATTATATATAAATTTACAAATGTAATTACAAATTTGTCATACCACGTTTACCTCTGAAGTACTCTATTTTCATCCTTGCAAGAGGCTTGGTGAAAATATCAGCATTTTGATCATTAGTGCTGATGTAAATCAGCTTGATCACATTCGTGTCAATCATGTCTTTGATATAATGTTATGGAGTTTCGATGTGCTTTGATTGATTGTGAAACACCGGATTAGTGGAAAGCTTAATGCAGCTCTAGTTATCACAATGAATCACTGTGGGATCTAATTTCTTTCCAAATAATTCAAATAATAGCTTTCTCAGACATACTGCTTTGCATGCTCTCATGAAGGCTGCCATGTATTCTGCTTTAGTGGAGCTCAAGGCAACTGTAGATTGTTTTCTACTGAACCATGATATCATCGCTGACCCAAGACTGAAGCAACATCCTGTTGTACTCTTGCAGTTTATGGAATAACCAGCCCAATCAGAATCAGTATAACCTTCAAGTTTGATTTCAACATTTATGTACTTTAATCCAAGACCAATAGTGCCACGTAGATATCTCAACATATGTTTTGCAACCATTGAATGTATCTTCTTTGACTCACACATGAAGTGACTAAAGACATTTGTGGCATAGCAAATATCGGGCCTAGTATTTACCAAATACATGAATGATCCAATGATTTACCTGTACAAAGTAGGGTCAATAGATTCTAAATATACTACTTCCTCCTTTAGTTTGTGTAGATTAGTTTCCATTAGAGTTGCAAGTGGTTTGTTGTCCATCATTCCAAATTTAGTCAAAATGTCCTGGGTGTATTTTCCTTGATTTAGAAAGATATTATCTTTCTTTTGACATACTTCTAGAACCAAAAAATAGTGTACTAGACCTGGATCCTTCATTTCAAATTCAGCTACAAGATCTTGTTTGCATCTTTCAATTAGGTGATCATTTCCTATTATCAATAGATCATCAACATATAAAACAAGTATTAACATATTGTCATTAGAGATTTTGAAATATATGTTGGGATCAGCTTCGTTTTTTGAGTATCCTAATTTGGTAAGGTAGCTATCTATCCTTTCATACCAAGCTCGAGGTGCTTGTTTCAAGCCATAAAGTGCTTTCTTGAGTTTACACACATAGATTCTTATCTTTTATAACAAAACCTTCAAGTTGTTTAATATATACTTCTTCATTAATGACCCCATTTAGGAATGCGGTCTTGACATCCATTTGGTGCATCTTCCATCCTTTGGCTGCTACAATTGCAATAATTGTTTTTACTGAAGTGTATCAAGAAACAAGGGCAAAGGTTTCTTCATAATCAATACCTGCCTTCTAAGAAAAACCTCTAGCAACAAATCTTGCTTTGTGTTTTTCAATACTGTCATCTGAAACATATTTGATTTTGTATTACCACTTTGAAGAAACAATTGATTTGTCTTTTGGTCTGGGTACAGTATCCCAAACATCATTTTGTAGTATGGATTGATATTCTTCAACCATAGCATCTTTCCAAGCTTGATAAGATAGGGCTTCTTCAACAGTTGATGGTTCAAATTTAGTAAGCTTAGTTACTAATGCAGTATAACAAGATTTGTTTTTGGTTTTCTTACTTTCCCTGAAAATTTCCTCTAGCTCAACATTATTTTCTTCAATTATTTTCCTTGCCCATAATGGCCTTTTCTTGATATTGGAGATGTCTCTATCTTCTATATCTGGTAATTGTTCATTATCTTCTGATATGTTCTCCCTCTGAATTTCAGTTTGTAGATTTTTTGTCAAGCCTCACCCGGACCATCATAGTATAGATGACATATTTGCATTATGATACTTCTAATTCAACGTTTTGATACACTTTTGAGACTATAAGATTATGTCATTTTAATATTTGCATTTTGATGATCCGCACATTAGGACTTAATTGATATAATTAATGATTCCATTTCATGTTCTAAATCATTTCAATTGCTTTAATAGAAACTAAATTTGTAAAAATGCTTGAAATATCAAATTATAATGTTAGTGTTAAAGGATAGATTTTAGAACCTAATATTGGGAATGGAATGATCGAACAAACATGGATGCAACTTTACACATGGCAAAATAGAAAATAGATTATGATGTGATGCGAAATGTTAATTCGATTATGATGAATATGATTTAATGTGATATGCAGATTTTGATATTTTAACATTTCAAGGAGTTATTTGAAATGATTAGGAAAAGAAATTTACTTGAATTATGTTAATATGGATTACGTAAGAATTGAATTTATATGCATTTATGATATTTTTTTTTTGTTACAAACGTAAATGGCAGAATATTAATCAGAGATCGAATGATATATATATATATATACAAAGAGGAGAGTCGAATAGAATAGAAACATTATATTCTAGACTACACCTAAATATTAGAAACATTCTAATATTTACAAAGACACAATAAGATACAATATTGAGCATTAAATAGAAACATAAATATTATTCTAATACCCCCCCTTAATGCTCAATCTTTTTACTACACCAATAGATCCCCTTAATTTAACAAACTTGTCAGGACCAAGGGGTTTTGTGAAAATATCTACTGGTTGCTCTGAGGTAGGGACATATAGTAATTGAATAGATCCATCTTCTACTAAGTATCAGATGTAATGGCAATGAAGCTCTATGTGCTTGGTTCGTTCATGAAACACTGGGTTCTTGGCAAGTTTGAGTACTCCCTAATTGTTTGAAAACAAAGAAGTCGAACCTGCTTGAGGAATATGCATATCTGCAAGCATCTGACGAAGCCAAACTACTTCACAAGCTGCCTTGACAACTCCTCTATATCCTACTTCTGTAGAGGAGAGTGCCCATGCCTATTGCTTCTTATTGGTTTAGGTAACTGTTGCAGATCCGATACAGAACACATAGCCAAAAGTAGAATTCCTGTCATCAACTGAACCAGCCCAATCAGAATCAATGAATCCACTGAGTTGAGTAGCACTCCTTATGTAAAGAAGACCATAACTTGAAGTACCATGTACATAGCGCAACACACGTTTCGCTACAATCCAATGATCAGTCTTGGAGTTCGTCATGAACCATAAGATGTAGCTGACTGCAAAACTGAGATCAGGTCTAGTAGTAGTAAGGTAGATGAGACTACCTACTAGTTGCCTGAAGAGTGTTTCATCTACAGGAGGAGAATTAGATTGTGCGGACAATTTCAAACCAGTCTCCATAGGAGTGGAGGTAGGTTTGCAATCCTGCATTCAAAAGCTATCAAGCAAATTTTTGGCATACTTGGATTGAGACAAAAAAATATTGTTGTCAGTCTACCAAACCTCAATACCTAAACAATAATGAAGCAATCTGAGATCTGTCATATCAAAAGTTCTGCACAGATCGTGTTTGATTTCTGAAATCGAATGTTCTGAACTCCCAGTAATGATCAAATCATCCACATAGACAAGGAAAAGAATATCATTACCAGAGTGTCTAATATACACATTACTGTCTAACGAACTACGCTTAAATCCCTGAGCAACCACGTACTGATCAATCTTTATGTACCAAGCCCGAGGGATCTGTTTAAGACCATAGAGGGTCTTCTGGAGTCTACATACTTTTGGTTCTGAATCAGCAACCTTGAAACTTGGGGACTACGTCATGTAGACTTCTTCCTGTAATTCACCATTGAGAAAAGCACTCTTCACATCCATCTAATGAACTTTACAACCATACTAAGCTGCAATGGCAAGAAGGCGAATAGTGCTCATCTTGGCTGTCGGGGCAAAGGTCTCCTCATAGTCAATGCCTTCGTGCTAGGTGAATCCTCAAGCAACAAGTCTACTTTGTATTTCTCTAAGGTACCATCTGCATGGAACTTGACCTTATAGACCCATTTACAGCTAATGGGTTTCTTCCAAAAAGGGAGATCTGAAAGAACCTAAGTGTGGTTCTTTTGAAGACTCTGAAGCTCAACATCCATGGCCTGTTCCCATTCTGGAATTCCTTTGGCCTCTGCATATATCTGGGGCTCAGGGATACTGTGGATGTTGGCCATAAGAGCAACATTAACTGTGTTGTGCTGAATGCTCTTATTTCTGGAGGTTCTACCCTCAATGAGTTCATCAGGACGAAGATCACTAATCGTTTGAGCCCACCATTTTGGCCGAAGAGTAGAGGAGCCAATATCAAATGTTGTCTGAATAGCTGGAGTAGGAGCAGGAGCTATATTATCTGGAGGTGGCTGAGGTGGTGTATCAGTAGCATCAGATGACTCATATAAAATAGAAGGACCCAAGTCCGAGATTGCTAAAGACTGAATCTCGGAATGCAGCGGGGAGGCAGAGAGTTGAAATAGTTCGAGTTCCTCATCAAACACAACATCATGATTGAAGATTAAACAATCAGTGTTTACGTCGATCAGTCTGTAGGCCTTATGTGTGTGACTGTATCCTGTAAACATGAGTTTCTGGCTTTTGGAATCCAACTTAGTGCGTTTGGCATCAGGAATCCATACATATGCTAGAGAGCCAAAAACTTTCAAATGGTTGACCCTAGGTTTGTGACCAAACCAGGCTTCCTTAGGAGTCTTATGTTTAACTACAAGGGTGCGTGACTGGTTAAGAAGGTAGACAGCTGTGGATACTGCTTATGCCCAATATTTTCTGGGAACATTTCTATGTTCTAGCATAGCCCTAGCCATTTCTATGATGGTATGGTTTTGACGCTCTACAACACTGTTTTGCTAAGGGGTGTAAGGTGTGGTGAACTGACGTCTAATGCCATGAGTAGTACAAAAGGCAGAGAAAGCAAAAGAACAGAATTCCCCCCCCCCCCCCCTTTATCGGTCCTAAGAGTATGGATGGGGGAACTAGATTCTTTTTCTACTAAGACTTTAAACTTCTGAAATACAGGAAAAGCATCTAATTTTTGCTTAAGAAAATAGACCCACATTTTGCAACTAAAATCATCCACAAAGAGTAAGAAGTACCTGTTCCAGTAACAGAAGGAGTATTCATAGGACCACATACATCAGCATGGACCAGCTGGAGTACTTTAGATGCCCGCCATAAATCACCATCCTTAAATGGTGTCCTATGTTGCTTCCTTGTTTGACAAGCTCCGCAAACGCAATGGTTATGGGTCTGGATATCAGGTAGGCCATGGACTAAATCATCTCGAGCAAGTTGTGCTAGATATTGAATGCTCAGGTGACCGTATCGCTGATGCCAGAGGCTACTGAGAGCGGATGATTTGGCGATGAAGGCACACTCAAGGGAATCCCCTGAATCTACAAGCCTATAAATACCATGATCCTCAAGACCGACAGCAAGTGTAGTGCGAGAAGCACAATCAATAATCAAACACTTATTTCCACTGAAAACGACATCCAACTGAGGCGAGTGCTTCATAATCTGACTAATAGACAAAAGATTATGTTTCATGCCAAGAACATAACATACATTAAGGAACATGAGTCTTCTTCCTCTGGACTGAATCTGAACATGGCCCTTGCCAACAATATTGTATGCCTTGCCACGTCCAAAGATTAGTGAGTCAAAATAGGAAGTGAATTCAACGAACCAATCACACCTGTGAATGAAATGTCAGAAGGCACCAGAATCTATGTACCAAGCAGAAGATTTCACATGATCTGTAGGTATGCTAGCCATAAAGGCATGGTAGATAGATTCTTTCTGCTCTAAGTGTTGAGCAACATTGGCTTGCTTTTTAATTGAGTTTGACTTCTGATGCTGCTGATATAGATGCTCATAATATGTGAATATCTCAAATAGCACAAACTTCGAGGTGAGAAAATGGACGACCTAGAAAAATCAAAGTACCCATAAGAGAGCTCGAAAAACATAGAAATAATATGCTGTCGGAATCCAGATTCGTTGGCTTGAAAATTGAGGCACAAAAATCGAGGCACCTAAAAAAATCTGACAACCCATTTGAGATCTCGAAAAACCCACCAAGAATTTGTAATCAAAAAAAAATTCCAAGCCCAAAAATTAGGGTTTCGAAAAAAACAGCCCTAGCTAAAAAAAGCTTGAGAAAAACTCAGATTTCTTGATAATAATGGCGGATTTGTTATACAAAACGTTGTTGGCTTCCACCAATGAAGTCGTTTTTGGATTGTGAAGTAAAAAATGGCACTGTTTATGCAAGAAAGACACCATAAACTGCACTCAAAAAAGACTATGCCCAGATTTTCAAAAAAAATTGAAAAAAAATAGACCCAAAGAATTTTGAAAAATTCAATCACGAAATTATAAGGGTTTTCGAAAAATTCCTTGTAATGGCTCTGATACCATGTTACAAACCTAAATGGCAAAATACTTGACTTATTAATCAAAGATCAAATGATCTATATATACAAAGAGGAGAGTCGAATAGAATAGAAACATTCTATTCTAGAGTACACCTAAATATTAGAAACATTCTAATATTTACAAGGATACAATTAGATACAATAGTGAGCACTAAAAAGAAACATAAATATTATTCTAATATTTTATATGACTTCCTTAGACTACTAATACTCGAGTTTAATGTGCAGGAAGTGGAATCATGGAAAATTTGAGGGGGAAACAAGTTCCAAACCTACGTGAACACAATTTAACCAAGGCGAATCTTTAGAAGATTCGAAAGCCTCGTTGTGAAAGTATTTTGCTTCGTAAATGTAAGTTTGTTGTATGTGGAAATTGTAATCACAAAGATGCATTAGGGACATTTCATGGTGATGTGGAATGTGATTTTTATGTGTCACTTGACACTTGTGGATTTTGTGTGTAATGACATGTCATTTAGGTTTTTGGTCATGGTAGCATTTTACCCTAAAACTAATTACCTTGCTAATAAGTAAACCCACTTGGACAAGGGGTAGGATAGGTCACAATCAAAGGAAATTCGAAATTGGGCTTGGCTAGGGTTTTGAGGGGTCATTAGGTGGTCCCAAAGTGTCTTTTATGTGAAAATGAGCCACCTAGATGATAATATAACATGTTAGGGACCTAATTTTGACCATGTGAGTGCCTAGACAGCCTAGGGGGGCCCTTTACCCATGCATTCTTAGAGGGAGACAAGTTTGTAAGAAGAAGTGGCTTGGTGTCTTTGCTAAAATAGCTAGTGGGAAGGCCTTATTAGGGAGTCTTGGACAAACTAGTGGGGTGTTCAACCACTCTCTAAGTTTAGAGACAATTAGGGTTTGGAGGAAGATTAAGGGAGCTCTACAAAAATTATCATTGCCTTTAACTTGGACCAAGGTTAGTGTTCAAACCATGACCATGTTCTTTCTTGTAGCATTGCATAATGAATATGCAAGCACAGAGTAATTGTTTTGGGATCATGCATTATATAGTGAATCTTGATATTGTAGATTTTGATATTGTGTCGTGATGGTGAGAATGTGTATTGTGTTCATATAATTTTCTTGGTTTTCTTTCTTGATCTTTTTGTTTTGATTTGAATGTCAAGTGTTGTTATGGGTGTGAGGGATTCACTCACCCTTTGGGAAGGGAAGAGAAGTCCAGGGTGAAGGACTTAGTTGGGCTTGAAATATAGTTGAGAACCTTGGAGTATGGGCTCCATTGTATGCCATATTCATTCATATCTTGCTTTGGGGGTGATAAAGGAAAGATGGTGTAAAAACGAAGATTATTGAGTATGGATATTCAAGGATGCTATAGTTGATGGTAGTATGTTTGGAGGATATTTGTGAAAGCCCCGAAAGGGCATGGAATAAGTTGATTTGTGGAAGCCTCAAAAGGGCATAAAAATTATTTATTGCAGATATGTTATGATATGGCAAGTCTCCTATTTGATAGCACACCTTCACCCAATGTTCTTATGATTCCAATGGTGAATCAATGTGCAAGCCATGGGAGGAATTGTTTGGTGTTATGTGGTGTGTTTCATGCATTAGCAAGTGATGAATATGTGTATCCTGTTTGGACCTTGTTTTCCCCTGCTCGATGGGTGGCTTCATAGAAGCCCAGGATAGGAGGTGAGCCTCCATGATTCCAAGTTTTTGTGTTGTGTTGCAGGTTTGAAAGCTGATTATGAAGAGTTTAAGGTTCATTCTTGGCGATGTTGGAAACCAAGTGTGTGGAGATACAAATCTTCCATGTCATCGTAAATGTGTTATAATGTTAAGTCTCCATGGTTATTTCATTGTGATGTAAGAGGGATATTCTTATTATTGTATATTGTTGAAATTGTGTAAGGATTGAGAATTTGTATATATTTTACTTGTAAGGAAATGTTCATTGTGAGTTTTCACACTATGCGAATGGATGTATTATGGAGAAGTTATGTAATGAGACCCTTCTTCTTATGTTGTTTGTAAATCATTTGGTAGAAATATTTCATAGTTGTTGAGTGGAAGATTACTATGAATATAGTTGATTCAATTCAAACATAGATGACTGCATTGTAAGTTTATATGTTATGCATTCAATATAATGGAAGAAAGTTATCATATTTGATAGTTCATTTCATGTGTATGAGAATTAGTTCATTTGGATTCCAAGTTTTAATCAATTTCTAGGTTAGATAACACCATCACATCATCAAACATGTTCACTAAAATTCTATGGTAGGATTAAAAGAAAATTAACTCGAAGAAGAATACATAGTCCAAATGCATAAGGAAACAATCCTGTAGGTGCATATTATGTCCTCTGGAAAATGTATGGGGGAAGAAAATAATTCCTCTCCCAAAATTACAGATCAATAAAATAATAAGGGGTTATGCTTGATTCCCTAGTAAGAGCCTATAAATTTAGGGATTTTAATATTAGTTAAATAATATAAGACCTCCTAAAGTTTTCCCAAGAAGGGTCGCGTGATTTTAGGCCCTGTTTGTTTGCGGGAATAGGAATAGGAAAATTAGAATTGAAAAAGTATTCTCTGTTTGCTCTGCCAAATCAGAATAGGGAATACGGAATTCTATTCCAATTTTACCCCGAAAACAAGGATATGTCCATTCCAAACAAAAATTGTTATTGGAATGGCCCATTCCTATTCCACATAATACTTTTCAAAATTTGACAATTATTTGGAATCCATCATTTTCATTTTAGCACTCGAGAACCATTGTTTTCACAGTTCGGGCCGAGTTTGTGGAGGAGGGTTTTTGCTGTGCTCATGTTGTGGAGGACGGTCGACGCCATTGTTTTCACAATTCCCGCCGAATTTGTGGAGGAGGGTTTTTGCTTTGGTCACGTTGTGGAGGACGGTTTACGCTGGTATGTATGCTGTTTTAATATCTCTACGCTGTTTTCACAGTTTACGCCGATATGTATGTTGTTTTATTGCCATTATTCTTCGTGAATCAGCTCTAGTAAGGTATTGTATCCATGGATGTTTATGCTTCCCTTGTTTATGCATTTTCCTTGTGCTGCATTTCCAAATAAAATAGAATCAAAAACCATGGGTGTTTATGCTTCACTTTGTATTAATTCAATATGGTCGTACTCATCATCCATATTGTCCAGAGACGCCATCCAATCCATTTCTGCCAACACAGAAACCCCTTAAATCAAATATTCTAAGTTCACTCAACAGCAACTGAGATACAATTGATTCAACCAAAAAAACCTCCTCTTTTTTTCTTATCTCCTGAAAATGGCAGAGGGATTTCCTACCCATTGGCGATGCAGCTCTGGTCCTGCTGGCAGTTTCGCTACGGATAACTGAAAATAGTTTGCTTCAATTCTGAGGACCTTCGTATAGAATACTGGTAAATATATGTATAACTAGGTAGAACAAGAATAGCTCAACTTTTCCGAAAATTCCAGCTGTTAAAGCAGGGGACGCCCCTTAGGTAGTGCTCAATGCTTTTGCTCTTCCCTTCTTCCAACCAAGTTGTAAACCACCCAGATGGAATATCAACTCTGCCAATGCATATAAATATGTTTATTCCAGATGGTCAATGCATAGAAATGTGCACACGAAAACTAATACAAACTGCTCGTTCAGAATCTCCATTTCTCATAGAGCCACACTAGGTAACTAAGTACCAATCAATTCTTTGCAAAGATCTAAATCTACCAACTGGTAAAGTCCCCAATAAATGAGAAAAATAATAGGCCTTTCGAGGACTTTGTAATAGATTGATTGCAAATATGTGATAAATGAGAAAAATAATTCTATTTCTTTTGGATTGAAGGGTAAATGTGAAATAGAGGAGCTTGAAGAAGCATCTGATTTCATTGATTCCTTTGATGTAGAAGCATTAGGCGCAGCTCTCAGTTGTGTTGATTGGGAATGTGACAACTCTCATTTGGTTGCAGAGTCTTGAACATGAGTTTTATGGTTATTATGTCCAATTACATATTTGCAGTCAATCGCTGTTCCAATTTTTTATTTAGTTTTTGAAGTTTGAACAGAACATGAGTTTTATCGTAATTATGTCCAATTACATATTTCTTCCAACATGGGTTTTATTGTGGCATACCAATGCCAAACATATAAGTATGTTCAAATGATTGCAGAAGATATAGGCTCAGCTCTCGAATATTTTGATTTAAGCAATTGGGGATTTTAGTCATTTTAGGACATTACATTACTATTTTTATGTTTTCATTCACCTGAAATATTTTGATTGATTTTGCTTAGCAGCTGTAAGGCAAATTTCGCTTTCTAGAGTTTGATTGTTTTTAATTAGCAGCTATGAGGCGATTTTTGCTTTCTAGCTTTTGATTGAGCCTGTTTAGGGGGAATCTCCAGTGATATGAGGATCACTGTGTATTTCTAGGTTAAGCTTTCACAGCGTACACAACTTGAACTTCATTCACAGCGTACACAACTTGAACTTCATTCAAAGATATTGATGAAAGAACGCCCTCTTTTGTTAAGCTTTCACAACATACACAACTTAACTTCATTCAAAGTCTTACCTCTTTGCAGGAAAACTTGATTCAACCACACTTTAATTTCGGTTTTATCTGATTTTCTCTAAAGTGATCAAATTCAATACTTAACCTGTTAGTTTTGTTGGATACAATGAATGGAAGAGTCTTTCATTGACTAGGTCATATGCCTACATAAAGAGAGACACCACAACAATATGTTTTAGAATGAATAGGTGGATGGCCTAGTTCTATAGATACACATAGAGATCCTATTTTAATAGAATGTCTAGGTGGTAAGGATGATAGTAGAAAGCCTCAAGAAGACCACAACTACTACATTGCTCATGAATCTGATATAATGGAGTCCTAGACATTAATATATGAAAAGTTATTTTAAATTAGAAAACAAAATTTTGGAAATGAAAAATAGTCGGGACTGTTTCCATTTATGAAGGTTTGGTCCATGTTAGGAAATTTTAGTGTTAAATATGTTAGCAAAACCTCAGTACTATAATGATTAAGGCTACATGCAGTGATCTGGGAATGGTAAATGTAAAAGTATGCCCAATACAAGAAATAAACATTATTATTGTAAAAAACAAGGGTCTTGGAAATTCATACTTATGCAAGATACATTTCGACATGTATCCAGATACTATACAACCTAGAAAGTTCCATATGTTGATGAGAGAAATAAATGGTTGATATTCGTAGGACTGTTTTCCAAAGATTGCCCAATTTGACCCATGTTGTTAATAGCAGTGACAATATTTCCAATTCCACAAGTTGTGGCTATAAATAAGACTACCATGTCCACAAATAGAAGTGCCTAGCTAGATCTAATGGATTTGGGCTACTCAATGTTCTTTTCTTCATGTTGATTCACAAGAGCTCCAATAGGGTTTTGCTCCTTGTTCTTATTTCCAACAACATCAATCTAAAACAATATATTTTTTCGTTTTTGCCAAAAAAAAGACCAGTTTGCTCTGGCAATAGCTTTGTTTGTCAACAAATAACCTATATTGCAAGCTTCAAAATCCTCTCCCACGAGAACATATGTAGCTTTAGGTTTCAGTTGATTAATCTAGATGCTTGAGTAGACAAGCCAAGGCTCAATTTATGGAATCGTAGACATAACATCATTCCAGGACCTCTACGGTTTGACATTAAATTATTTTAAACATTTTAGTTTTGATTATTAGATGCCATGTTTTCCCTCTTTCTAGGGCTTCAAAGATTTTGACATTAAAACTATTTACTTCATTCTAGTGCATTCTAGGGATAACATTTTTAATGATAACATTTTATAATGATAACATTTTATATCAATGACTACAACTTATAATAGGACAATGAGTGGACATAAGAAATAATATATCTAATCATTCTTGTATGGATTTTCTTTTAAACCTGCATACCAAACAGGTATAAAGATGGGATAAATACATCTACTTTTTTATTGTACACCACATAGAAAATGAAAACAAAGATGCATGATGTGTCTTCAAATCCAACAAGAAATCGAAGAAAATGAGTATAAACTAAAAGAGCAAAGCAAAATGATCGCTTACGTGCCTTTTCTATCTCTACAATTCCTTTTAAATGAATGATCTTGACCATTGATCTACAAACACAACTCTTTAAAGCCTTGAGAATCTATAAATCCACATCAAAATCAAGTCATTTGTATACAAAATTTTTTATTAAGGAGATTAGGCTACTATGAGACTTGCATTGAAAGATCGTCATTCTAGTTGAATTGAATCATTTTATCTTGTTTATCATTCCATTTGATCATGTAGCTTCATAAATGCATAGTTTTACCTTCCATCTTAGAATAAGTTATAGTGGATGTTAGATGTTAGGAGAAGAAGTTATGCTTCCTTACTGTCATAATCTTTCTCTATTTGTGTTGTATACAGAGTTCCAAGAATCACGGTGATTCATGCGATTCACGCGATTTGGCGATTCGATTCAAGCCAAATGATTTTTTGTGAATCGGTGAATCGAATCAGCGATAAAGGGTTTATGAAATAAGTTACTCACTAAATTTCAAGGGTTTTTTAAATTTTCCGATTCATGGCCGATTCGATTCCGATTCATGGCCGATTCACGATTTGATTCGGCCTTGCCGATTCCGATCTGATTCCGATTCTTGTTACTTTGGTTGTATATTTCTGAAATATGTAGTCCATATTGTGGTTCTAGGTATTTTATGGATCCTAATGATGATGTTGAAGATGATGTTCAAGTTCAAGGAGCCATTGTTAGGAGGTTGAAGGTCATGCACTTGCTTGTTGTTTTGCTTGCAACCCTTGCTATGTACATAGTGGCATCTTACGAAGAAGGTAGAAGACAAGGGTGTAAGGAAGAAGAGCTGCATGTCCTTTTTATTAGCGTATTATCCATTCTAATCACACAAATTGCCATGACCAAATATGCATGTCTAAAGTAGCCTTCTTTCGCTTGGCTGAAATTCTAAGAGTAAAAGGGAGCATTCAAAATACAATAAACATAACATTAGAAGAACAACTTGTGATGTTCTTGCATACACTTGGCCACAATTTAAGGAATCGTAAGATTGGCCATAACTTTGGTCACTCAGGAGAGACAATGAGTCGAAACTTCCACAAGGTCTTGAAGGCTATCTTAGCATTACATAAAGAGTATCTGTTAGCACCTGCTCCAACCACTCCTCTGGCAATCGCTGGGAAGGACCGTTTTGATCCTTTCTTCAAGGTAAACATCGTAATGACATGTATTTCTTTGCTATAAAATCAATAATATTAATATGTATTTGATAATACTATTTATTTTTACAAGATTGTATTGGTGCACTTAATGGAACCCATGTGCCAGTTACCGTTAAAGTGGAAAACCAAGCAAAATATTGCAATAGAAAAGGCAACTTGTTGCAGAATGTTTTAGGTGTTTGTTCGTTTGACTATAAGTTTCAATATGTTCTTGTTGGTTGGGAAGGGTCTGTTGCAGATAGTCGGGTGCTTGCTTCAGCTCTTTCTAGAGCAAATCCACTTGTGGTTCCTCCTAGTATATTAATTCATATTTTATATGATTCTATGATATCTAAACTTCTATGATATATTTTGACTATAACGTTTTTTCTATGTGTAGGGAAATTTTATTTAGTTGATGTTGGATACCCAAATGTACCTGGGTTTCTTGCTCCATATTGCTGTACTCATTACCACCTAAAAGAGTTTTGTAAAGCGAACCCGATCAGCAATCCTGAAGAATTATTTAACCACCGACACTCCTCTCTTAGGAATGTAATAGAGCGTACATTTGGTATTTTGAATCAACGGTTTCCTATCTTGAAGCATGCAGCATCCTATAATATCACGACCCAAACAAGGATTGTATTAGCATGCACCATACTAAACAATTTCATTACGGTGGAGGACATTGTTCCATCCGAAGTGGAATTAGAAGACAATGATGGTCATGCTCCCATAAATGTGTCAATTCTTGAGACTTATGGGATGAGTCAACGAGAAAGAGATGATTGGACAAAATTTCAAGATGAAATAGCTCGAAGAATGTGGGAAGACTACAACTCTCGCACTTAATTGTACCACAAAACATGAACATTTATTTGCACTTAAATAGAGGAAGGCAAATTTACCATGACATACAGTATGGATCTACTTAAATTGATTTGACATTTGTTGTGTTTAAGATATATTTATATGAAGATTTGATATGAGTAGTTTGTTATCTGTATATGGAAATTTGATGTATGTTTGAAGGGATGTAAGCATGCTGTACTGTCTTCCTTCTCTTCCATCTCTTTTGGTGGGTTTTCCTTGTGCTTCTCCACTATTCTCTACTTGTAGGGGTTGAGTTTCCCTTGCACCTTCTTCATAGCTCTTCCACATTGAAACTGAGATAAGGAGCCTAACAAAAAGCCTTGGTCACAAAGAAGGTCAGCAGCTCAGTGGTAGGGAATTCCGGCATACATATGACAAGTTGTAGGTTTGAACCATAGGTGGTCTGTGGAAAACAAAATATGATATCACAGCCAGCCTTCTTTGAAGATATCCAGTGTCTGATAAATAGATAATTGCCAACTCTAAGCATCCTGCTCCATCTATGTTTGAATAGGCATACTTTGTCCCTGTACCTATCCCCGTATCTGTCTCCCAGTAACTATATGCTGGAGCAAAACAACCAATTTGAAATGGCATACTTTGTCCCTGTACCTATCCCCGTATTTGTCTCCTGGTAACTATATATTGGAGCAAAACAATCAGTTTTGGCTGAGTCTCCAGCATATTTGTTGCTTGGTGATTGTTTTGCTCTTTTGATATTTTGTAGTTTTATGCATTTTAGTTAATAATATGTGCTAATTTTGTTTTTGGCAGCACTGGAAAGTGCTTAGAAGTGCAAACTCATTTATAATATAATGCAAGATATTTTGATTTAAGAAAAGTAGTGGTTGATCTCAGAACAATATGTTTAATTGGAAGTGCATAACTTTAAAAGTGAATGAAAATTGCCCATTTTTTTGCTATTCACATTCACATAATATGCATGCCTTATAATAGGTATCAGTCTCTGTTGCATTATTATTGGTTTTTGTTTATGGCTGATTGGAATCCATACCAACCCAAGAATTGGTTTACCGATTTTAATGAGGCATTTTTCATGTTACTGGGTGTGTCCTCCCAAGATTTGGTTTCATTTTTATTGTGAATTTGGATGTGGAAAATAACAAAGTCGGCCTTGGTGTAGACATATTTGATTTACAAGTTTAGAAATTTGTAGAAAGTGCATCGACTCTTATTGTGAAATTCATGGATTTTGTTTGGTTGGTATTTAGAGGAAGATATTTGTGTGTCCCCGCTTATCAGTAATATGAAATCAATTGAATTTGTTATGCATTTAATGGTACTGGTTTATAGTGGAGGAGAGTTTTAATTCTCACATGACTGGGTAGTACTGATTTGTCTTAAAGATACTGATTTCTGAAGATAAAGTTTTGCTACAGGAGAAAATTAAACTAGCATACTTATATTTTGAAAAATATAAATAAATAAGCTGAGTGATATCAATTTTCAGAAGTCAATATATTTTTTTAAATGATACATGCCAAAACCACAGGGTCTATGCATGGTAATTCAATGATGTTCCTTTGTTGATGATTAGTATTCTCCCTTTCTAATCTTTCAATTTAGCAGTTTTGTATAATTATCACCCTTTGTAATACATCGGAACAAGAACAAGAAGCTTCAATTTTCTCAAATTCCTGTCAATTCATTCAGATGTCCATCAACACTTCGAATTCAAACAAAGAAGGCCAACAGACACCTGATTTAGCACGTAGAAGCTTTCATTATTTTAATCCCAATCCTGCAAATGCCCAGTGTGTCCTTGGTAAGCTCCCGAGCTCAATGTATTGTGGTAATTATATTTAGTTGTTGTTTTATGTGTGGGACTTTCATGCACAAGCTAGGTTTGCATGAGGAAAGCTACCACAACAAAGGAAAATGTTTTTGCATGATAAAGATTGTGCAAATCTCAAGGATGCTATTGCATTAAACAAAACCTTGGGTAAAAATATTGTGAAGATGGTATGTTCAATTTAGAACTGCATTTACAATCGATTCAGCCACCAAGTTGGCTTACTTTAGCTTCAAAAATCCATGTGTCTGCTTAGGTCCATTGCCTTTCAAGTGAAGTTATTCCTTATACTCAGTTTGCTAGATCAAGATTATTCATCATGTCTATACTTAATCACATTCTTATAACATATATATAGTCAATCTGAATATAATCCTTTGTCTTTCATTGTTCTGCCCCGTTTTCATATATGTATTATATTAAAATTTCTGTCCTTTTTACCAGGGATAATGTGTGAGCAATAATGTTTAATATGATAATTTACTGGATTTATTTGAGCAATAATTTACAGTCTAATACTCCAATATCCTGTCATAAAGTTTCATCTTGTTTTGTGCATCTAAAATATTGTTTTCCAGCTGATAATTGCTGAAAATGTCATTCACCAATCTCCTGACGAGCATTGATGAGGGGCTTCGTGTCACTGCTGTTGCTTCCACACCTAGAAATGTGAAAGTTGTTTGGACTCGAGATATGAAACGAAAATTGCTCGATATACTCCTTGAGCAAGTCACATTAGGAAGAAAAGGAGAAGGGGGGTTTTCGGAAAGAAGCTTGGAGCGGCATTGAAAGGAGGTTCAATTTGGATATGAAGATTAATCTTGTAAGAGACAACTTCAAGAATAAACTGAAAACATGGAAGCAAGCTTATCGAATGATGAAAGACTTGAGAAATATGAGTGGCTTCACATGGAATGAAACTACTCAGTGTGTGGACGCTGATGATGTTGTATGGGAAGAGTTGTTAAAGGTAATGTACTCTACACAATGTTTATAAGTTACGTTAAATATCTCTTAATGAATACTAATGAATGATAAATATCTAATACCTTATTTGCCTTCATGTAGCGAAAGGACTTCAAGAATGCTAGGGTGTACAAGAGGCAACAATTCCTCTATTACAATGACTTAGCAATCATTGTTGGGAATGACATTGCGGATGGAAGTATAGCTGCGACAGCCCAAGAGAATGAAGATGGGCACCTCTTTGATGAGGCCGCTGATCTTGACAATGATAGGGGCTTCACTACATCTATGGATGGCACTCCCGAATTTGAGGAAGGGTTTGTTGGGACGAATGATTCTAGTACATTTGTTAGACAAAATGCTTCCACACCATCATCATCGAGGAGGACCAAGAAGAGGAAGGCAAGCATGGCTTCTTCTTTAGATGTGATATGTGAAAGCATACAAGATATACAAGAAGGCATGAGGGAGTCTTAAATAGTAAAAGTTGATAAAGGAGAAACGAAGCAAGATGTATCAGCCGCATTTGCAGCCCTCAAGGCTATACCTGGACTTAGTCGACAAACTATGATTGCGGCTTATGACACTTTTACTTCAGAACCTACAAAAGCTTGGGGATTCTTAGAGATGAGTCCAGAGGAAAAAGAAAAGTATGTCTAATATAAATTTGGAGGATTGTAATGATTTTCCAACATGACATTCCATGTTTAGTTTGTGTTTCCATTTTGACTTTATCACACTTTTGCATGATCAGATTTTTCGAAATTATAACTTGTTTGCATGATCAGGTTTTCATATGCTGCTATTATTTGTACCCTGTATGCATGTCCCAACCAAAAGCTTCCATTTGTAGTTGACAGTTGTGCCCTAAAAATATTGCACAACTGTGCCACTCATAAAATATTTCGTAGTTTTCAAGGGTTTCACAAGTTAGTGGGAGATTGATTAAGGTTTCGAATGCGATTTAAATCCAAAAAAAAAAAATTCAATTGTGTTAGGCTATAAATTTTTGGGGGGATAATTCATGGGACAAATTCATGAAAAATGGGGTATCATTGGGATTGTTTTGGAGATTATTATTTCTATGATTGAAATTGTAATAATATTTTTAAGGTGCAGTATTTATATGCTTGTTTAGAATTTCATGATTTTATTAGAAAGGAAAATGCATTTGAAACAGAGATCTTGGTATCAAATGGTAAAGCCAAGTGCACACAGTTAATCAAATTCCATGGCCATGGATAGAAATCTGCATTTGTCTAATTCTGGCAATATTAATTATTTTATACAGGATATCTTACTTATCTGATACCATAGGAGCGGATAAAGATCCAAGATGCATTCCTAGAAACCTCAAGCTTTTTTTTCCCAAGTGATCCAAGTACTTCTTGTTTGAAGTACCTCCTGGTATTACTGCCCTTTGTTGAATTTATTGCCTTGATTCAAAATCTTGAGGATAGATCTCATAGATTTCTGAGTTGAGGTTCACACCAATAATATATAGAGATGTAATTCCCATCTGTAACTTCAAATGGCACTCTCATCCAAGTCCATTGGTGCAGAAAGCCCCCCTTATCATCTTATGACAGCATAGCATCTCTAGTACTTCAGATGACACTCTCATTCGCTGCTAATATGAATGTTAACATCTATGGTTCAAACTATATTAGTTTTATCACTAACAGTTGACCATGTAACTAAATCACGGTGATTCATTTGCAATTCATTAGTCCATTCTTAGCATGACAGCTGGGAGAGATGAAGCGTTGTTCCACAAAGTAACGCTAAACCTTGAAACAATGAATTCCACCTCCCTCAACAATTTCACAAATGTATGGAGAGACAAATTAAGAGACCGCGCAACAATATAATGCCTTGTTTGAAACGACACAATAGAGCATAGCTCGATTCTGCAACCATGGACCCAAGAAACACTGAGAAATCCAAACGTTTCTCTTTTCTCTATTTCCTGTTAATTCACACCTCTATAACAGTAGTAGCAGCTTAATCATGGCAGTAATGGTTGTAGTAGGTGTATTCCTTGAATCTTCAGTTCTTAGCCCGATAAACATATAATATTTAGGATAAATGTCTTAGCAGGGCACTGTTATTGTTATTTCAAATACAAGAGACTTCTTTCTATCCCCTCTCCTGGTTTTAAGATGATTTGCAAATAGGTATGATAACAGTCTCTTGAGAGAAATATATTTGTGTGAAAGTTGGCTAACTCAATTGCTATGCAAGAGCCATTTGACAACAAAAATGGAGTCTGGTTTATATCTTCAGCCGTATGTTGTAATGATTTGCAGATTATAATATGCCTGATGGCTGCTCCATGTTCAAAGGCAGTGCTTCCAGCCTAGGTTGGTGTTTTAAGTGTCATACCTTTTGACCTTTCATCATTGTTAGTGCTGAATGCTATCCTTTTCTCCAACAATCTCAATGCCTTTGGCAATTTGGTCACACTACAATAGTCGTCAATAACAGCTGTATAACTGATACAGTTGGAAATAAGTCAGTGATATCAACACCCCTGCTGCAAAAACACCATCCCAGTAAATTGTGCTTCTCAATCTCTCCACATCCTATCTTTGCTTTATGATATATAAAATGCATGCATTGGTATGCTATATATATATATATATATATATATATATATATATATATATATATATATATATATATATATATATATATATATATATATATTATAGTGTGTTCAAGCATTTGTGACAATATACAATTGAAAGTCACATGTCGTGTCAAAATTTTTAAGACGAGGTATTTGCATCACTAGCAGGATTGGACTGAGGAGCAACAACATAGTCCATTGAATATAGATATCAGAATATATTTTACACTTTTGTAGTAATTTCTCATTATATTTGTTCATTATTTATATAGGGTCGATGGATTTGACAACTTTTCTGATGTGTCGATGTGGTGCTAGACCTATAATAATGAAGACGTCACGTACAGAGGATAATCTTGGGCGTAGGTTTTTGTGTTGTCCAAATAAAAGAAAGGTTGTTACTAATTTTTTTATTTTTGCTTTTATTTTATTATTGTGGCAAGCCCTAATGTACTTTTGGAATGCAAGGGCACAATGGCTACAATTTCTTTGAGTGGGTCAAAGATGGCTCATCTACATCAAGCACATCAAAATCTATAAAAGAAGATAGGAAGGGTAGCAAGTTGTGCATTGTGCGGGAGACAACTGCTAAGGAGATTGGTTCTATGGCGAAAGCCGAAATTGCGTTTTAACGTAGACTTAATTCTATTCTATTTTTTATAAACACACTATTGGTGATGGTGATTCTAATTTTAGTAATGGAATGACCATTTTGTTGTAAAGAATCATGGAGACTAAACCTTTTATATGATTTTGTATTAAACGATGAGCAAATTTTAGTAATTTCAAATGTATATTATTGTGTATAACATTTTTATGTTTATATCTATTCATTTAAAAAATGTTGAAATAAATTAATTTCTTGTTAATTTCATTTAATAATATAGAATGAAAAAATTTATTTTCTTTACAATAAATTGAAATAATTAATCAAATATAATAATATAGTGAAACAAATAAAATATATTAAATGAATTTAGAAATCAAATTGACGTACAACTCAATTCATCAAATTCGGATCAAGATGAGCAAATTTAACTAACTTCACAATTATATTATTGTGTATAATATTTTTATGTTTGTATCTATTCATTAAAAAATGTTGACATAAATTAATTTCAAATAGAATGAAAAAAAATTATTTTCTTTACAATAAATTGAAATAATTAACCAAATATAATAATATAGTGAAACAAATAAAATATATTAAATGAATTTAAAAATCAAATTGACATACAACTCAATTCATCAAATTCGGATCAAGATGAGCAAATTTTACGAATTTCACAATTATATTAGTGTATAATATTTTTATGTTTATATCTATTCATTAAAAAATGTTGACATAAATTAATTTCAAATAGAATGAAATAAATATATTATTTTCTTTATAATAAATTGAAATAATTAACCCAATATAATACTATATTAAAATAAATAATATATATTAAAATATAAACTTAACTATATTCCAATTCCAATTTTGTACAACTAAACAAGGGAGTAACATATTCCAATCAAATACCAGGCAAACCAAACAAGAATGGGAATGCTCTTTTCCATTCTCATTCCACATTTCCATTCCTATTCTAATTTTCTATTCCTATGCCGACAAACAAACGGGCCCTTAGGGAGGATGCATATAACCATAATATAGTATTAAACAAGATAAATAAATAAAAACCAAAAAAGAAAGACACTAATAAAAGAAAAGGGACTTGGGCGCCTACCCCACAAAAAGGTGAAAAAGACATGCAATTCGAAGTTGTTGATGGGACAAATGGCCTCCACATAGCGCCTTTCCCTTGAAGTCTCCTTTTTGGCACATGTGACCGTGCGGGAGGCTGTCCCATGTTCTGACATACATCGGACATCTCTTCCCTTGGGCATTACACATCTCCCTTTGAACATTGGCACTTGGGGGGTGCTTTTCCCATGACCAATGATGGGACCCTTTTTTTTCTATGCGCCCCACTTGGGAATGAGAGCGCCTTGGGAAGGGTATAGTATGTTAGGAAGGGTATAGGATAGGGAAGAGAAGTTAGGCATTTGAAGAAGTGGGAGGAATAGATTGATGTTAAGAAATGATCATGTCAAGTTTATGAAGTTACCTTGGGATCTATGTTGACCAAATCTTGCATTTAGGTGTTTTAGGGGGGAGGCAATAAAATCATTGCCTAATCCTTTTGGAGGGATTAGAAAGGGGGGGCACATGACCCCAAGACCATGGAATTCACTTGGAAGGGTGCAGAGATGTAAACAATAATTAATAATGTTGGGATGAAGTGTAAGATTGTAGGTTAGCATAAATGTATAGGTGTCTAGTAAGATTGTGAACTAAATCATTATAAAATCATGTGTTAAGTAGGGAATATTAGTTATTAAATAGGTAGTGGTATTTTGGGTCAGATTAATATCTTTATTAATGGTGTGGGGTAAAGTAGTAATGCTTTTAAATAAATATAGTAATAAACTGTCAGTAGTGGTAATCACTATGGGTAATGTGAAGGGGATGTATGTAGGAAGTAGGTTGTAGGAAAAGAATACTTTAGGTGATTCATCATATGGTTAGAATGGTAGTTAAAGTTATTAAAAAGTAATAATTAAACATTGTAATTAAATTTGTAGTTAAAATTAAAATGGTAAGTTAAAACTAAAATCAAATTAGTAGAGTGTAATGATTGATTAATGGGGAAGGTGTAGGTAGTAGTTAAGTTGATCTTGAACCTTAGTTAATATATGAACTTATTAAATTTATTTTCGTATTGGAAATAATCCTATTATGTTATATAGTAGATAATTAAAAAAATAAGGTTCTAGAGAAATTAAAATTTAAATAAAAGTATATAAATATATATACCTTCATTAGACCAAATAATAGTATGGTTTATGGTCTTAAGATTTAAGTGCTTAAAGAGCTAGTTAGGCGTCTTGTTGTATGGGTAAGAATGTTAGAGTTAGAACATATAGGAAAAGTTGGTATTAACAATGAATTTATTGGTTTATTAATCCCATATAATTATTTTTAAATCATATTTTTTGATACAAATTGTTTTTCCCTATAATTTTTGGTAATATGTTTCGTATGTCAAATGCATTGACATTTTGTTATGATTTTTTTTTAAATAAAAAGAATATCTATTTGATTATCAAATATAGAACTAATTCCTCTGTGGATTCATCAAGGATAGGGAAATTTTTTTTGATATATCATATTTAATCGCCATTAGTGTTGGAATTAAATGATATGATACAGGTCATCTAAAATTATAGGCCTGATAATCAATCACAATGTTTCATGTAACTCCACAGATCTTGTGAACACACTATATGTTACTTTTAAATAATGATATAGATAGGACATTAATTGAGTATAAATACAACATATAAAACAAGAAAAGATACAACTCTGTATAAGTTTCTCATCTAAGCACCTCGTAGCTAGGGTAGCTTATATCATAACCTAAATTGAACATTGAATGTTATGAATATAGTATAATTAAAACTTTATTATGTGGTGTTTGTTCCCAAGCACAAATATGAACTTATTTAACTATGCCCTCCTTAATACAATTCAATTGTGAAACTATGTACAAAAGATCTAACACGAATCTAAGACCCAATGGGAATCATTGATGCAACATGATACTTTTTAAGTGTATTATAGTATACTAAATCATCAATTTCAAAGATCCTCTTCTAAAAGTGAAAATGGTAGGAATCAATGCATGGCATATTTTAACTAGCATAACTGTTACTTGAATATCCTGAGTAGATGCATCATGTTTACCTAACTATTCGACAACCTAGTTGCAAGATGCATGTGTCAATTTGTGACTCCTTAAGATTGTCATTCAAAAAAAAAAAATTTGTGGTTGTGTTTTAGGCCCTAAAATTTTGGGCATGACATTTTCATCTAAGTTTGTAAAGGGCTCATCTTCTGTATTTGTTGATAGTTTTAATGTAGTATTTTCCTCAAATATGACATCTCTGCTTACTTCAACTAATCTTTGTCCAAGTACATAAACTCTATACCCTTTTGAGTTTTCACTATACCCAACAAATATCCCTTTCTTCCTAGATGGTTCTAACTTAGTTCTTTTTTTTGTAGGTATGTGAATATAAACAGGGCAACCAAAGATTCTAAGATGACTGAAGTCAAGTTTAGTTCTTGTAAACACTTCTTCAGGTGTTATGTTTTCTAGCATTAAGACTGGAAGAGAGGACCAGTCTTTGTTCAATGCCTTTGTACTGATCGTAGACATGAAAGTCTTCCTGACTAATTACTCTACTATGATTTGATCTTGTTTCTTAAATTGGAATTTGAGCTGTATATGTGCTGCAGAAGCAAATTAAATTAATTTCTTCTTAACAGCAAAGATTTCTACAGCTAAGTGCAGATTGGAGATTTCATTAAAGACCAACATTTAGTGATTGAATGTAGACTTTTTGACAAAAAACATGATAAAGATGGTAATAAATTTTGAAGAATTTAGTTAAATATTACAGAATTCAGATATAGATCACAGGGGCATTCTCAGGTTGAAGTTGAAGACTTGGTTAAGCACTGCCTGGTGCTTGCATCTACATGAGGGAGCAAGCCAAGGATAGATTATCTTCACTATGGCATGTTTTATCGGCATTTTATATCAGTTGTGAATTGAAGTGTGGGTTCAAACTGCAGTGCAAGAGGATAAATAAGAAGGTTGTCTATATATAAAATAGATTGTTCAATCTGATTTATATAAGACTTGAACAATTGGGGCTAAGCATTGTGTAAAACCTTAATGCATGCCAGAAGGTTCCTACTATAAAGAATAGTGCTAGTTGGAGTCTCATCAGTATAGGAATCTTGGACAACGAGGTAAGAAGATCGATATCTATGTCAGAAAGAGCCACATCATAATGAAGATCCACTCAATGGGTTCTTCCCCATAAGGGAAAAACTTGAGGACTCAATCTTATGACAGTGACTCCAAAGTGGTTTTAAATCTAGAATTCATTAGTCATATGTTGATTATGCTAGATAAAGTGAGGCTATTAATGCAAGATTGGGATTATGAATATCCTTCTATAACAAGAGAGAGTTTGACATTTCATTAAAGGAAACCGTGGATGAAGAAGCCAGAAAGATGATAACAGATTCAGAAGGAGTCTGACACTTAATCGTAGAGAACCTTGTACGAAGAGGTCAAAAAAGTTGATATCAAATTCAGAGGGAGTTTTGACACTTTATTAGTAATCTTGACAAGGAGGTCAAAAGGTTAATGTTTCTTTGTGAAGAAGAATTTCGAAATGCAATCCTTTTTATTACATTCTTGTCTATGAGAGATAAGTTTCAGGTGAAAACCATATTCTCCAATATGTTTCATGGTGGATGTCATGACAACACCATATGAGTCTATGACAGTAATCGTAGTGACTTCATGTGAACTTTTGATGTTATGCGTGTATGAGCATGTCCCCTGTGTACATCATGAGGAAGTGACAACTTCCAAATGATTATCACTTGTATTTGCAGAAGTTATTGGAAGGTGACAATCTTACAATAACTTAAATCACAATATACATTTTATGTAAATGTTGAAATAGATTATGAAAGGCTTTATCTTGTAAGTCAATTAAGTGTTAGATGTCATTAAATTGATTGTCTATAAGTTGTTTGTATAGATATATGATAGGTATTTGGTGAAAATCTTACTTTGATATTCTAATAGGCCATTACCACATTGAATACTTGGTGAATATCATTTAGTTGATAATCTGATAGGCCATTACTCAAAGTACTCAGTGGATATCATTTGATTGATGTTCTGTTAGGCTAATACTCATGTTACCTAATATGATATCATAATACTATCTGGCAAATGTCATGTGTTTATATTCTAATAGACCAATACCCATATGATATCATATCGTGGAAGTATTCCAATCAAAGATTTCCTTAATGTGTTATGTCTAAATATTAGCAATGGTGTTATATTTACATGTGTTTAAATTCTAAACTAAGAGGGAGTGTTAATGTGTTAGTTCAATCAAGATAAAAATATCATTGAAAATATAAATACATATTTATGTAATATATTTCAATATATCATATTTGTTATTATTGTATCAAATATTAAATACAATTCATGTGTGTGTGAGAGAGAGAAATATTAATGAAGTAATAATTAGAAGGGCGGATTGAATTAAGCTTTGACCGAATGCTTGCATAGTGTTTAGTCGACGTTAATATTAGGTAAGTATTTGGTTATAACTTCACCAGGAGCCATGTACCCAATGGGACGTGACTCCATGTGGAGTCACTCCTCATCAAGGACATGGCTCCCCAGTCACCTATTTATTTGCCAATGAACTCTGCTTAATACATCAATGAACACTTAAAAGCATTCAGTCTTCAAGACTGTTAGCAGTACTCAATCAACCATTGTCCTTGTACAATTATTTTCACTTCAGATTGATAGCAGTTATCTGTGATATCAAACTACATATAGATATATATTGATCCCTATGTATTATCAGTGCATACTTTTCTCATTCAATCAAATATTTACTAACAGATAGATATCTTCCTTAACATTCACAAAGATCAAAGATTCAGAATATGTAACTCAGTAAGTCTGATAAATTTTAACAATCATCCTAAAAAGAGATAATGATTAAAAAGAGGTGTTTTGGAAAGTTCCTGAGCTGAGTTTATTTGGGAAACTTTCATAGTTTCTAAAGACGAGTTCCTTTGGGGAACTTTGGATTATAAATATGAGCTCATTTCATTAGAAAAAGAATGCTTGAAAATTTATCTGCTTTAGTTGCCTTTGTGGCTTTTCTGAGGTTCTGATTTTCAAATCCCTTGCTGAGGTATAAGGGTTTGATCTGAGGTTTTTCTCCATTGTTGTAGTACAGTGGAGATTAGTTTCTTGTGAATTCTGAGATTTTCATGGTGGCTTCTCGAACTGTATTTCCTGTAGCTGAGAAGCAATGTTGCTAAAGAATTTGGTATTGGGAGCCTGGAAAGCGAGCATCATTCCTAATGTATCTTTCTATGTCTAAGGTGTGAGTTTGCTGAGAATTATCAACTGAGGCAAGAGAGAATTATTTGGGGTTAGAATTGTTACCTGCATTTGATTACAGGGGGCAAATTGAAGCAAATGTGACTATTGTTACCTGATCTGGCAGCGATTCAGCTGATACCAGATGCAGCTTGCATCCTCTGGCATTAGGGCTGGTGATAAGCTATTGCAGGGGCCAAAAATATTTCTAGAACAGACTGCGTGAGTTACATTGACCTGCGACTTGTTCTTCCCTACCCACGAACTCATACTGGATAGCTGCATTCTTGATCAGTGTCACTCATTGTATACCCTGTGTCAATTTCCAAAGGTGGCTTGCAAACTACATATCATGCCATGCGTCTAATGTCCAACAAATGTGATTGGAAATTCTGAGGGTTGCTCACGTTTGGGAATATCAGTCAGGAAAATTTACATTAACAAGTTCCAATTTTATTTAATGCAATTTTCCATTTGCAAATAAACATCATATAAATACATTGTGGATACTGGTCCATGATTGATTGATTCTAAAATATCAGTGTGCAAATAAATTTCATTTATATTACAGTCTGGATGGGCAATAAATGAATTCAGAAATTTAGTCGAAATGTATAACGATTTATTCATGCAAACACATAAAGATCTGATTTGGTGAGCAGTTGGTTGCATTCCTTATTAGTGTGCTCAAATCTTTGGCATTATATTGTGTGATAGCTAGTGTTGCTTGGCAAGTGTTTGTTAAAATGACAATCTTCTGATTGGGTGAGGAAGTGGATGTTGGCAAAATTAATTTGTTTAGTTACAACAGGGACAACGGTTATTACAGTGGTATCAGAGCGGTTTCCTACAAGCCTGCATGAATTGGGCTCAGAATTATTTAATCAATTGATAGTGGTCAGTGCCTGATTAGCATTGTAGTCAATATTTGATTTATTATCTACTATTCAGTATCATGGCTGATGATTGGAGATTTATGTCGGGTATGCACTATACCCGTAGAGGTACGACCACTCCACCTAGGGAAGGTAAACCTGAGATATAGTTAGGTTCTATTGGTAGTCCGGGTGGTTCAGGAGGTTCAGGAGTTAGAGATTGACAAAGAGGTTATGCAGGCATTCAGGAACCTGGCAGTCAGAGAACAGTAGGTGACAGTTGTTCTACAGCGGTTGTCTAACACCGCAGCAGATAGCACTTCCTCGAGAATGGAGTAGGGAAAGAGATTGAGATGTTTATGTTGGTTCTCATAGATCTTGAGTTGAGGATGGAACTCGAGATGGTGATAGGTACAGAGATGCAGATCGTGGTTGAGTTGAGTATCATGGCAAATAAGCTGACAAAGCTGACATACATATTGGCACTCATGATAGGCCACAAAGGCCCAAGAATCTTGAGACCCGAGGTGGATGCAGTCAATGTTGAGTCTGAGGCCACTCCTTTTGTTGATGACGTAGTGACACACTTTGCAGAGTGGGATGCTTTACCCCAAGTACTTAAAGAGCATCTGAATTTTGATAGGTTCTTGACTCAAAAGCAGGAGCATTCCAGGGTGATGCTAGCATCTAAGAGATAGAGGTCTCGACAGACAAAGTTACAACAAGTTGCCAATAAGATGACGTTGGAGCACTTTGATGGTAGCATAAGAGTCACACCTCAAGTTTTGATCCATAAACTAACACATATTTGGCTTTCCATCCTATGTTAGAGGTGGATGCTATCAGATTCAAAGTGCTACATTTGGATGGAGTTGACCATGACTGGTGGTACCATGGGTTAGTTTCCTTGCAGCATGATCAAATTAATTCCTATCAGAAATTTGTCTATCCACTGAGAGATTTGATAGGAAGGATCCGGAGGCGTACTTTCATGAGTTGGCTCAGCTGAAGCAGTCTGGTGTATAAGAGAGTTACATCAGTGAGTTCCAGAGGCTTTCAGTCATGGTTTATGATATTTTGGAGCCTAGATGAGTGATGCTATTTATAGAAGGATTGACTGAGCCACTCCATCCATGGGTGAAGTCATGGATCCATCTTCTTTACACGTAGCGATGAGAAAGGCATAGGACTTGGAGTCATCTTCTCGAAGCAAGCTTCCTTCAAAATCTTATGTTCCTCCGCAAGATGATGTGGAGTCTCCACCAATTGTTGAGGTTAAGGGCAAGTTAGTGGGGATATCTGATGATAACTATATAGAGTTTGAGGAGGCAACAACTTTGTTATTGGTGCAAGGGGTCTTTCTTTAAAGGTCATACTTGTGCATTGAGGCCAAAGGGGGCAACAAACCATGGCATCTGGGTATACATTGATGTGATTGAGGAGTCAGTACAGTAGTATGAAGATGACAATAGAGATGATCATACTCATTATAGAGTTTTTACTGTGATGAGAATTTATAGTTTGGTATTTGACTCACATGTTTAGGATTTGCATTGGGTGTAGAGTTGGTCTATGCTTAAACTGGATTGTCTACGGGATGATTGGGTGGATACAATGAAGGAGGGTGTGCTAAAATCTCCTATGCATTTATCTGCTAGTGATGTTTTGACTTTTACATCATCATCACAAGTCTTCAATGTTATGTTATAGGTCATGTTATTGGTTCTGATGATGGTACTGGCATGCAGTTGGTTCAATGAAGAGAGGGATATCACTTCCTTCTTATGGGATCCTAATGGAGGTTTTAGTGTGATGTTGGATTGCTTGAGGGCAAGCAATCTCGAGGAGGGAGAACTGTAATGTTCCCATTTTTGGCGAGTTTGTATAGTTGATAGAGTTAGCTCATCATAGCGACCCTCGTGAGCTGAAAAGGTGATTTGGGGTCCCAATTGTAGACTTACTAATTTTAGTAAGTCTATTTTTGCCAGTTGTCATTTTTATGGGTGGCTTTAGCACTTGGTTGTTACCTTTGGGAAACTTTTGATTATTAATATAAGCTCATTTCATTGGAAAAAGCACGCTTGAATATTTATTTTCTTTCGTTGCCAGTGTGACTTTTTTGAGGTTTTAATTTTCAAATCCCTTGTTGGGGTATAAAGGTTTGATCTGAGGTTTTTCTCCATTGTTGTAGTAAAGTGGAGATTAGTTTCTTGTGAATTCTGAAATTTTCATGGTGGCTTCTTGAATTGTATTTCATGTAGCTTAGAAGCAAAGTTTTGCTAAAGAATTTGGTATTGGGAGTCTAGAAATCGAGCATCATTTCTATTGTATATTTTTGTGTCTAAGGAGTGCGTTTGTTGAGAATTATCGACTGACACAAGAGGGAATTATTTGGGGTTAGAAATACGTTTGATTAGAGGGGACAAATCAAAGTATTTGTGACTGTCGTTACCTGATCTGGCAGTGATTCAGCAAATACCAGACACAACTTGCATCCTCTAGCATCTACATAGCACATAGGGCTGGTGATAAGCTATTGCAGGGGCCAAAAATATTTCTAGAACAGGCCACATGACTTACATTAACCTATGGCTCATTATTTCCTACCCATGAACTCAAACTAAAAGGTTGCATTCTTGATCACAGTCACTCATTGTATACGCAGTGTCAATTTCCAGATGCGACTTGCAAACTACATATCATGCCATGCATCTAATGTGCAAGGAATGTGATTGAAAATTCTAAGGGTTGCTCACATTTGGGAATTTCAGTCAAGAAAATTCACATTAACAAGTTCTAGTTTTATTTAATGCAATTTTGCATTTGCAAATAGACATCATATAAATGCATTGTGGATATTGGTCCATGATTAATTGATTCTGAAATATCAGTATGCAAATAAATTTCATCTACATTACAGTATGGATAGGCAACAAATGATTTCAGAGATTTAGTCGAAATGTATAACAATTCATTCATGCAAACACATAAAGATCTGATTTGGTGAGCAGTTGGTTGCATTTCGTATTAGTGTGCTCAAGTCTTTAGCATTATATACTGTGATAGCTAGCATTGCTTGTTAAATGTTTGTTAAAACGACAATCTTGTGATTGGGTGAGGAAGTGGATGTTGGTATCACAGCGGTTTCCTGCCAACCTGCATGAATTTAGCTAAGAATTATTTGATCAGTTGATAGTGGCCAGTGCTTGGTTACCATTGTAGTCAATATTTCATTTATTATCTACTATTTAGTATCATGGTTGATGATAGGAGATTTGTGTTGGGTATGCACTATACCCGTAGAGGTCGTACCACTCCACCTAGGGAAGGTAGTTTGGTTCTATTTGTAGTCCAGGTGGTTCAAGCTACTCAGGAGTTAGAGATGTCGATGTAGAGATTGACAAAGAGGCTATGCAGACATTCAAGAAACTGGTGGCCAGACAACAACAAATGACAGGTGTTCTACAGCAACTATCTAACACTCCGCAGCAGATAGCACTTCCTCGAGACAGAGTAGGGAAAGAGCTAGAGATGTTTTGGTTGGTTCTCATAGATCTCGAGTTGAGGATGGAGTGCAAGATGGTGATAGGTACAGAGATGCAAATCGGGTCCGAGTTGAGGATCGTAGCGGGTTAGCTGACTTAGATGAGATACATATTGGCATGGTAGGCTACAAAGGCCCACGTTCCTGAGACCCAAGGTGGATGCGATCAGTGTTGAGTCTGAGGCCGCTCCTTTTGTTGATGACGTGGTGGCGCACTTTGCAGAATGAGATGCTTTATCCAGGGTGATTAAATAGCATCTAAATTTTGATAGGTTTCCGACTCAAATACGGAAGCATTACAAGGCAACGTCGACACCTGAGAGACAAAGGCCTCGACAGACAGAGTTACAGCAAGTTGCTAGTAAGATGACGGTGGAGCACTTTGATGGTTGCAAGAGTTACAACTCGAGCTTGGATTCATAAGCTCGACACTTATTTTGCTCTGCGTCTTATGTCATAGGTGGACGCTATCAAATTTGGAGTGCTACATTTGGATGAAGTCTCCCATGACTGGTGGTACCATGGGTTAATTTCCTTGTGGCATGATCACATTACTTCAATCTAACATGGGGACACATCCCCCCCTAAAAGTGGGTCGTCTCGGAGACGGAGACACCGAGGACGAGGGACGGCATCTCGGCGTTTCCGGTGGCGCCACTTAGAGCGACACCGTCGTTGGAAATGGCAAGACTTCTCTGAGTGTGGGTGCAAAGGGACACAAAGGAGTCTCCTTTATTGCGGGGGGACTCCGAGACGTCTCCCACGGCAAGCAAAAGAGGCACATTAAAATTTAAAAAGTTTAAGGCATTTTTATAATGTTATAAAGTTTCCTTCCTCCTTTGTTCAAAAGCCTTTTGTTTTTCATTTTTATTAACATTTGCATTTCTCATTATTTGCAACAGCAAGGAGAAGAAGAGTGAAGAGCTGAGATAAGGGTTTGTGCAAGAGTGAAGAAAGTGTTTGCAAGTGAAAAAAAAAAGAGCCTAGGAGAAGAAGAAGAGGAGGAGGGTTTACCATCTTATTGAAAGAGTTTTTCAAGCAAAAGGTAGGGTTTTTAACTTGTTTTTCTGATTTTCAAATGCATGTTTATAAATTATTGCTCAATGTTTTTAGTTATAAATGTGTGTTGTTTCATTTTTTTATAGTTATGATTATCATTCATTCATTGAATCATTTATAAACATTAAATAATAGATTAAGATTCTTGATGTTTCATTTTGCAAATTCTTGTTATTTAGTTTTAAATTTTAGAAAATTTAAAGAAGGGCATAGGCTGAAAGTTTGTAAATTCAAATTGCTAACTTTATTAAAAGAAAATTTCATTTTGAGAAATGCAGTGTCAAAATGAGCTCCCATATTGATACTCATAGTGATGATGAGATGGAATTTCATTCAGATAGTGGCAGTGAATCAGAATATGAACCTGAGCCTGAGGTTGGGATTGAGGATGATAATGAGACCATTGAGAAGGGTGAGCATGAGAGTGACATTGGGGCTGGGCCAAATCAGCAAGGGGCCCAAACTAGTTCCACTTCCATGGGTACTAATTTTATACTACCTGATACTCCATCTATTGATTGCCCCTCACCATCTTTGGCAGAGTGGGCTAGGGGTAAGTTTGATCCAAAATCTCTTTTAAAACAATTTGTCACTAGAATAACATGCGGATCATGAAAGAGTGGCACAAGAAAGTGGAGATGCAATATTTGTGGTGATGTATGGTATGGTAGCATCACTAGAGTGAATGCACAGTTCCTCTTTTGGACAGGTAAAGGTGTCTTACCATCTAAGTTTTTGACTGAATCCAAAAACTTGAAGTTTAGAATTGAATTCAACAAGCTTTGGGGAGTCCCAGAGGACTTGGGTCTTCCAGTGCCCACTACCTTGGCTGGTAGGCAGCAAATTCAGACTATACAGCAGGTGTATGAGCAACAAATACAGGGGCAACAACACCGACGCATGTCTTCTTCTAGACCACAGCATAGAGATTCATCTACTACATTGCTAGGGGCAGCCTCCACACCTTCCTCTACTTATAGCTCTATAGGTGTAGCAGCAGCCTAGACAAGCAAGGGGAAATGCAGGGCACAGTCTAGTGACAACAACCCTATAGGAAAATTGTTTGCAGCCCAGACGAGAGCAAAGTTAGATGCATGCATTGGGAGAATGTTATTTGCCAATGGAATTCCACTTCATATTGCTCGGTCTCCTTATTTTAAGGAGGCATTTCACAATGTAGTGAAGGTGGGGTTACCATCATATGTGCCACCAGGTGAGCACAAATTGAGAACTAAAATCTTGGATGATGAGCATGCCAAGATTAGTGAGTCCATGGAGACCGTGAGGGTTGTGTGGGAGGAATCGGGGTGCAACATTATCATGGATGGGTGGACGGGCATTATACGCTGTCCACTCATCAATGTCATAGTCACGTGTATAGAGGGCCCATTCCTTCTTAGGGCGGTTGATTGTTCAAGGCATTGAAAAGATGCTAATTTTCAATTTCAGATTCTTCGGGAAGCCATTGAGGAGATTGGGCCACAAAATGTGGTCCAAGTAGTGATAGATGCAACTCATGTGTGCAAAGCTACAAGGAGGCTTATTAAAGCCACATATCAGCATTTTTGGTAGACTCGTTGTGTACATGCTATGAACAATGCTCTAAAGGACATGGGGAAGATTAGCTAGATAAAGGGAGTGGTGAGTGATGGTCGAGATGTGCAGATGTATATCTGCAACCACCCACTATTTAGGAGCTTTGCCAGGAAGGAGTTCCTGAAGCCAGTCGAGACACGATATGCATCCTATTTCATTCTCTTGGAGAGAATGTTTGAGTTGCAAGAGCCACTGCAACTAATGGTTATGACGAATGAATGGAATAGGTGGAATGGTTCCCCATCAAAGCAGGGGATGAGGGTGAAGGATATAGTTAAGAGTGATTTATTTTGGAGCGATGCAAAATACATTGTCTCTATTATTAGGCCAATCTTCTAGGTGATCAAGTATGGAGATGGGGATGCGCCCACACTTAGAGAGGTGTACAAGTGCATTGGTTCTATGCTTGGGCAGATGAGGGCAGTTATGCGAGAGGACCCCACATTAGCCTTCTATAATGATCACATTCAGCTTATTATTCAGTGTAGATGGGACAAACTTAACACATCCTTACACATGGCTGCATATGCATTGAATCCGAGGTGGTACATGACTAGGCCTAGAAGAGTTACACCACTTCACGATGATGAGGTGATCTATATTATATAACACTTTAAGACTTTTTCTTAAGACTTAGATTCTTATCATTTTATAAATTAAAGTCATTTACATTATTAGCATCTTAATTTTTCTATTTGCTAATAATTTGTACTTTTTTTATTTTTTCAAGTGAAGGAAGAGTTCTTCAAGTGCATAGTTAGGATGTATGGCCTTGAGACAACAGCTAAGGTTCGCATCGAGTGGACTGAGTGAACCAAGCGGCAAAAACGAATATCAAGACTATGGCACAAGAGGATCCCATTTTGTGGTGGTCAGCTAATGGAGCAAAATCTACAACCACCACACTAGCTATTTGTTTGCTATCCCAGGTACTTAGTTCCTCAACTTTTAACTTTTCATTGTTCAACTTCTAATTCCCGAGTCTCACATTGGCCGATTATTTTTCATCTCAGGTTTCTAGTTCCTCAACTTTTGAGAGGAATTGGTCTACATATAGCTTCATCCACTCTCTTAAGAGGAATAGACTTACCTCTCAGAGAGCAGAGAAGCTAGTGGTTGTACACAGTGTGTTGCATATCGATGACCACAAGACAAGTGTATACAAGGAGAGCCCAGCATCACAATAGGATGTAGAGTTTGAGGAGCCATCGCAGATTGATGAGGAGGAGGATGCTTTAGATCTAGTCACACGGCTAATTGTTGTTCCCTTTTCGGCTCTTGATCTTCAAGAGACTAATAGTTCCAGTGGCGATGAGTTTCAACTTCCAACCTCCAAGGGATGATCATTGATCATTGATTTGGCATTTTGATTTGGACTCTTGGAGACTTGTAGTTTTTGTTTGCATTATATACTTATTTTGATATCATGATTCATGGCACATGATACTTATTGTAATCATCTTTATGTCATGACTCATATGATCATTGATTACTATTAGATAGTAGAATCTAGATACTCATACTATTGGTCTAAAGACTGATATACAGACTAACATTTATTATTTGTTGATGTTCAATAATTAATGTTCATAGTTTGTTTGTCATTTGATCATGAATCATAATGTTCTAGTTGAAAAATTCAATGCAATGTTCAATGTTTAAGTTTTTTACATCTTTGTATCTTATATTGTATAATTGTAGTACATCTTTTCATAACTAGCATTTTAAGTACCATATGTATAGTATATACACCCCTGCTCCCCCCACCAGCCCCCCTCTCCCCATCCCCCACCACCGTCTCCCCACCATCCCCAATCAAGACCCCTCTATCCCCCCATCTCAAAAATTTGTCCCCCCGTCTCCCAAGGCGGTGTAACTATGCATTACTTCCTATCAGGAGTTTGTGGATCGCCTAATTGAGAGATTTGATAGGAAGGATCCATAAGTATACTTACACGAGTTGGCTCAGCTGAAGCAATCCGGTGGATTAGAGAGTTACATCAGTGACTTCTAGAGGCTTTCAATCATGATTAATGATATTTTGGAGCCCAGACGAGTGATGTTATTTATGTTAGGATTGATTGTGCGACTTCGTGGATGGGTGATATCATTGGACCCATCTTCTTTACAGGTAGCGATGAGAAAGGCACAGGACTTGGAGTCATCTTCTCGAAGCAAGGTTCCTTGGAAATCTTTTGTTCCTCCCCTCGATGATGTGTAGTCCCCACCAGTTGTTGAGGACAAAGGCAAGTTAGTGGGGAGATCTAATGATACTTCTAGAGCAGATTTGAGGAGGCGACAGCTCTACTATTGGTGCAAGGGGTCTTTCTCTAAAGGTCATACTTGCACATTGAGGCCAATGAGGGCAACGAACCATGGCATGTGGGCCTACACTGATGTGATTAAGGAGTCGGGACAGCAGTATGAGGATGACGATAAAGATGATCATACTCATTATAGAGATTTTACTGTAATGAGTGTTTATAGTTTGGTATTTGACTCACATGTCCAAGATTTGCATCTGGGGCAAAGTTGGTCTATGCTTAAGCTAGATTGTCTACAGGATGATTGGGTGGATACAATGAAGGAGAGTGTGCTAAGATCTCTTATGGATTTATTTACTGATGATGTTCTTACTTTTACATCATCGGCGCAGGTGTTCGATGTTATGCTGCAAGTCATGTTATTGGTTCTGATGATGGTACTGGCATGCAGTTCGGTCAGTGATGACAGGGATATCACTTGTTTCTTATGGGATCGAAGTGGAGGTTTTAGTGTGATGTTGGATTACTTGAGGGCAAGCAATCTCAAGGAGGGACAATTGTAATGTCCTCATTTTTGGCGAGTATGTCTAGTTGATAGAGTTAGCTCATCATAGAAACCTTTGTGAGCTAACAGGGTGATTTGGGGGTCCCAATTTTGGACTTACTAATTTTAGTAAGTCTATTTTTCCCAATTGTCATTTTTAGTAGTGCAGTGGGTGGCTCTAGCAATTGGTTGTCACCTAAAGTGGATATGGTCATTGATTGCATGAGCTCGATTTATCAATTAATTATTAAAATTGCATTGTTATAATTAAATTTTATTATTATTATAATAATGATACTAAGAGATAATGATTGAAAGAGTTGTTTTGGAAAGTTCATAAGCTGAGTTCATTTGGGAAACTTTCACAGTTTCTAAAGACGAGTTCCTTTAGGAAACTTTTGATTATAAATATGAGCTCATTTCATTGGAAAAAGCACGCTTGAATTGCTTTTGTTGCCTTTGTGGCTTTTCAGAGGTTCTGATTTTCAAATCCCTTGCTGAGGTATAAGGGTTTGATCTGAGGTTTTTCTCTATTGCTGTAGTATGGTGGAAATTAGTTTCTTGCGAATTTTGAGATTTTCATGCTGGCTTCTCGAACCGTATTTCCTGTAGCTGAGAAGCAAAGTGTTGCTAAAGATTTTGGTAATGGGAGTCTGGAAATCGAGCATCATTCCTACTGTATCTTTGTGTCTAAGCAGTGAGTTTGCTGAGAATTATCGACTGAGGCAGAGGGAATTATTTGGGGTTAGAATTGTTACCTGTGTTTGATTAGAGGGGACAAATTGAAGCATTTGTGACTGCCGTTACCTGACCTGGCAGCAATTCGGCAAATACCAGACACGGCTTGCATTCTCTGGCATCTATGTGACACATAGGGCTAGTAATAAGCTATTGCAGGGGCCAGAAATATTTCCAGAACAAGCCGCGTGATTTATATTAACCTGCGGCTTGTTCTTTCCTACCCGCGAACTGATACGGGAAGGCTGCATTCTGGATCACAGTCACTCATTGTACACCCTGCATCAATTTCCAGAAGCAGCTTGCAAACTACATATCATGCCATGCGTCTAATGTGCAAGGAAAGTGATTGGAAATTCTGAGGGTTGCTCACATTTGGGAATTCCAGTCAAGAAAATTCACATTAACAGGTTCCAGTTTTATTCAATGCAATTTTCTATTTGCAAATAAACATCATATAAATGCATTGTGGATACTGGTCCACGATTGATTGATTCTGAAATATCAGCAGTATTCAAATAAATTTCATTTATATTACAGTCTGGATAGGCAATAAATGAATTCAGAGATTTAGTCAAAATGTATAACAATTCATTCATGCAAACACATAAAGATCTGATTTGGTGAGCAGTTGGTTACATTCCTTATTAGTGTGCTCAAGTCTTTAGCATTATATACTGTGATAGCTAGCGTTGCTTGCCAAATGTTTGTTAAAATGACAACCTTCTGATTGGGTAAGGAAGTGGACGTTGGCAAAATTAATTCGTTTAGTTACAACCGGGACAAGGGTTATTACAGTAATCTTGATATTTTTTATTTTAAAATTCATTTCTGTAGTGCATATGATATTTCTTCGAATTATTTACGAAGGATACTTGTCATTAACATGCTATTGCATGTAAGATCCACACTTTCAAAAAATACACCCTGCCAGAAATATCTTTCCAACATTAAAAATTCAGCATAAGTAGAGAAACAATGTCATCCACATAATGCAAAATGCATTTCATGACATGTTTGAATGAAGTATCAGTATATCATATTAAAGTGATTACTCTATAATATTGGAAAGCTATGCAAAGTGTCCCAAGCATTTGAATTTAACGGTAAAAATACAAATGGACAGGCAAAAGTTTTATTTTGTATTTCACTGCCTTAAGAAAAACATAGCATAGTAAGCAGAAGAGATTTTAGAAGATAGCAGACTAACCCCCTCAACATGTGGAGGCTCATCAGTGGGCTTGTATATTCCAGCACTACTTATGTACAGAAACTGTCCTGTACTGGTCCCTTTTGCCCAGTCTGCCACAGGCCTATATCCAAATGTCAGTTGTAAATAAAAAAACTGCAATTATTTTTGCTGTTCCGTCTCCAAAATCTATCAGACATACACTGAAGATGTTTCATATAATTTTCATAATAATTGAACTTGACTAAAAAAGATTTTTTTGGAAAGAAAGATGAACAAGACTAAAGCAGACAAGAGACAAGCAATAAGAATGGTTATCTTTGTCATTACAGGTCGACAAAACTCATCAAATGTATTACTAATGAGTTGCAGAGATTGAGAACCTTATAAGGTACCCTTCTCCTTAATTTTTGAAAGGACACGAGGATTCTTGGAATAGACTGAAACTATGTATGGTACTGCTACATTTATATTTATTTTCACTTGTTATTACTTTCTAGTGTCTAAAACAAGAAAAAGTTTTGATGGGGATGCACAATCAACAATTTATGTAGATAGGGAAGAATTTCCTTATATTGTAGGGCCAGAAATCAAATGGACTTTGCTTTTATTCAATGAAAATCTAAAGTCCATAAAAAAACCATGATAATAATTAAAGATTTTCTTGATGTGTTTTATATAAACAAGTTCACATGCAATTCTGTTCTTTGGTGGTTTCATTTGTCTTTGTATTTTGATGCTGGTTGGAAAAGGGACACAACTACCTATACTCCAGCTAACAAGGTTCTTGTCATGTCCCCATTTTGGAGGCAATTTGATTTAATTAATTTAATTAATTAGGTTGTCCAAAATAATGAATATTTTATGAAGATGACTAATTAATTATTTTAATTAAATAAATAAGTGGTATTAAATTAATTATTTATAAAGTTATCAAATAAATAAATATTAAAAGATAACTTTATATTTAATTAATTTAATAAAGTGACTTGAATTATAAAATATTTTATAAAGTCACTTAATAGATAAAATAAAATAATGTTCTAAAAGCTTCTGGAGAAAGTGGAGAAAAAGAATAAATAGGCACCCGGGGCTTCATTCTAATCATCCAGATTTGTTGTTGTTGATGTTGATGTTTGTTGATGTGCATTGTGGAGCCTAGGGTTTCTGCAATAGCCACAACTGGCCATTGAGAACGAAAACTCTCAATTGGTATGCAATTTTGAGGGTGTGAAATATCACTTGAATTATTGCAGTTGGGAGGAAGATACTTCAGTCTTCTATTTGTGCTACATTGAGAAAAAATATTTGAGTACAAAAAGCGGGACAAAAAAGCAGTTCGAAAAAGCAGGCCGAAAAAGCAGTTCGAAAAAAGCAAGGCAAAAAAGCAGTCCGAAAAAAAGCAAGTCAAAAAAGCAAAACCGAAAAAGCAGGTCCAGAAAAGCAAACCGGAAAAAAAAAAGCAATCTGAAAAACAAATTCGAAAAAGCAAAGAAAAATTATTACAGCCATCTACAATCAGGGGCGGCAGCTAGAGAGGCACAACTTGGGCACTTGAGGACGTTATTTTCTATTCAGTGGTATTGCAATACATCTATTCACTAAGGTGACTTCATATGCCAGGTCTGATGTGTATTTTCATAGTTGCCTTTCACTATAGAGTGCTGTTGTAATTGTCATTTCGTATCAGACCTATCATTCATTAATAGATATATCATTCATTTTTACATTCCTCACAATGGTATCAGCAATCCATGGCTTTAGTTGTATTTAATCATGCATGTGATTAGCGTACTGCTGTAGGGGAGTATTGAAGTTAGATATTTAGTGTTGCATTAGTTTTCATTGGCAGCTGTAGGTGCATATTACTTTACCAGCAATCATCATATTTTGATATCTTTGTAAATGCCAAGAGTCTTGGCTAACTTAGTATGAATATTGTATTGGATACTCATTCTCAATCAACGAGATACAATTGCTGGTCATTAATAGTTGTCCTTGAGCGTTAATATATCATTTTTTTAATCAGCTAGTTAGCTTGCATACCAACTGTTTGTTAAAATACCAGTTGGCTGTAGGTGATCATTTTCATGATTAGAACTCATATATGCATTCACTATTGCCAAAATTAGTTGCATATTTATGTTAGGACATTGTTTAGACAATTTGGAGTCTTTGCAAGCATTCTCTTTGAGGCAAATCCAAACAAGAATCACTGCAGCAATTTGAAGAGTTATATCAGTCATATGACCCCTTGTATGCAAAGTGTTTGACAAAATTCTTCGAGCCTTCAATCAGCATTTTAAGGTCGGAATTGAGCAGAATTATTACAGTGGTATCAGAGCTCGCTTGCAAAGTGTTTGACGAAATGTCAAACAACTGAAGTATAAAGATTTTTTGTGTTTGAAGAAGTTATAACCTATTGGGGTTATTACAATTCTAACCCTAAGTAGTAATTACCAATTAGTAATACTAAGTAAAAACAATTAATAATGAGAAGTGGGTGCATTATGACAGAGCCCTAACTTTTGGCAAAAAATTAAGGCCTCCGTTCGTGAAATAATGTTGGAGACTTTATGAACTGTGGTCATTTGCATCTCAGATACTCAATTGATATTGTTGGAAAGAGGATAATAGTTACAACTGCAATATGTGCTAAAATGGTATACAAATGTTCAAACACTAGAGATATGGAGGAAAAATGAAAATATATGTATATAGAAATACGTATTTTTAAAGAACCTCTCAAGGATCTTCAAACACGTTACCAGCAGCAACAAGACAGATATTTCATAGATTTTGAATGAAGAACATCAGATAGATGCAGAAATTATTTGAGCAGCTGTACAGTCATATGTATGGAAGACTGAAGTCCTCTCTCTCAAGTCAAAGATCTTTGTTGGCACCTATGAAAATGTTGTGAAGGTATCATCTTGAAGTATGAAAGATAAGTGTTCCCACAAGAAGAATAACATTCAGATTTATGTATATATCTCTTTCAAATATAAAGTTCTCAATAGCAGATCTGAGTGTTTTTCAGCACAATTTAAAGCAAGAGGATTTAGGCTCAGCTGTTACATAACAAACAGCAACCTGGGCATACACAATGGCATGAATACATATGGCAGTAATATAATGATATATATGCAGCATCAGAAATTCATCCCATGAAGCGTAACATCACATCAGATGTTGAGGAAGAATATTAAGTCAATTACACTGGAAATTGTCAGAAGAAAAAGTGACTGGAGTGAGTAGTTATTAGAAAATTATAGAAACCATCAGAAGTCGAGCGTTAATATTCACAGGATTTTATGACTATTAATGATACCTGTGCAACCAAAGGACTCAGAGCAGCACATTTCTAAAATAGTTTCAGATATTGGGAATGAACAGAGCCCCAAAAGGCTTCTTATGGTCGGGGGAAAAATATTCGATCTTCTTGTGAACTACATCCCTCCTGGAGTAGCTTTGAGAGATTGATGCTTGAATTGATGGAACTGGACTCAGAATTAAAACATGAAGTCTGCCACTGAGCTGCTTATTTTGAACATGGGATGCATCTTGGACAGAAAGTGATATTTCACATAAAAGCATTTTTGCAAAATTCATGAACATATACAAGATAACAATAATTGAATATCACATGTTATCCATTATAAAATTTATAAACTGGAAACCACGATACAAGCAATTTCCACAATGGTGCCGACAGAGGAGTATCTGTAGTTGAAGATTATCAAATCCAGGATATGAATGAGTCAAGGAAATGGAAGTCAAAAACGATATGTTTGGTATTGCTATTGAAAGCTTTTTTTAAATTCTTATCAGAGTGGTAAACACAATCAGACTTGGAACCCGCTAAATGCTTCATAACAAGAAGGAATAAAACACTTTGATTAGCGGGAGATATGCTAAGTTTACCAAACAAACATTAAAATATCCTTTCTCGTAAGTGGATGAATCATCACCAAAATCTCTGTATTATCTTCTGGAAACAAGCGGCAGCCTGCAGGAACACTTTTGGAGAATGTTCAATGATGATAACCTCCCAATTATGGATTTTTGTACCAACTAATACCAACCATTATTTGATGATCAATGTCTAATGTTCTTGCGTTTTTAACAGGTTTAAGGATTACATGTGGACTTGGAGAATGGATCTGCGAGTACAATCTCATCATTTTTGAAGAACAAAGCCACTGAAGTGAACCGAACATGTGTGCGGGAGGAGAAAGGCTTGGCGCATTCATGAATGGTCTCCAAGAAAGTTTGGATGGAAACTTACTATGGAAACGGAGAGTCAAACAAGCCAGAATATTAGTAGAGACCGGAGATATTCTCTATTTTGCATTCACGGTGGATTGCTTATGGATTTTGACAAGGAAATGCTTCAAGAAGTGATAGAGATTCGAACTTGAGAAATCACTGAATATATGACTTGATAGATTTGGTGATGCGAGTGCCACGCAAACGAAGGATGGGAAGGTGTGAGCTGCAGAATATTGAGGCATAATACATCCCCGAGGCCATATGTTTATCTATAACAATGACCGATGAATGCCTCGGTCTATTATTTAACAAAGCCATGTTTTATCGCTCAAAATTTAATTATCTCCTGAACATAGTAGTTGCACAGTGATATTTTTTTTTAATTAGTCATGAAGAGACACGATGGTTGGGTGACAGCCGGATAACTCTTTGTTCATCTATAAATATGAGATGTAAAATAGAACAGAGGAATACAATTCAGATTCATATACACTTCCTAAAAAATTTGCATACTATATACACACATGATACTGTTGATATATTAAATTTTCATTGGTAAAGAAATGAAATTTTGAACTAAGCTCGTGGATACTGTATCATTGAGTTAAACTTTTATTATGCTATTGTGGAATCGAATTGTAGTGCATCAATCATCAGTAATGAGTGTCTTCGTTGCATTACCGTTTCTAGCATAACCTTATTTATTTGCATTAGAGCCTAAATATTATTAAGTTGTGTCCTCTATAATTATTTTTAGATTCTATAAATGATTTATATGATAAATAAGTGGATAAAGTCAATTATAGCATTTCAAACTTGATTATCGCAGATATTGTGAAATATTTAATTGTTTATGAATCTGTGTTTGGTTTGTCTCCTAACCATAGGAGTCAAAGTGCATTTTAGACTAGTTTAAAATTGCGTCTATATATTTGATCCATCATGTCTTGATTGCTAAATTGTTTATGATTAAGATGCACAGAACTTTATAAAGTTGTACGTAATAACCTACAATATTGACTCTATTTGTCCCTTTAAATTATGGCGCTGGTCTTTATATTATTCATGGTTCATAATCCATACGCTGGCAATTATTTCATACGTTTCCTTTGAAGAATCAATATATTCATTTCTTGTAATAATCTATAATAATTATTCTTTATTTAAAACACTCTCACATTTATATAATTATTTACTTTTATTCTTAATTCATAATTTTCCAAGTTTAAAGTTTTTTATAATCCTTGCCATTTGGGAAACTTTCATTACATCATATTCAAATCGGTCCGTTATAATTATCTTGGATTTAAGTAATTTGTTTAGGATTAGGTATACCCACCTTGGCCTTGCAGAGCCAGAAGTGCAGAAGACTCAAATCAAATTGATCGATCTTGTCAAGTTGCCCTTAACCAATTGGATATCCTAGCATCAAGTTGGCAAGACTCGTAGGGTTCCAACCTGCAGTTTTGGGAATCAACACATTATTCTGCAATGGTTCTGCTATTTACATCATATTCCATTTTCGGTTGCTTATTCACATTGGTCTTCCATTACTTTAATTAAAAACAAGATTGCACAGGGACAGGGGTACTTGGGTACTTCATGTACAGGTACAAGTAAGGGTGTTTTTCAAATTGGACAGGCGTCTTTGGGAGCGTCAATTTTTTTTAATATAATTTAATATTTTATAGAAAATCTGAAAATATGAGGTATAACTTATGACAATGAGTTTTCCGAACAAGAACAGTGATAAAGTTTGCAAATGTAATGTATTGTTTTCAATTCCAGATTCGCTAACATATGCTAAATGTTCAGATGCATAATAGAGAAAGAAAACTTTAAACATGAACAAGAAGATCATAAATCACATGACAGCGACATATTGCTAATGGTAGACTTCTGACTTGCACAGTGAAAAGTTTACTGTTAATCAATATTGTATCAAAGTTTCAAACTAATTACATATTGAATTAAGCTAGATAAACAAGTTGATGCAAACAAAACTCTGAACCAAAAATCAGAAATCTTAATCAAGGCCCTTAGCTATGATGCTCTCCACTGAGTACCATTAGGTACTTGGGTACGTTGACCAGTACCCGGTACGCATCCGAGAGGTATGGGTACGAGTACCATGCAACTATGCAGTTTAAAAGTTTAAAAATACTGAATAAACATAAAGTTGTGACACGCGAAAATTTTATATACACATAAAGTTGTAAGCGATAAGTTGAAGGTGCTAATTTGGGGTTTTTTTAGATTTTAATAATGAAATCTCCAGTTTGGCATTTAGTGACACACAAAAGTTAATTCACAGAAAGATAATCATATTGCTTAAACATGCATCATATATATATAGATGAATATGCAAAGAAACTATATCTTTGTTGTGTCAGTAGTAAATCACAAGATAGGTGATCACTAAGAGTTAATGATGACTTTACCAGATGAATATCCCCGGTGGTTTACATGTAATAATATACAACTGTCAACCGTAAGGAGAAAGATTAAGCAATTGCATAGTGGCTAGGATGCAATCAGCAAATGAATCACACCAATTGGGAGCAATTGCTCACCACCCAACTAATAGTTCATTTTTGTTCCATAACACTTTCCAAAAGTATCCCATCAAATTAAATAACTTTCTTAAGGTACAAGCTACTTGAGAGGAGTGCTTATATACAAAAACAAAAACCTTTAAAAAGCATTAACAACAAAAGGGAGGGACATTAGACAACCTTCACCTTGGCATGTTATTTTTCAAAATCATTACATATCTTTGAGAATGTCTACAATAGGGATGTTTAAACTACAAGGTGTTTGCAATTTGGGTGCTTGCAAAGAGGAGTGTTATCCCAACTAACTCATAACTTAACATAATCAGGTTCACATCTATCTCAAGGTCTAATCAGACTTTATTTATCAATTCAAACCTTCGTGACCACACCTAGTTATTAAGTTGAAACGCATCTCTAGGACACTCAACAATTAACATTTTCACTCTATTTATGGGGAATTTGAAAGTTGGTTTTTGTTTTTTTGTAATAAATGACCTTTAGCAAAAAAAATAGTGGAATGCTCCTCAAGGACATATATGCACACTATTTATCAAACTTCCAATAACAGGTCAAAACAAATTAGAAAAAGCAGAAGTTGATAGAAACTATAATGGTCACAAACTAGCTACATGGTTGCGGTAATTGTGTTGATGGGCATTTTGTGACACTTCTCAACACAAAATAAAATATTAGGTACTCTATCCTCTCTTGAACAAGAAAATCTCAAATGTTAAACAATATGACAATGTGTGATCAAATGAGGCAACCCCAAGGTTTGTACTGTGAACTAGCCACTTCATGTTGGATATAAGTCAATTAAATTTGATGTGATATTACTAGTATAACACAAAGCGACTTGCGTAATTGTTCCTGGACTCATTCAAATCTTTTACTTCAAAGCATGTGCGATGTCCCCTTTTTGGGACATTAGGAAATTTCAAGTCCACTTCATTATATAATTTAAAATTGACTTATTAGGAACTAGAATGCAATTTATTAAAAATTTAAAAGAGTCATTTTAATTGAAAGGGGAAAAAGGTGACAAAAGGGGAAGAAGACGAAAAACAGAAAAGGGAAATAAGAGAGTAACAGCATGATGCATTAAAAGAAGGAATGGAGACTCATTTGGTATACTTGGATTCAGTTTAAATTTTCAATTTTCTCTTGGAGAAACTTGGAAGCTTTCATTTACAGAACCTGAGGATGGAAACCTTCACGCTTCTTGGTAGATTGCACGCAAACCCAATTCATTATTTGTGGTGAATCCACAATGGAGTTTATTACGAAGTAATTGGAAAATATTGGCTTGTTATTAACAGAGAATGGAACAATGTTTCCTTAGGAAATGATTGTAAAGAATAGAAACATTCTATTCTAGTTGAAAGAAAGCTAAAAAAGCTACAGTTAACTAAAGCTAACTAAATATATACAATAGATTACCATTAACTAATAATAGACGATTATCTATTATCGTAATACCCTCCCTTAATGGTTAATCTATCTATAACACCAAGCTGTCCTCTGAATTTGACAAACTTATCAGGACCAAAACACTTGGTGAGAATGTCTGCAATCTGATATGTGGTAAGAACATACTGCAAATCTATTGTCCCGTCTTCAACCATTGAGAACATGGAAATAACTCATGATCTTTAATTTACAAATAATTGTTTATGGCCCAATACTATTTCAAAAGATCTTAATTTAAGCTCAAAATGTTACCCAAATTGGGGCCCTCCCCCTACCCAACTTGCTAGCTGAACCTTACTAAACTTACTTACCTACCAACACCCTCCTCTAATTCATTGTACTATTTAATCATTCGTAGGTGGGTCCAACCATCCATGGGGTAGGGTTGGGCTTCTCTAATGCCAAGCTTATTCTGCACTCACTCAATGGAATCAAAAGTTATTTGTTAATTCAATCAAACAATTTCATTTGTTTCTTACTTTTCTTTACCTTAATTGAATTCAATTTTTTGATAAAAGTGATGTCCCTAGTCCAAGTGGAATAACATTCTTTTTTCCACATGTCTCTAGAGTTTTGATAAATAGAAATATCTCTTAAAAAGAGATATAGAAATGTAATAGTTTGAAAAATGAATCACACTCCTACATGTACATCAAGGGTCCATTGATGAAAATGAACTAAAGAAAGATTGAAAGCAATTCCTACCATTATAAATATAAGTGCAATCCAAATTCCTGGAGAGTTATACATTTGTGTATTTACAAGACAATTGGCTATTGTTGATTTTCAATCTCACATCCAAATCAACCATATTGCCAAGAAAGTAGATTCTTGTAGATACATAATACATTTTTTTCCTAGTAAAGAATATCCTAATCTGGAATAAGAAACATAAAAAATACCTATTAAACCAATAATGAGAATGCCAGTTAACCCATAGTTTAGGCCATCTGGTAGTCATTTATCCATGATTACACCCTATACATCCAATTGGGGGTCACCCATCACCGTGGTTTGGATTAGATTACTCAGTTGGGAGGGCACAAATGTGTTGGTAACATATGAATGCCTCTCCATCATTTATGCCACAAAGAAGGTAGCCTTTATGATGATGCAGGGGAATAATAGCGGGTCCATTAAAGCTCTCAACAAGGGTGCCTTTCTTAGGGTTTCCAACGCAGACCCCTTCAACTTCTTATTCACTGAGAAACTTTTCACAGGACAGTTCTTATAGAAATCAAGATGGGTTTTGTTATATTGTCGATGAAGAGGGCATGGCCCCTACTATTTGAAGGGCCAAGCTATGCATGCATGTGCAGGAAGGTAGATAGCTATTTGTGTGTAGGGATGGATGAGGTGCATAGTCAGAGTGGGAGGAATCTATAGTTGATCTTAGTTTTGGGAAGCAAGTTGGGAACAGATAATGATCCGGACCAACAAAAAAATGCATTTTCAATTAATACCTTTAAATCATTTTTATGAAAGAATTTTATTTGTTTCTCTTCTATGGAAGTTCCATTTTTTTCTAGAATACGTCCTGATTTTTGGCCAATTTCTTTTTCTAGTAATTGATTTCATTTCCAATTAGAAAAAGACAACATGGATCTATTTCATCTCTTTAACACTTCTTCATTGTTCTTGAAACTTCTTCATTATCCTTGGAATTCTTCCCTTTTGAATTGTTTGAAGTTGTCCTTGTCTTGATATTTGACCTTTTTGTGATAATTGGGACTTCTTTCTTGTTGATGTTTGGATTTCAAAAAGATTATGATAGCCTTTTTCAAAGGTAAAGCTTTACACTTCCTTGTGCAACTTGTTCTTTGAATTCCTTTCAAAATGGGAATCTCGCCTTATTCATTTCCTTCATCATCATCATGAATATCTTAATGTTGCCTTGAGCTTGAACTTACCTTGTAGCACCACCTTGTCCACTTTGAAGTGTCTTGATCTTGGATTCCTTGAGTCACTCCTCTTTATCCTTACTTGAACTCATCTTGCATCTTCTTTTGCTCACCTCTTTAAATGGTCATCCCCAACTCTAATCCTTGCATCATACCTGAAACAGAAAGAAAAATCTTCAATCAAAGTTATGCGCAAGTTAAGGAATTGAAAACATTTTCATGACAAATAATTTGTCAAAGAGATCTATGTTTTCATTTGAACTGCTTCTTCGGATTGGATGGAGTTCTTGAATGATATTTAGGAATTAAATTCCTTTTCTTTCAACCATGCTGAATTCACTCTGAAATTGACTTGATCTCCTAATTTAATTTTGCTTGCATCCGACTCAATTCAACTTGCTTTTCTGACTTTGGTTTATCCTTAGATCTGGATCTTCACCCTTAGTTGTGAATTAGTATTTGATTAATAAAGCTTGCACCTTAGAATTCCAATTTCTGATTTAATCCATCTCCATTCTTCTTGAAACTGCCTCTGAATCTGATTGGCTTTCATCGTGTTGATGATGAAGTTCACAACTGCTCTTTGGATTTTGCCTTAATTTTGATCTGATTTTGCCCTCGAAATCTGATTTTTGGATCCACATATTCTTGCCTTGAATCCCACCTTTACCTCTTCCTTGAATTATTTCTGAGTTTGAATGTGTTTAATCAATTTGAAAGGATCTCATATATATCCCGCCATTAGGATTTGCACCTATTCACCTTTGACAGCTGACCTCCTGGGTATTTACTGTTTGTTTTTCTTCTTGTTGAGGCCGACTTGCACTTTGAATTCCCCTTTTCCTTCTGGCGGGACTTTGACATTTAGGTAGAAATTTATCAATAAGGGTGGCTTTTAGACTGTTAGGTGGAAATACCTTTATGCCTTGGCTGCGATTTCAATATTGAACTGGAAATGTGATTTACTTGGGTGGAACTGGAAATTGATGTTGTTAAAGGATAATTAAGCATTTAGGTTGGCTGGCTCATTTTTTGCATTTTTGCCTGGTTGAAAGATATATTGTAGGCTCAAAAGCTCAAGTTCAAGACACAATTTCAAGCAAAATCTGCTTTAAATTGATCTGATCTGCTCTGAAATTTGTCCTTCTACGTCTAGTCTCATTTTTGCCTTGACTGATTGGAATCATGCTTGAAAGATAATGTTTCTCATCTTATATGGCAATGTAATTTTGAATTGTGATTTTGCTAATAGGGCCAACCTATTAAGGTGTTATGTTTGCATTTTGAAACTTGTATTTTCAAAGACCTGGGGTGGAATTTTGAGTTTAAGTTTGAAACGTATTCCTCTTGAGGCAAGATTTTAAAATTTAGGTGGATAAAGGCCAGTAGGTTTGAAGTTTTAGGTGGAAATCAAGAGAAGCTGAGCACAAATGCTACAGTTCGGTGGAAACCCCCTTGCTAGGTCAGCATAAATTAACAATTAAGGCGGAAATGCTCATGAAATGCTGGAGGGATATCTCTGTTTAGGTGGAAATAAAGAGATGGTGGGCACTTTGGAGCATCTTAGGTGGAAATTCCTCATAAGGGCTGGGCACATTTCCACGTTGTAGGTGCAAATTTGATTCTCCTTGGTTCATTTTAGAAATTTAGGTGGAAATATTGACACAAGTCGAGTGCATCCTCATGATTTAGGTGGAAATGCATGAAGGCCTTAGGCAGAAATCCACATTTTAGCTGAAGTGAACAAGTGTTGGGTGTGATTTGTAAGTGGAGCTGGAAATGTGAAGGATGGTGAGCATAAATTCATGACTTAGCTGGAAATTCCTCAAAGAAAGTGGGCACCCTTGAGCTGGAACTTACCAGCGAGATAGGTACATTGGAGAGGATGAGCTGGAAATGTTAAAGATCTTTTCATTTTTTACTTGAATTTCTTACATTTTTCAACTAAAGATCATTCAAGTTTTGAGTTCTTAATATTTTCCTCACCTAGCAAGACTTCGAATTTTCATTTCCTCTCAACATTTCCATTTGGCATTCTTCTTTTTTCCAATCATTACACCAACAATTTTCCACTTAACCATTTCACAATTTACTTTCTCAATACATTGCCTCAACAAAATTTTGACAACTTTGACAAGACTTCACAACATTTTGATAACTTTTATACTTGAGAATTTTACGGCTTTTTCCTCAATTTCCACCCTTGGAAGCATTTTACAACTTTCAACTTCACACTTATCTGGCAAATAATCATCATCTCAACTTATGCAAGGATTGAAAGGGGGCATGAACCTAGAGGCACATTTTGTAAAGGAAAACCTCCTCAAACACAAATTTTGCAGATGATATCAGATGATATTTAACCCTTGGGGAATTTAATCATTTCAAACCAGAACCTAGGAATCTTTGGCTTGACTCGCCGATTTCCTCAAGCACTAGGAAACTAAGAAACCCCAAAAAGTTGCCAACCTAATGACAACTAAACTAAGCACCAAACTAGAAAGTGAAAAAAGGAGGGGTACGCATTTGCAACAGGATGTGTGTGTTTAAAACACAACAAATTGTTTAGCAAAGGAAGTACTCAATCATATCACTCCTCTGGACAATAAACATAAGGGCATACTTTTGTTTGGCTAGTTACATGTAGTAAAGTTGCTTAAATTGTTTTTGGTTGGCAAAGGTGAAGTTATATGTAGTTTAGTTCTGGCAAGTATATGCATCCAAGAAAATGCTTAAACAAGAATCAATTGTCAATTTTTTTAATTTGTCAATTTCATGTGTGTTTCATGTTGTCTAGTAGTGACTCTACCACAGTTTTGTAGACAGAATGCAATAGAAAAAGATATCACATAATGGATCATGTTTACATTAATAATCATGTATTGTAGCCAAAATAACATGAAAACACAAAAAGGTGGGCACACTTTGCTAATGAAATGGTTAAAAAATAAGAGCATACTTTACAGAGCTTAAGTCTTTGCCATTGTTATCCAACACAGCGTCAAAAGCACTTGAGCTGAGAGTTTTCCCAATCTCAGCTGGATTACCCCAGATTGTTTGCACTCCCATATCCCTCAACTCCTGAAAACATACGATCCATCAGAGGAGTTATATTAAGATTTTTAATATACCCTATCTCCCCAAAAGAAAAGACAAAATGATAGAAATTACAAGACTTTAGCTGTCCAGGTAATCATTCTGAAAAGATGCTTACTATACAACAAAGAAAAAAAAAGAATTATAGACATTAACAAGAAGATTGAAATATAAGCTGTAAATATATATCTTGAAACTCAAAAATTAAAACAGCCAAAAGCTAGATTGATATTATCAGAGGTAAACTGTGAGTTTCTCGAGAAATTAGAATATTAAAACAGATGTCAATCATAAATAACTCGAGTAATTAGTGTTTTGCAGCTCATTATAAATAGTAAATATTAAATACTATGTATCATGACTTCCTTGTTGACTAGTACAAGCCTCAAATTGTAATGTCTGACAAGTCTTCTTCCACTAATATCTAAAATTCATACAAATACAATCAGAAGGCACTGCATGATCTATATAAGCTATAGTCACATCTTTTCTATTCTACAAATTCTTTCACAATGTATAGTTGAATCTGAAGCCTTCACAGATGAAGAGATTTGAGCATTTATTGCTCTCTGAAATTTGACCTGAGTTTGTGACTTGCAGGTCTCTACAAATCAATCTCACACTATCAACTAACTGTAGATGCATAAAAAATATATGAACTGATGTACCATATTTGCATCAAATTATAGTCAGCTAGATTGATGGTGGAGGGTAATTTTAAACACTTTTTTTTGGACCCCATGTTGTGTGCATGCATTGAACAAAACCTTGAAGGATATTGGGAAACTTGATTGGATAAAGATAATGGTGTTCGAGGCTAGAGATGTTCAAATGTTTATTTGCAACCATCGCACATGTCCTGCATTGTTTATAACATTTTCCAGAAAGGAATTCATCAATCCTGTGGAGACTGGATATGCTAGCTACTTTATTTTGTTGGAGAGTACGTTTGAGGTTTTAGGAGAGCCTACAATCCATGGTGGTCAATTCAGAGTGGGGTAGATGTCATGAGTCCAGCACACCAAAGGGAGAAAGTGTGAAGAAAAGAGTAATTTGCTTGCACTTACAGATACGTTTGCTCCTTCAGTGAGCCTATTGTGCAGGTCATTAGATATGTTAATACTCACTTTCCTAGCCTTGGAGAGATTTATGAGACCTTTGATTGCATGCTTGGGCAGATCAAGCAAGTTATTCATAGTAGAGACTCTGCTTTGGCATTTTATGAGCAGCATCTTAGGCCCATTGTGACTAGACAGTGGAATATTATGAGCACCTCACTTCAAATGGCAGCCTATGCTTTCAATCCAAAATAGCACGCATCAAGACCCAGGACAGTGGCTTTGTCTGCTGATGAGGAGGTGAGTCTCAGATCTGAAATCTCAAGTATTTAATTTAAATTTCAAATAGAGAAGTAGATCTCTTATGATTATCTCTTCATTTTGATTTAGCATTTTTTAATATGTTATTTTTTTGTGTTCAACTCAGGTGGAGGAGGGCTTTTTAAGGACCTTGCTAAAATGTACAATGGAGATGACACTACTAAACTTCATGGTCAGTGGCTTGCATTTGCCAATCTTCATGGTCCAACTTCAATAGGTCAAAGGTGAGGATACATAGAACTACATTAGTTCAAAGTTCAAACTAACCCTATTGGATGGTGGACGTGACATAGTAGGGATGCACCTGAGCTGAGAATACATGTCATTTGTCTTCTTTCACAAATTATCAGTTCCTCTACTACAAAGAGAAATTGGTCCACATATAGCTTTGTCCTATCAATCAAGAGGAACGATCTGACCTCTAGACAATAGGAGAAGTTAGTAATCGTTCGCAATGCATTGCGGTTACAAGATCGACAGAGTATTGAGCATCGTCAAACTCCAGCCCTATGTTGGGATGTCAATCCCAAGGATGCTATGTAGGTGGAGGATGATACACTTCTACAATTGCTTGGGGTTCCTTGGATTAGGAAGACCGGCATCCTACCACTGACTTTGATGATGTTTTGGGTTTAAATTCGTAGACCTACCATGTCTTGTTTGTGGACAACCATATATTTGCAGATACATTATTGATTTTGATTATTATGGACAGCTAATAATAGAGTTGGACTTCTATGTTATTGTTTACTATTTCGTATTTCAGTTGTAGGCTTTAGTAGTTTGTCTATTGTTCACATTTCAATATTTTATGTCATTTCATGCATGACACTTAGAGACTTCGGTCATTTTTGCTATATGTACACCATATTTAACTTCTAAAATGTCTATAATTAATATTTTATCAATGATATGATATGCATATTCGAAATCTCTCTATATATACATAAATTGCCCTATTTTTTTAATAATTGTCCCCTATCATCTCATAAAAATTGGCCTTGAATCGTACCCATACTGGAAACACATCCCTGTCCCCAAAACTCCATGAAGCTAAGAAAATAGTGAATATACATACATACATATATCTTAGTTTGCATTTCTCAACTAAGGTTCCTATTCCCAACATTACAACGGAGATTTTTCAAAAACACCAAGAGGTAACTATTTGTCTTCAATGTAGTCAAAGACCATCTGATGAAACATTATCGATTGTCCTGGGATAGCCAGATGTCTTTGACATTGTCTCAACTGTAAAAAAGAACTCAGAATTTTAGGAAGACCACCAAAAGATTAAAATATAAAGGATGGGATCCAAGCATAAGGCAAGGCATCAAGTGCAACCATAGTAGATCCAGCTATGATGTATGCCTATTTTTGGTTACTATGTACTCTTTCAGCCCTTCATGTTATATGTAAACAATGAAAACCAAGAAAGTTTTGTGTATTTAAATATTTCCTACTTTCTACCCTTGCCCTTATCCTAGGATGAGAATGACAATGTTGAACCTAGTGCTAGTACGAACTGCTAAGCGCCAGTATAATAATTCTTGATTTGAGGAGAGCGTTTTACCAAAAGGGATCGATTTCTTTCATGGGTTAACCAAACAACGATGCAAAGTGGGAGGCAAAAATTTATGGGCTCTAATTGATTTTTACTTTAAATTATTAAAAAACTCCAAATTGAGGTCAATTAATTGGTAGTGGTTAAACGCCTCTCCGGTGCTTCTTTGGGCCCTTTGTGTATATGTATAAAGTGAAAACCAGGCAATGGCCTAACAGCGCGCTTCAACCCCGTCCCGTGGACATGGGCAGAGGTATTTCAGTGCAATAAAGCTGGATTTGTGCGGCCCACAAAAGCTGGGGTTTTCTGGAGGAAGGAAACTTCATCCGTTCTCTTTTATAGTTGCAGCACTTTGGGTAAGTCCCGGATCCGGAGAAGTAAATTCTGCTTTTTCCCTTGTTTGGTAAAGTCACCTCATATTTCCGAAGAGGATCAAATTCTTCAGGGAAATATCGGAGAAAGGGAGCATGAGGTGGCCGCAGTAGTCCAGATCGATTAGTTGAAGGATGCGGAAGTTGAACATGCAGTTCACTCTGATTATTCAACGAGTAAGGATCCTAACGAACCTGAGCTTATTATAGGGGACATTTGGCTTAAAGAACTGAATTTGTGGAGATTCGATAGAACATTTTCGATCAAGATGCAATTATTGCTGCTTTTTCTGCATTAGATTGTTTGAGTTTTTCCATCAATGTTTCAGTGCACTCAACATCACATTCCTTGATCAGATTACAAAGTATTTGGATGGAATGTAGATACCTCATCTGCAGATTTATGAGAAGAAGGCAGCCAATTACTACTTATATTCGAGACTGCTTGGAGCAAACTTCAGTGTATCACTCGGTTTTCGATGTTCAAAAGTTGTCTCGAAATAAATTTCAGTCTGAGGAGAATCAAATTTTGATTGGCTTAGAGGACCTTGTTCTTTGACAGGACTGGTATTACATGTGTCTTGGAAGCTCATTTTCAATTCCAACGTTGAAACTATAGCCAATATCCCTATTTGGATTTGTTTATATAGTTTCCTATGGTTCTAAAGAATCCGAATTTGATCAAGAGTTTATATCTTAAAGGATTGTTGACAGTGTGAGGATTGATTCCAAGGAAGTTGGTGATTAAAGCATGGCCCACTTACTCTCGACTTAGCTTTCAGCAGACCAAAAAAAAATCAGACTCGGCCAGAACTCGGCAACTTGCAAAATACTTGAATACAATTTTATGTAAATACAATTAAAAACTGTACCAAATGAGCCTAGTGGAAGCTTGTGGACAGTGCCTGCAGTGGGGCAACCACACAGGATCTACGTGCGAGGGCTCCATCCCCAAGCCCTAATGACACAACCACCATTTGCAACTTAGCCAAACTTGGCGATAAATTCTGATGTTCACAGATTGATGTAACTTGTTGGAGCCAATCTCCATTTCAACCACATCCTCCTCGAACTACATTGTCTTTATATGATCGGGTATCTCGAGATAAACACTAAATTCGGTATCCGATTCTTGCTGAAGAGAAAGCAATATTAGCGTAGGAAGAAAAACATGGACTCGCGTGACACAGGTGGTTCGACCCAAAGCCCTGTAGATGCAAATTCAGAGGAAACAGATGTTTTAAGAAGGATGAGAATCGAACCCCCAGCATCACGGTCGCTTGGCATCGATGAAAACTCTGCACTCCGCCCAAGCGCATGCCAGGATTTTATCCACCTCTAAACCCTGAAAACCGACATAAATCCGCTCGTTCATAGAACAATAAATGTCTGTACATTCTGCTTGAAGCCAAGTGCAAAGCCTATCATTAGTCCGACCAAAGCCACCATCATATTGAAGCGAAGCATCAAGGGAGGGAACGTTGGGCCCCTGCAACAGTGGCAATGTTGGTAGTTATAGAAGGGGGAAGACAGACCCGTGGCGTGACGTTTAACTCATTTTGCATTTGCTCAATATATAAAGAAATGCGAGCAAGATCTACCATTATGGAGTTCCATGTTTCCAACCACTGCAGGAGCAGAGGATCGCGCAGTAACGCTGGAATTTTTCGGGATTGATATGATAATATATACTAATCAATAAATAATATACTCATAATTATTCAATATAATGGAATAAATATAAAATATAAATAATTATGATTAAGTTGATTATTTAGCTAACAGTATAGTATATTGATGAATTTGGATGTAATTGATTTTATTTTATTTTTGCTATTTAAAATCTTATTCTATGATTATTTCTAATTTTGAAAATCTAATTTCTTATGCATTTTACATGCATGTAATTTCTAATATTTATTTTATTTCTTGATGGAAGGGTTTCTATATATCTATTGATGTATAGCTATTCATATGGGAGATGAGTCATAGCTTGAACTTCTTTGGCTAAGCACCAAGAGCTAAAGCGTGTTCATTTCACCAAATTCAGCATAATAATAATACTCATTAATTATAATAAAGTAATTTTGAGTTTTAAATAAGATATATTTATAAATATTTTATAATTATATAGTCATTGATATATTATATTGATTAAATTCATTATATAGTGTTTTTATTAATGAAGTTAGGCCTAGGATTGATCATCAAGTGAAACAATCTTCACTTTTGATCAATTTTTGTAAGTTAAATTTTGATGAATCACTTAGGGATAATCAAGTGCTACTATATTTATTCATAATTATAAGGTCATTACCTTTGTTGTTAAGGACCAAGGTTAAGATGAACAAAGAGGTAAACTGGAAGGCATTAATTCATGATAGATCATGTTTGGCTTGATTCTAAATTGTCAAAAACTCCAAGTTGAAATTAACTAGTTGGTAGTGAGTAAACCTCTTTATAGTGGTCCATGTTCAAATTGACTATAATAAATGAAACAAATCCTTTCTAATTTATCTTATGTTAATTACTTTTATTGTTTTCAAAGTTGTAATGGCGTGGCACACTTCTTGGGGAAATAAGGTGTTGATCAAATTTTCTTTGCAATGATAATTAGTGATTGTTTCTAGATGTGGAAGTATTGAAAAAATATAAAATTGACTAAACCTTGTTTTTGAGCCAGTATCTTACATTTATTTCCTTGAGCTGTGAATTTTTTTTTTGTTGCACAAGAATGAGCTAGCTTATAGAATACAGGGCAATTGAGTCTATGAAATAAAATCCATATCATCATGGGAAGGTTTCAAACCATTGAATGTACAAGATTTTTCATTGCACTAACTTAATTTTTCTACATATAGTCGTAGAAGATTTTTGGGCTAGTAGACATAGAGGATAGCGAGTTGTTGAGGTCATGTGAATGCATTACAAGGGATTTTATTGAAAAAGTATAAACCTTTATTCCAAAGGCTAGAATACACAAACTGAGTGGTGGTATATTTGGTAAGCCTTAATTAGGAGTTGGGCTTGAATGTCTTGAATGTCTCAAGCAATGCAAAGACCTAAGCCAATATTGCTTGGTAGCAAAAGAATTCCTTCACAAGGCAACATAACTATAGTTTGTTTGTTCAAAAATATGTCAAAACCCTTCAACCCTTTTGTCTCAACCTACATAGAATGATCAAACATTTGTTTGTGACTCAAAAATGGTGCATGGGAAGGTGACACTAGTGCCTATATCATCTTGTTGGAATAGATCAAGTCCACACCATTCTCCTATTGTAACTGAAATTGCAGTTAACTCCATCATGTGTGTGCATGATTGAATATGTCTTCAAACACATGGAAAGGTTGTTAAGTATTAGTGTTGTCACATTACACCATCCACATGTACGCTCTAGACTCTTCGTTTGTAACTAGAAATCCTCTATTTATAGAGGCTATTTAATATTTATTATTGTGCAGCCAAATTAATAAAATACTTTTGTTATCTATTGTCACCATTTTCTTTGTTTTCTATTTTTGATATGGTATCAAAGCTATTAGATTTTTTTCGGCTGTGATCTTATTTGAATATGTCAATGTTTGATCTTTGTTGATTCATGATGTTGTTGTTTAAAATGTGACATAGAAGATATGTTGCTGCCAAATGAAAAGCAAGGTTGATCATTAAAGTCAATGTTTGGAATAAAGAGAACTTGTGAAGATACAATCTAAGCTTCTAGTGTTGAGAGAAGTCGGTTGAAGATAGAAAAGTTGTTATTAAAGGAAATCGAGACTGAACAGACTAGTTGGGTATCATGTGAGAAACGTTTAACATATTGATGAACCATGTATTTGAAAAATGTTCCTACAGAACTAGCGAGCACAGCGGTTGTGTACTCATATGACTCGGTAGATGGATTATTTTTTATATGGACTCAATATTATTGTGCATGGGAAAAGTTTAGAGTTGGTTTCTTTGTTATTGGAACAATATTGTTGAAGTTTAAATGGTTCATGGTAAGCCAAAACCATTTGTTTAGAGAAGAACGATTCGTGGTAAGCCAAAACCATTTGTTTAGGTGAAGAATGGTTTATGGTAAACCAAAACCACTTGTTTGTGTGAAAGACCCTAAATCATTTTTTGAAGAGTTTGTGGTAAGCTAAAACCACTTTTTTGGGTGCAAAACCTAAAAGTTTTTTGAAAGGTTTGTGGTAAGCCAAAGCCACTTGTTTGGGTGAGAAACCCAAAAAGAAAATCAATTGCATTAGTCAGGGCAAATCTCAAATGGTTATGGGTCAAACAGTTAAAAACCCACATCATAATGGCACAAGAAACAAACTGATAATGAGAAGGAGAACCAAATTTTTTATGTTCTAAAATAGGTACCTAACAAGGCTCAATGTCGGGACCTATTCTATTTGAATTTCTTATCGTAATTTCTTCCACATAAAGAGTCTTTAGAGTAGAAATTAAGGGAGGGTGTTGGAATAGACAAAGTCATTGGAATAGACCAAGTCCACATCGTTCTCCTATTGTAATTGAAACTGCAGTTAACTCCACCATGTGTGTGCATGATTGAATATGTCTTCAAACACATGGCAAGGTAGTTAAGTGTTAGTGTTGTCACATTACACCATCCACATGTATGCTCTAGACTCTTCGTTTGTAGCTAGAAGTCCTCTATTTATCGAGACTATCTAATCTGTATTACTGTGCAACCAGATTAATAAAATACTTTTGTTATCTGTTGTCACCATTTTCTTTGTTTTCTATTTTTAATACATTTCCCATGAAAAACTTATAATTTTTTTGGTATGATATTGAGAAGAAATAATTAACAATGTTAAATTTCCAAATTTGGCTATCAAAGAGATTTTGCTACCTCTTATTCCATGGTGGTCAATGTGAGTTGCAACTTGAATGGTGATGCTAATGAGGAGTGTGGTGCTGCTTCCGATGGTGTGGGTAGCAATGCTCAAGAGCTAGAGGCTCATGAATGGTGTGAGGGCAATAGGTTCAACAATTTGTTGGGATTTGACTTTCATTGCCTTTTTATGGGTTTTCTCTTGTAATATTTAATTAGCATACATATCTTTAGAAAAAAAATATACAAAAGATGTTGGGATATATCATTCTTGTGGCAACTTTTTTAATATATTTATAATTTAAGTGAGATATACACATCAAAATTTGTATCTCTTACATCTTTTGCATAAATTTTCCTAAAGATATATATGCTAACTTTACTTTATTGACAATATTAGAAAAAGTTGCTTTTATTTTTTAAGAATTCTTTTCTTTTCTTTTCTTTGAGTTACATAATACTTTTTTATATATGAAATTATTTTGAATGTTCATCATATTTAGTTTCTTAAGTGGGGGCTCTTATGAGACTCTAGAATTATATAAAACATGTCAAATTTTATAATATAAGTTATAGTTATTAATATTTAAAATAATCAATATAATGGTAAACTTAGTAAATCACCTCATTTCTCATTTACTTTTGAGTCCATTTTAATGGAATGTGTAACATATTAATATATTTGTAAGTGGTATATTTTGGTAATACATTGTAACTTATGGTTGAGTTCTTAGTCATATATATCAACTTGTTTGCATTCTATTCACATTTACCATTTATTTATTATTAGTACACTCATTTCTATGTGTTTGCTCCTTGTCCAGAATTACTACCTTGTCTTTGAGGTTCATTTTCAAATAGCTTGAGATTGGCTTGGTTCATTCCTATTACACACAACAATGAACCTCAATTTCAAGCATTCCAAATCAAAATCAAAAAATCTCACTTGTTTTTGATAATCTAATATGGACCAACTTATCCATGTTTATGTGATGTGTTGCTATTTCATGATATTTGAAGACATTATTTGGTGTATTTAAACATCAACACATACAATTACAAGGAGAGATTTATTAGAAGGCACTTCAATTTAAAGAGAAAGAAAGAATACAATTTGGATCATATGCATGCAAGTCATCTACATGTCAATGAATGTTGTCTTCGATATTCTTTATCATTATTATTACAACCCATCAAGAAGGTTAAGCAAACATAATCACATTTTGAATCAACAATGTCTTCGGCAATATTATTAGACAACACACCACCTTGATACACCAGCCTTCCAAAAAGACTAAACAAGAACTAGTACACAAGCGCACATTCTAGTAAATTGATCACAAATGTCATAGTTCAATTTTGAAGGTCAATTGAATCTGCAATACTTGAGTCTTTAACTGTGAGAAGTTCTTACAATTGTATAAACTTTGACACGCCTATCAAAATCAACGGTATTGATTTGTAGAGATAATTTTATTAATGTCCAACAAAAGACCAAACGTAAGTCTATAGAACTGGAAGCTTACACCAAGAAGAATGCAGACAAACAGAACAACACCAAACGATGTCCAAAAAAGAACAAATACAACAAAAGAACCAACTCAACATTACTACCTACAATATATTTTCAAACACCAATTCTAAAGTTGAGTATGACGAACCGTCCTATCTTATCCTCTCATATTTATATTGATTTAGTTCCAACGAATAAATCTAAATTATTTGCGTGCTTACCAGTAAGCCACTGAAAACAGAGATGATGATTGTAGGATAGACTTAGATGCAAATGCCTTTAGGACAGTCGAAAGGGGAAGATAATTGAAGGCTTGGAGCAGATTGGTGGCGACCACTGTATTGTTCCTATTGCTGGTTTTTTATTAGTAAATTGGCTTTACACAAATGGATGGTATTGCAAACAGACGAGCTCGTACGAGCAGGTCCTCAATTTTTGGGAACATTTACAGGTGAGCAGGGGAAAAGTTATTGGCAATCGGTTTTACGTATCAGATTCCAAATTGTCCCAAAATTGGCAATATATCAAATTGACCTTTTGATCATAGGCCATGGGAGCATCAGAGCCCCATGCTAATCACTTTGCAAAACTGAAACTAAGCAATTGGTGAAATTGCCGATGCCATGAATGCAAAAATCATGAAATAGAGCATTACACATCTGCAAGTCTGTAATTGTGAAAAGTAAAATTAACATGAAACGATGAATCGGAAGGAGAAAAGGAAGAACATCTCAACTGAAAAACGGGAGAATGGCGGTTTGGTCATCTTCGGGGAGGCCTCTTCGCCAGCAGTAAAGATGGTAACTTGATGCCCTGATTTCTTGAGATCTCTGGCAAACCAGAAGCCTATAATGGCGTGCCCTCCGCTATTTGTGTTAACAATCAACACATTCTTCTCCGCCTCGGCTTTTACTTTAAATGCGGGCACAGCATATCTTCTGCTTGTTGAGGTTTGCGCTGAGCGATGCCATCGCCTATACAGCTGAGGCTGCCCTGAGATTGTGACTGCCCCTGCTACTGCCATTTCACTGCTTTCAATATCGGATACGGGAAGCTCGCTCACTTTCCTTCTCTCCTCTTCGTTATCTATTCCCTCCAAATTATATGGTCACCACACAATTTGGAACTCCCCTTCTCTCTGCAGGGCTGTCTAATAATTTTCTTTATAAAAACAAAAATTGTGGAATTTTATGTCATTCATAAAGTTAGCCGTGTAGCTACTAGGTAGTTGAGAGCGCGGTCTACGATGCACCACAGCATAGGGGTGCATATAAGTTGTTTTTGTAGCCAGTGTTGCTAGTTGATATGGGAACAGAGTCGTTGAGTGGAAATCTCTTTGGCTAAGAGTAATACTTATTTGAAATAGGAGCACAAGTCTTTAGGTTGAAATCTCTTCAAGTAAGAGTTGTTGTCTAATATGGGAGTGCACATCTTCAATTTAGAGCAATTATTTGACATAGAAGTGTGAATCTTTAGGTCGAAACATCTTTGATGGGTATCTATTATATGAAGGAGCATGGGTCTTTAGACTGAAATCTCTTCAATTGAGACCAATTATCTAATGCATGAGTGTAGATCTATAGGTTAAAACATGTTTAAAGGGTCTATGGAGTGTCAATCTTTGGTTGAAATCTCTTTGATGGGTATACATTCTACCAAATGTGTCAAGGGCAAAGTATTG